>VDFB02271358.1:133930647-133964058 GCA_007258455.2 Sequoia sempervirens | reverse complement strand
TTCGAGAGATAGAGGTAGAACGTACTGCAACAATTATAAAATGATGTTTTCATTATTTTTTTAAAAGTAGTAAACACAATACACTAAAAGTACATGCATTATACAAGTGTATATAATATACCAGAATAATTACCTTAATGAAGGTATGCCAATCATGCGTTTTCATCCCTGACCCAAATTCACCTTTCTTTGTTATTATATTGTTTATGTTCGCAGCAAATCCTGTGGGAAATCGAATTTTTTGTATGACTTCTTTTTATAGCATTGCTTTGCTGCTCTGTTAATAACCAAGGAAGGGCACTTATATTAATTTGGTCTCCATCACTATTCAATCAATGAATTCTTTTCATTGCATGATTGGCTTCTTGAATGTCACTTCACAAATTTTGACAATTTTTCTTTGTCATGCCTTCCATCCAAATATTTTCCTGTGAATGTTTCAAGTATATTCTTCCCGATATGCATTGTATCAAACAAATGCACAATTTGTAGCTGCTCAAGGTAGGGAAACCTACTAAATTTTCTGGGATAATCTCAGTCCTTGTGGAAGCCGGCCCATTAATGCCTTGATGACCTTCATGAAGCATATATTAACAAATTAACAATGACAATCATTGTCAATTACAACATGAGTAAATACAACACAATATAAAAATATAAATTCAAAACATATCATATATGATAGATAAACAATTTGATCTGATGTATAACCTTGACGATTAATTCTATTATATTCCAACTTTCATAGTTCGATACTTATGATTTCTATGGAGGAAGTTCCTATACTCATCAAACACCGGCTTTCCTAAACTTGTTGAACGGTGAGATTTCATCTTTGGACCACAAATTGGACATGCAAATTTTCCCTTTGTTTGAAGACCTGCAAGATGATATATAATTGGATTAAATATGTCAATTTTTATAATTATATATAATGAATAAATTATTTTAAAAACATTCATGATATCTACTTCATCAAATTAAATATTGTTAAAGTGTAGTCGAATGTTATAACATACCACAAAATGTGTTAGCCCTGGGGCATCATGAATTGTCCATACAAGCATTGCATGGAATTGAAATTGTCTTTGTCCTATTGGTCTGAGACGTCATACATAGTGATGCCATTCCATAACTTTAGTAACTCATTGATAAGAGGCTCGATATATACATTCATATCTTTAACTTGGTACTTACCTAGTTGAATGAACATAAACATTACATAATTATTATAACCATTTTACTGCAATATATATAAATTAATGTACATGACTATTGAATGAAAAAAATATAAGTCATTATGCAACAAATAAGACAAATGAGATGCTACTAACGCTAAATAAAATTGATGTAAGCAAATACCTGGAACAATCATTGACAACATTATGTGCTCCCTCTTTATTGACATCCATGGAGGAATGTTATTGTTGATAACAAAAATAGGCCACACTGAGTAAATAGATCTCAGCTCCTAAATGGATTGACACCGTCCGCTCCCAATGAAAGCTGAGATTACGAGGTTCTTCTTTAAAGTGTGGCATTTTTCCTCCATGTCCCTAAATTTAGAACCATCTGCAGGAATTGAAGAATGTCATCTCCACTTCTATTCGCATGGTAATCCATCAATTGCGCTAAGCTTTTGCACCTAAATAATCATTGCATATGTGGAATAATGGGAATATAATGAAGAACCTTGCGAGGCACCTTTTTTGTTACTTGATTGTTCGATATCTACTAATATGACATTCTAGGAATTCTGTTGCAAATTCCTGTTGTTTATGATATATAATATGATCATTGGGACATGCATCTATTACTTGATACTCCATTCCGATATCTTTCATAATGGCACATAAATCTCGGTATGAGCGAGGTAAAATATTTGATGGTGGTAACATAAATTCACCAATCAATCTACAACAAAAAATAATTTGTTCATATAAAGAATATTAATGGTACATATTTCATCCTTTATTTACTAGTGATGAACTAACAACAATTAAAATAGATGAAAAAAAAATGACATATATGACATACCTTAACATCCACGAGATTGCTATGTTTGATAAACCATTCATAACCTTAAAGTTCAACAACAACAATACAACAGAGAGAAGAGTTGTTTTAGAGCCTTCATAAAGGGGCTCATATGCCTTGTCAAGTATAGGTAAATCATGAACATCATCAAAGTCATCTTGATCAACTCTGCCACTAAATGTGGCATGGATCAATGTATTCGTACCATCATCTTCAACTATGTTTTTTGGCGCATGATCATCTTATTCCATAGGATCATTAACTTCATCTTCGATATTCACAGCTCCATGTTCATCTGCTTGCAAAACCACATTCTTTGGGCTGTGATAATGGGTGCCTCACCTTTATAATAATGATAGACACAAATAAACTATGATCATGATCAAGTGATTATACATATATATATATAATGTTAAAACAATATAAACATTTACAAATTCAATCAATATAAACACATATAATGAACAACTTACCAATGGATGATAATCATGCCCCCCTTCAATGTGACCATGCTACCTACAATGTTTCTCACTGTTGTGATTAAAATTCGTCTTGTCTTTAAGCCCTTGCAATTATTGCAAGGAAAATAACATTTCCCATCACCCTTTCTTTTCAATCTAGCCCACAATCTATCAAGTGTCTCTTCATTTTGTTCTAGACTAATATTATATGACATAATTTTTCTTTGCCAAGCTTGACTATTTGGATCTTCAAAAAATATCAAACTCACTCTCCAATAATTTTTATTCATAGACAGGTAACATAGTCTAATAATTTTGATATTTTACACCAAAAAAATTTGGCATGCAACCACCCCGGCAAAAGAGAAGACAGTCTAAAGTTAATGACCCCAAAAAACACTTTACAATGCTAATTCCAAAACTTATTAAATTCTGATTTTACTATGATTTCCAACCATTAAGACTCCTAAAATTAGAATATTGAACTTAATCACAAAATTTCTACAACAATGGAGGTAGCGACCTAGTAAGAGCAAGTGACCCATTCCTAAGGAGCAACGAGTTGAAATCATCATTGCTAATGTCAATACAGATTTATCCTTTTAGTTAAAGATGCAATGTGTCACTTCTTATGACGAGCTTATCCCTAGGGCCCTCAACATTGAGAGAGCCCTAATAAAAAACAACATAAGCATTGGTAAGAGCATGATTAGGGTACAAACCCTAGGCCTCTGTAGAAACATAAACAATAACTATAGCGGATTAGTGAGGTTGCAATACCCGAAAGATTGAGACAATGTAGGTAATAACAAAATCTTGCAATCTAAAGATTGTAGCCAATAACAAACACACTATGTAGCTTACTGACATTTGTAAATGCAATCTACAGTAAGAAGAATGACACTCACTTGAGATGTGATAGTCAAAAATAGGCTAAGCAGTGACAAGATAATAAATGTAATGCCCCGCCATGCAAACCCCAAAGGAACTAATAATAACGGAACAATTTTTTTTTTTAAAGAATATAATAAACATACCTAAATATTCTAACATAACAATGTATTAAGTTACACGACTAATTCCATTGGGGTACACGAGGTGACATACTATTCTAAACCATAACAATGATAATAGATTAAACCATAATTAGACAGTTACATAAATCTATTTATCCCCATTTCATCATTAAAATATCTATTAAACAATAACCATATTAATACCATAAATACATATGACAACGAAAGATACTATAAAGATATGAAGCATTTATGCTACCACATATATAGCACAACTTAACACAACTATTACAAATGATCGTTCCTAAATAAATACATGGCCTGAATAAACATTACATCCAAATGATAGTAAAATACAATTGTCTAATCATACATCTCAATAACCACATATACAATTTACAAGGTCATCCCAACACACGTGGGAGACAATACATCCATGAATACATTACATCTGAAGTATAACATTCATCTGGTACATAAGAACACTGGATCAACATCATCTGCTAAAACCCTGCAATAAAGATACATCTGCAACAGAAAGGGAACCCAACGGGGTGCAAAGCATGTTCCACCCAACCACCCCCGTGCTGGGAGTAGACAAGGAAGGATCCCCAACCAAGCACGCCAACAGTAACACAATGCTAACTCTCGACAGACAAATTAACATCAAAGACCACCTAGAGAACTCACAACAACAAATCCAAAAGGCACAACAACAAATCACTTCTAAACATAACAATAAAACACCTTTCCAAATTACAACTAGTCACACTCACAACATCAATGAAATTCAAGGCATAATAACAAAGACTTCTTCCAACAATAACCAAAGAGAAATCAATAAATCACTTAACCACTACAGACACAATATCACTTAACAACTACAATCACAAAGTCACTTAACAACTACAAACACAACATCACTTAACATGACAATCACAACATCACTTAACACGAGGTTACAATGCTTCCAGAGAACAAAGATCATGAACATCGCACAATAACTGATTAACTATCGACATAAGAAGAGTGTCATGCATAAATTGCCATGAGTTACCCTGGCTCAACCTTCCTAGGCTACTGGACCCCCATCCTGGGTTACCCTGGCTTGCCTCTATCGGCCGCTGGACCCTCACACAAAACTATGCGTCCCATCTCATCTCAAGCCTTATCATTCACTTGCTTCACGAGAGAGACATTCTTTATCTTTATTAGTGTGAAAGATCCCCATTAATTCTTTTAGATTATCATTTAGTTAAACTCTAGGTGAGTTACCCTGGCGCCCCTTTGTGTGTCGGACCCCCACAAAGAGCCACTCTCCTATCGACAACACACAAGATACAATACCACAATAGGTAAATAGACAACATAACCTCTCCAATCCAAGGTGGAAACAAAACAAGAAAACTCACTCCAAACACTGGAGGAAACCAAATATGAGAACACACTCCTTCCAAAGGAGGTACAAATCTCATTACCCTCTCCTATTTCCCAGGAGGCACAAATCCCCGTTCGTGGAAACCGGGTACAACATAATAGTACAACTCTACACCATTCCCAAGGTGATTCACAAATTGAACCTCTAAACAAAACATCCCACTCTAGAGAACTTCTCTGGAAGACTTACATAGACGCTTAACCCCATTTGCCCGTCATGGAGAATAAAAGAAACATGATAGAACAGCATTCCAGGCAACTCATTATCTAATGTTAGGGTTTCCTAAACCCAGTTAAACACAGTTTTCAATCTTGCATTTACTCAATCAAAAACACCAAATTCATTTCCCAACATTGAAGTGTTTACAACCCAATCATTTACTCTAAATTTCACAATTAACTTACCTAATCAAGAATTTCAAATAAATACTCATCAACTCAAAAGAAATCCAATTTAATTCAACTCACCTAATATATTCCTAATTTGCACAACTATATTAAGCATTGCAATTTCTCCTATTCTTATCATATTAAAAATCATATTTACAACAAAACAACTCTATTACACAAATGTTCATATATATCTAAATAATTATTTAATAAAGTTAATATAATCCCATTACAAAATTATTTTATAAAACAATTTCAAATTAAAACACATTCGAATATTATAAAAATAAAAAAATTAAATTAAAAACTCAATATATATATATATATGTATATATTAAATAATATATATTAAATATATATTAAATAATAATATATATATATATATATATATATTTATATAAACTAAATATTAATAAAAAAAAACCAAATCGCATTATAAATAAAAACCGAATTAAATAAAAGAAATTAAAAAAAAACAATTGAATTAAAACTATAAAGGGCCGAACCTCCACACAGGTGGAGGTACGTAGTACCTCCCCCTGTGGGGAGGTCGCAGTCCCCACGGACTGCGCCAACAGCCTTAGCTACTGTGCGCAGCCGTGGTGGGCTGCGCCATGCCCAATACAGGGTCGTGGGTAGTACCCACCCCTGTATAATTTATATAAATATAATTTTTTTTTTTAATAACTTTTCTATTATATATTTCATTCACAAAATTTCTGTACACGAAAATCCGTGGAAAACAGAGATAAAAATTATTTATTTTCATAAATATTTCACATACAAAAAAATTCGAAATAAATTCATAATAAAAGCCATTAAAATACAGAGTTATATATTCAATTAATTTTATTTTATTTAAATTTCATTTTCAATAAAAATGAAATCCAAAGCATGAATCTATTTAAACAAATTTGTTTTATAATAAAAATCATTTCGTAAATTTGTTTTATAATATATAGAAATTATATATATATATATATATATATATATAATTTCTATATATTTATTTATCTTATTTTTTTAAAAGAACAGAGTATATAAATTTAAATAATATATATCCATCAGAAGATTCAAAAATAAATAAAATAAATAAATTGTTTTCTTACACAGATCTGGGTATCCAAATGTATCCAAATTCAAATGATAATAAAATAAAATTTTCTTTTCAAAGTAATTCCAACACAATATCAAATTGATTTTTCTTTCACGAATCTAGAATAAATTTGAACATACACATTTTAACTAATAAAAGAATTTTCTTTTCAATAATTTCATAATTAAATTATACTGAAGAATTTAAAACAAGGTTTTCACTACAGAGAAATACAAACATTTATAATAGACAAAACCCAATCAAAGGAAACTCTTTTTAAAACACAAGGAGAAATTAATCTTTCAACATGGCAGTCAAAATTTATTATAGAAGAATAAATCAGAAAAGCAATAATGAACTTGAAAGGAACCTGAAATCCTTCGTTTGATGAAGAATCCTTTCTGAATCCTCTTCTCGACTTTCTGCCTTCAACTCTTTTCTCAATTTTCGGCCTTCAACCTTCTTCTGAATCTCTCTTTCTTTCCAAAACCACAATAATTTTTACCAGAAAACACAAAAACCAAAACTATTTTTCTTTTCTAGATCCCAAACAACCGAGAAAAACTTCCGTGTGTGTGAATAAATCTTTCATAAAAATAATAAATCAAAATAAAGATTCAATAAAGCTCTTCCACTTTCTTTTCTCAAAAAACCTCCTTTCTTATTGGTCCTTTTTCCAACTTTTAAAAGCACAACTTATCTACAATTTTTAATTAAAATAATTTATTAAATCAAGATATTATCCTCACATGATTTTCTAATCTAATATTAATAAAAAGATAATATCTAATTATTCTCAACAATATTAATTTAATTATAATTATTTGCACTTTTAATTAATTAAATCACTTTTTAATTTACAATCTATTTAAATTTAACATTTTTCTAACTCTCAATTAAATCAAATAACAATGCAACATTAATTAATTATTTTATGAAATACGATTAATTAATTAAACATTAACCAAGAATTAAATAAATACTCA
Organism: Sequoia sempervirens; assembly: GCA_007258455.2. Classification (NCBI taxonomy): domain Eukaryota; kingdom Viridiplantae; phylum Streptophyta; class Pinopsida; order Cupressales; family Cupressaceae; genus Sequoia; species Sequoia sempervirens. The sequence goes on along the minus strand of VDFB02271358.1, from coordinate 133,956,635 downwards.
ACAGTCAAACTACATAAAGACAAGGACAAAACTTCAGTCATAACACAACGACTCACAACAGACGACGGACTTGGGATGGGGACACTTCCAAACCTACTCCCTTTGTCAACATTTTACCCATTGGGTTAATTTATTGCTCACCCTGTCCTGCCGAAGCAGGTGGAAACGAGACTTATTCCTACAATCCTACATCCAAATAAACGTCAAGTAGCACATGTATATATATATAATCAAACATCCTATCATGAGAAGGAATTGTAGTGTAGCAGGGCACTCGTGAATGAGTGATGCTACATTGTCCTCTCACCTACTCTATTCTAACAATCATGATATCAATGACGAACTAACATTTCTAACCAATTTGATCATAAGATAACATGATACTTAACTACTGCATCATAACTAATTATTAAACCATTGCATTATAAAATAATACTGAATTCAAATAACATGATCACCATAGAATCGTCACATCGACAGATAAAACATTAACGAACAACTATTTGAATAAACAATAATCCAATCAACACACAGAGTATCACAAATCATACTAATAATGTCATATCAAATGATCATGTCCACTAAAGGAATAATAACATCATAAAACTTCAAACCAACCAAATCAAACCATAATAGTATCATCATAGTATCAACGTATCAAGTTAAAGCATAAAAAATAATAAGTCTAAACAGTATGAGGGGTATTACAATAAAGCTCAAACCTTGCATAGTAAAGTGGAGATTTTAATAGTGAGTTTCCTTACCCCCTTGCTGACCTTAAGGGTTTTTCAAATGCTTTTGGTAGTGTTAGACAAGGAAAATGCAATCCGAATGATCAGCCCAAATGAAGAATAAAGTTGGTAATCATAGGTTCAATGTTTCTTCTAGCCATTAATATTGTATAATGGAGGTAGTGGATTGCATGTTTGAGCAAGTGTTTTGAGACTCACCAAGATGGGAAAATAGTGAATAATACCTTGTGGACCGTGAAGTAGTGTCAATAAGGTTGAAGGATCTTAAGAACTACAATACCATGAATCAATGAGTCCCCTTTAGTAAGTAGGTAGTCTATAGGGCATAGTTTGATTTTATAGAAGGATGCTCATGAAAGGAATCTTCAAGTGATAGTGAGTGAGCTGTTTGAGATTGCAGCTAAGGGTGCAATACCCAGTCTTAAAGGAAGTTAGAAAAGTAGTAAATGTGCAAGAAAATTGAATCGTACACAACAAATAATTCACAATGTTATCTTCTATAATGCCTTGAGTTTGAAGAAAAAATCTCATTATATCTTCATTATGAAAGTGGTGAGCTTAATGGTCAATCACTAGCAACCATGATTTTAAAAAATGCTATTGTGCTTATGGAGGCAACATTTTAAGCAAGACAGTGAGTGGTGGTTTGGAACAATGGCAGGTATGAAGGACTTGCTTTATATGCATACTATGCAGTCTAGCTTAAGACAACATTCTTAGAAGAGATTGAAGGTGGATTATGGAACTCAAGGGTTACCATGAAAAGGATTTAAAGCAAATACTAAGATCTATTTAAAAAGCCACGATCATGAAGATACTAAAAATGTCACATGCAAAAACCTAGTAGCTGGAGTAATGAATACAGTGCCAAAGAGGATAGTGTGCTGGGGCAGATTTAGGAGATCTCCACATTATCTAATTACAGGGAAATACATCATTTATTTATTTTTTTAATTAAAAGAAATCATTCTTAACCCTATATAGGATACATTGATACTTCAAAAGCCTCTGAAGGAATTTCAGATTATGCAAATATATGTCAAGTAACATTCATAAGGTTTAGAAAATCTTGATCACTCTCTAGAATAGCCCATTAAACATGGGTTGTGCTTGAATACACTACATAATTGATATAACACAACACTCTGATATCAACCAGAGTTATAGGCTCTTTATTGCAGCAAGAGGTAATCACTTTTGATCATGCTATAATTACATCCTATCCTGTTAAACTTGAGACAACCTCGAATGCACCCAATGATGATTGACACCTACATTATACAACCTAAATTAACTACATTATATGAGTGCCTCCATTTCTATCACAACATAGCCACATTAAACTTGGGTCACACATGAATGCATCCTATATTTGTTATAGCACAACTATGGCACATGACCAATATAGTTATGGACCACATAATTACAGTCACAAGAATCTTTTCCTTGGTTGTGATCTTATGGTGATTCCACACAACAAAATCTGGACATGAAATTCTCAAAACCCTTAACCTCTAAAAATGAAATCTGATGAGATGTTGCTTTAAAATATGATTTTCAAACTTGGAACTACAAATCTGACTTCACAACTAAATTATGCAAAAAGACAATGACTACCCTCAACCTGGTGATATCTTCTTGAATTTTTTATGATTTTTCCCAAGAAAATCGTCCTTAGTTCTCCACAAACTGTCTCAAGTAGAGCAAAACATTGTTGCAATAAATCAGGCGCGAACTCACTTTTCTTTATGTCGGCCACAATTTGATTTTTTAAAATTTTCATGTTTGTCAAAAATTCGACGAAAATAATAGCTGACATTTTGACAAACCCCAGGTTCGTCGAAATTTTGATGACCGTCGGGGATAAACTTTCAAAAAATTGGAAATTACACATAAAATTTTACAAGCACCCAACGAACATCGTATTTTACATATTTCGTCAGTCTGTTTCATCGTATTTTGCAATCAAATGTATTAGTGATATCCAATTCTGATTGTACATTTCGATAACACACATGAACCATAATAGTGATCTACTTTGAAAAGTAATACTCTGATTGAATCTCCTTTTGATGTACAAAGGAGTAATTTTCTGCAAAGTCAACTACTGATAGAACTATTCCATGTGGGAAAGCTCAATGTTTAATTTTTAGCAAAAAATGAATGATGTATGTATGGTCGATCAATTTTTGAAAATCTTTCAAATTTTCCATCGGAATCTCCTCTTCTACATAGTTCAACCTTGTGGATTCTTTCCCAAAATTTGTTTGCAACTTTACATACTTGTACCTGTGTTAGTAAAATATGTGAATAACTAATAAACCACACTTGATCAATGAAACATTACATCAAAGAGAATCCAAATAACTTGATCTATAAGAAATTGAAACAAATAAACTCTCTAAAAATAGTACTCACCTCTTACAATTTACTGTCTTTGTTAGGTCAGTATCCTCAATTCTTGAAGGAAATTTAGCCAAATTTCCCCATGTCTCACCAATTCCTTTGACGCAGTTTATTTGAGGTCCATTTTCATGATCACATAATATATACTTTATGAACAAACTTGCCTATTTAGGAGGTGCATTTTGAAACCCGCATCTTTCTTCTCTCATCTTTCGAAACACCTGATAGTAGAGATCAAATTTAATATGATAACAACAACAACAAGTTTCAAAGAACTTGTTTATCTTCACATAATATGGCTTTAACCTTTGAAACATTGTTTTCCCAATCTTTATATGAGGATATGCATTACAAAAGTTCATATACATCACAAATTGTGTTATGTCTAGCCAATGTTTGATATGATTTTCATAAATACTAGGTCCAATCCTGTGTCTCATAACATCTCTAGTATTTGATGATGGATGAGTCTGATCATGCCAAAAACCCGAGGCCAAGTTCCTAACAACATCTTAAATCCTGTCAGAATGGGGAGCTCTACACATAATTGCCCAATTGCCTTCTAAACTCTCATCCAAAAACTTTCTCTTTTTCTCATATTTTATCAATGTGGTTCTACTATAACCAATTTCAGTTGAAAGTGCATACATTTATCTTTTTCTTGCTATATCTTGATTTACAATAGATGTCAACATCATCCTTCTTGTATTGGCCTTATCCACTGATCGAGATCCTTTCCCAATGGAATCTAAACCCTTTTTAACATTTTGAACAATATCCTTTTGTAATCCCATGTGTTTCTTCTTATTTGATGCTGAATGAACACCCAACAATTGTAATGACTCTTTGAGCTCATCATGAAGAAGTAAACGTGATAACAATTGGGTTTTTGCAAGTGTATCAAGATGATTGAAATGATGGTTGATCATTCCATTTACAGATTTAGTCATTGACCTCTTTCTCTTATTATAAGGCTAGTTGGCATAATATTTCAGTTTCTCCATATCCATTTCAAGTAAATGATTTAAATTTCTATGAGAAATTTGATTCCCCACTTTCTCAACTAGTTTTATATGCTCATCCATATCAGTAGGAGGAAGTGATCCTGACCCCTCTCCAACATGCATTGTTTGAACTTGTGCCTCCTCCCTATCTTCAAGGACCATGCATTCTTGAGCGGATTCATTTGATCCAATGTCTAGATTTGGCTCGACTTGAGCATGAAAAATTCCTGCTTGTTGAGCCCTTCCTACACATGTGTCACAAAATATTTTGCAAAAAAAAGTGAGAGATGATGTTAAATATAAGTGAAGTTTATGTATGCAAGCAAACAAACTAATAAAACATGATGAGCTATAAGTGAGAGAAGTTTGTGCTAGTTTTATATGCTCATCCATACCAGTAGAAGGAAGTGATCTTGACCCCTCTCCAACAAGCATTGTTTGAACTTAGTTAAATTATCCTCCAAATTTTGGCTTGATCGATAAAAATGAAAAGTTGTCGAGCTCCAATATTTGCCTCATTGATAAATGTGCAAAAACTTCTCCAAAATCTGCGCTCCAAGTGAATCAAAATTATTCAAGTGTACATGGAATAACTAGATCCTAGTTTAAATGAATCAAGTAGTAAACAAACAAGTTATTTCATTGTGGAGTTTGTTGAACATATTTAATTCATAGGTATGCACAACATATCTAGTAATTTTAGAATTTTTTAAAGTGTCAAAAATGTATATTAGAGGTATAATTTGAATTGAATTTTCTTAATTATATTTGAATTGAATTTCAAGTTAGTTGTCAAAAATGTATAATAGAGGTATAATTTGAATTAAATTTTCTTAATTATATTTGAATTGAATTTCAAGTTACTTGTCAAAAATGTATAATAGCTCAATATAATTTGAATTGAATTTTCTTAAAATTATATTTGAATTGAATTTCAAGTTACTTGTCAAAAAGATTATATCTTGTTCTCAATTCAATGGTTCATGTTGCTTAAGTCATTTTAAAAAAAATATTTATTGTGATCAACATGAATGAACTTAATTATAAAGTGGCATTGATTTCCCTAAAATTATACTATAGATCAAATGTATATTGAATATAAGGAAATGTAAGTTGTAAGAGATCATAAAATAAGAAAACATGTATGTATATTGAATATTTAAAGAAAATGCATACATATATTATGTGTAAACATGTTTAAACCATAAGAAAACACATATACATACATGTAGAGGGATACAATACATATAAACATAACACATATTATAAGAAAAGAGGCAAATGTGTGTATATATCATATAAGAAAATATATGCACATATCATAAAAGCAAAATGTAAATTAAAGATCATCAAATGTCGAATACTAAAGATCAACAAATAAGCAAATGTAAGTTAGAGATCATAAAATATCAAATCCTATTAAAGATCATCATATAATCAAATACATGTGGTCAAGATCATAAATATAGAGTGCGTGGCCTAATATGAATGTCTACTCCTAGACGAATGACCATCTGAATGAGAACAGTCCTGCTCTGATGGATGTGCTAAGCCCTGCAAATAAAATTGTGGACAAGATGTGCTAAATACATATAATTTATATTAAATAAATTTTATGAAAGTTATTTTTAAATGAACTTGTATTTTTAAATATCAATCTAGATCTATGCATACATAAATATATTGCATGTACATATACACGTGTGATTATATAAAAATGTAAAACTCACATATCCACCGACAATAGATTCATCCATAGAGTCACATCGATCATGCACATGATCCGACCAAGGCTAGGAGTGATATGAGGTATGTCCACCTATAACAATATATATACACATATATATCAACTTACATGAATATCTAGTAAAAAAAAAAAATGAAAAAAGAATTGAAACATGCACATGCACACATACATGCACATCATCTAATATCGGATGACCTAAGTCCTCTGAAACAGTCGCCTCCACCATATCCACCAAATGATCAAGCGACAAATCAACATCTGCATCCATCTAATCTATCCCATGTCATGCCAAAAATGATGAATGTAGAGGACTATGAAGGTGAGATGGCATCGGTGATGATGAACCAGAACCAATCAACATATCTATAAAACCCATAGTCTATGTAGCTGAGGCATGAACTGTAGGTGGATCTCGATGTGCACTAGTGCTCAGTTGAGAGTGATGGGATCCTGGAACTGAACGACCTCTACATCTCAAATGCTCTCTAAAATGCTTTATACCCATCCCATTGTCTGATGCAATGTGGGCATATGCCTCTAACAGGTCCTCATCCAAACAATGTAGAGTCATGCGTGACATATCTCCTGTAAGTGCATCAAGCTATGTAGGAGTAGGGGTGTCGACCACTGTAAAAGGATCCATGGTGGTCCATTGTGCTAAAAATGGTGTGGATCGGGAATGTCTGGACATCAAATACTGACCTACATGATCATCATATATCCTAGTGGTGGCAGCTGCAATGTCACCTACAATGTCAATTGCTTCCTTTTGGGAAGCAACAACAACCTCATCTACTATGGGGGCTAGAGCTGGGGTGAGAGCAGGATACCTGTCACCAACCAATACCCTAAACATTGGTGGTGGCCTATCTGCTCGATGATAGGTGGGCCTATCAGCAATCCTAGCACATCCCTGACCAACATATAGTGGAATGTCTAGGTAGTTAACTTTGAGGCCCAAATGGACCTCAACATACAACTGCTAAACAAAATACAATGGAATCTGGTCATTGTTTGGGTATAGAACATGTGCTATGAGAAATCGTGAGTAGATCAATGAGGCCATAGCATGATCGACACATCTAGTGACCTAGTATCCCCTAACCTTACACACATTTTGATAAAATGGAAAACAAGAGGCTTTTATCATTTCTTTGGTGACACTATCCTGTATTTGTTTAAGGGGAACATCACCATGCACTTCTTCTCGCATGCGGGAAAGAATAACAGTCACTCTATCTGGTGAATGTGCACTAGTCCTCTCAAGTTCATCTTTTAGTTTTTCTAGACTAGGTAATATTAAAATGCATGCTTCACTATATATCCTCGGGTTTGCACCCTATGCTAATGAATCTTTCAATTTTTAATCTCATTACTAGTATTTACAAACAAAGAATCTAGCATAGGTGGAACATGATCTGCATTTTCCATGTTTTATATATATACATATACAGTACACCTAAAAGAGCAATGAGACTTTGGTAAATAATATATCTAGATAAAGGGAATACAAATCTAAAATAGAACTTGTAATAATTCATCTACTCATCAATTATATTTTCATACCATTAACAATTTAAAAAGAATTGGAAGACAACTATAATCTATAACATAGCATTCTTAAATGGTTCAAATTTTAAATGAAACAATGAAAGAAAGAATAAGAATACAAAGATTAGTATAAAATTATTTGAAAATAATTGGGGATAAACATATTTAATCTAATAGTTGTTAACATAAATGAACTTCAATTATATAGCCAAGAACATCAAAAAATTATAGATTGGAAAGCAAAATAATCAGACATTTAACATATTTTTATATGTATAAAGTTTAGATACCATCAAACTATTTAAACTTATAGATTGCATAAATCTATAAATTGAATTTCATTAAAACTAATTTATTAAGAATCAAATCTAATAAATTTTGAATTCATTGCATATTTGTTATAAATATCTCACTAATCCAACCATACATATTATATAAGTTAAAAATATATATTTACCCTTAAATATATATACTTGTTATAAATATATATTGAAAGAAGATGAAGGTCCTTATTTACCCTTAAATGACATTTAAATTGGATATTTTAATGTTCAATATAATGAAATGTTTAAAAAATGAAAGTGACAATAATATTGAAAATAAAAATGTTGAACATGAATGTGAAAATATTGTAAAATTTGATGGAACACCTATTGATAAGAGTAGCATCATAGAAGAAGAAGAAGAAGAAATACATCAACAATTTCTTGACTAATGTGGATATGAACCCTATGACATTGAAATTGCACTCAATAATCGACTTGTTGATAACAATGATTAAATTGATAGCTCACATGAACCAATGAAACTCAATGTGTCTCCAAATTACATAAGAAGAGAGAACCTTTGTGAAGAAGAAAAAGAAATTCAAAACCATCTTTTTGTAATGAGTTTGTTAAAATTTAAAAAAATTCAAGAACCCCAAAATGGTTTGAAATTGATGAGCATAATAGAAATTCTTGAAGGCAAGAGGTCATCACAAACCATTCGGTTGTGGGCTTCAAAAATTTTCAATGAATGGTTTTCCAATAAGACATTAACCAAAAATTCCAAATTTTTATACAATTACTAAAGACATGTACAAAATGAGACCTTTACTAAATAAATTTCAAAGATTCATGTAAACAAAAAGTTTGATCGAAATAATATTGTTGTTAAAGTTTTTTTTAATGCATTCAATTCTATTGTAAATAATTTAGTAAGGAAAAAGATAAAAGAGTTGCTCATAGAGTAATAACATCATTAGTAAGAAATTAAAAAATTAAAAAGGCTCAATTATTAAGGTAAACTTGTCTTGAATTAAGCCTAAATCGTAAAACATTATCAAAAGTACTATCAATAAGATCATGATTAGAAAGTCCTATTGAAAATCATACTTGGGCTTTTAGTAGTAGGCTTCCATGAGTCGATAAGAAGCTAATTAATAGCACAAAGGATGAAATTCAACAATTTTGGCACTCTAACTCTAGATTTACATATGAGGTTGGAAACAACATTTTTTATACTCTACCTAGGCCATGATTCTGTTATGAGTACGAAGAGTTTATGATAGAAATACATCCATTATTGTTGAGTTAAAAGTAGGTTAAACATTATTTTTCTTAAAATTCCCTTTTATATAAATGTAGGTGTTTTGGAGAAAAAAACTATAGTATGAATAAGTGATTGACATTGATGGCTATAAATTTCAACATGGGGACATTCAATATAATTCATAAGGTGTTATAATATTAAATGCTTTCATTGTTTAGTTAGTTTTAATCAATGTTGCATGATTTATTAAACATTTTTTTAATATTTAAATGTAGGTGTTTTGGGGAGTAGCAGTGATAGATCTAGCTCATTGAGAAAGGATATAGGTAGAGAGGAGGAGTGACCTTGACAAGGATTGAGACATGGATCACCTCAGGGTGGTAGATATGAGTGGAACATATCCATAGAGAAGGATAGGCTAAGAGGATAGATATAGGAGACAAATACCTTAGGGGCACCTTTTTAGTTGTGTGTATGCTCTACAAAGTGGATTTACTCATGAGTGCTTTGATGTATTTGAAGACACATTTGTACATGAGAACATAGATAATATGATATGGGAACTATTAGTTGTGTTGATGATGGGTGTGATATTTTATGTGTATGTTGATGATGTGCATGATATATATAGTTATATTTCTTGTATTTGGATGCTCATAGGTATGGATGTTCATGAATCTTATGTGTATGTCTAATGGTGGCATGTGGAAGGATAAATATGGATATTGAAAACTTTACCACTATCTTGACAACTAATTATGGCTATATGATTATCTTATTGTAATGAACCTAAGTCAATTCGATAGATATTAGTGAAGTTGAATTAAGAAGCATGGATTGTGCTTTATTATACACATTTTACATTTAAAAATATGGGCCTAACTTTTGCGATATTGAAAGTCAGTTAAATTTCTTCAATAGTATATCCAAGGTATAGGGATATATTAGTGGTAGGAGTAGTGTAGGATAAAAAGGAGAATGTATAAAGAGGGGACGGTCTAGAAAGGTAATGGAATGGTAATGGAAGGAGAAGTTACACTATAAGGTTAGATTTTCATAGGATAAGGAGGAATGGTATGAAGAACATATCTACATATAGGATAGTGCTAGTAGTAACAATGGTGTGAACATATATAGAAGGATGGGAGATAAGAAAAAGACTAGTGGAGAGAAAGGCGGTAGGACATGGGTGGTGGATCCCATGGAAGTGGTAACTATAGTATGATAGGAGGAATCATTATAAGAGGATGAAGGGTAGATGGATGCATAGAGGGTACAACATTAAATTAAAATCCATTAGAGTGGTAATATTATGAATAGTATTAATTCCCTAAGGATAGCCACCTAATACATTATATAAATTACTAGCCAATGAGTGAGGATATTTAGGGTGGAGAGGTGCATCAATATGTAATTATCAATTTAAGAAAATATCTTGTTTAGCAACATATGTATCTAAATCATAGTCTTGATCATTATTTTTCATCTTCTTTAATGTGGCTCTTTATATGGTTGTCATTAGCTATTATATCAAAAAATGATTCAATCGTCATTTTATTTGCTAGCCATATTAGAGTTAAGATGAAAAATCCATAAAACAAGATTTTAAAGGATATTAATTTAAGTAGATAAAAGATCAAGGAAAACACTCTCAAACATGCAATATACCCCAATTGCTTAGACAATGCATATTTCCTAATAATGTGTGCAACTAAAAACTAATAACATGTAATGAATGGATGTAGGTGATAATAATTAAATAATCCTAATTGAACTAGGGTTGTCCCTTTTATATATTTAAGAATTTGTAAGAGCATTGTATGAAATTGTAAGATGGGAATTACTTATGAAATGTTATATGACACATAAGAGAATAAAAAAGGGGGGTTACACTAGAATATTGATTAGAATTATGAAAATCATCAAGATAATCTTAAATAATGGGTTTGAATATGTCAAAAATGGAGTGTCGGTTATGAGGAGGAGGATTTGAATTTTTTTGACAAGATGTAAAGCATTTGTAAATACATCCTATAAACCAAGTCAAGGAATATGATGTTGGAATTTGTGCCAAATTTGGTGCCATTTTTAGGTCATTATTTTGGCTCATGGCTTTGGTAAACCACACTTGGTTTATGGTTTAAATTTTTCCTATTTATGGGTGTTTGAGATGGAGAAAGCATAATGATTTTATAGGTATCATCATGCTACTAGAAATTACTCCATATGAATCACATGTTGATGATACTACTATAAGGGTATGCACATGAATATTTTATTGTAAATGATATTATTATCAAATAATATAATTGGTTCATGTTTTTGGTTGTGGGATTTTTCTTCCAAGAGGATTTTCCCATGTACATAATTATGTTATAAATTTATAATTTATACATTTTTCTTGTAACTAAAATTAAATCTATTTTGCATATTTATCTCTTGATAGGTTAATATGGACATTTTTAATGTTACAAATGATACAATTTGTGGTTCTATTTGAACTTCATAACTTTATATTGTTTGTTTCCATATGCTATTAAGTTCTTATATATGTTTCACTTGGTCTTTCCATTTAGGAGCAAGCTATCCATAGCTTTGATTGTTGAAATGGGAAGGCATATTTCATTTACACATAGAACATAAAAATGTATGCAAAATGGGGAAGCAAATCCAATTTGAATTCAACAAATTTGAAAACACTTTAAAAACTTCCAAACAAATCCAATTTGAATTCAACAAATTTGAAAAAAAATAAATCTAGGGTTTCGAAATTTAACATATCAATGCATTTTAAACTCTAAAAAATTTGAATTTCAAATACCTGGTGCTCATTATGGAAGTCACGTTGATGAAGTTTGGAGAGACCAAGTTGAAGTTTTGTTCGCTAGAAAAAAGAAATTAGTTCGCTCGCCGTCATGGTCTTGGTTCGCCATATGCAGGGAAAGCAAGTTCTGGTAATTTTAGAAAGTGACAGTCGAAATGTGAGTTTTTGTTTTTTTGTCATATGTAAAGGGGTTTGGTCGAACCTGGGTTTGACCAAACCCCTTTAAATATGATTTTTTTTAACTTAGGGTTGAGTGTTCGGTCGAACCATTGGTTCAACCGAACATGTGTATTCAACCGAACACTTAATGAGGTTCGGTCAAACCATATGGTTCGACTGAACCCCTTGAGTTAGAGGAAAAGGAAAAAAATGCAATTTCCTTCCTCATATAAATTATAAACCACTATTTTGAAGTCGCCCTAATCGTAGGGCCATAATTGCCTTGAAACTTACAACGTATCATTGTATAATCACACGGGATTTGCCAAATTTTTAATATACCATTTAAAAATCCCATGGAATTTGCTAAATATGGATTGATATAAATACAATCGAAACTGTCATTTATTCTTACACATTTTGTTTAGTTCTAAAATTGTGAGATCTCGATTCAGAAGTTGGACTTGGAACCTTGAAGTTGATCGTAGGCAAGTTACAAACTTACAACACGAGCATTCCTGCACTAACAAAACTTAAAGGTGAGTGATAATTTATTCATAGTGTTATAAGATTTCTTTATCTCTTTTCCATTCTTGCTTCAATCTTAAAGATGATATTGAGTAGGGAATGGGATCTATATTCTCTGTCCTTAAACAAGAAGACATTTTTTTCTAGCTTTTATTAGAAGTGAGAGATCAATTGTCAAGTAGCAAGTGCAACAAGGGTAAGACTCCTCAGGGAGGTCAAGGGACTAGGAGGCTATCAAAACACCCAAAACGTAGAGTTACCATATAGTCTTACTTTGGAATTGGCAATGCTTCTAATCCATCAGATTAAGATGGAGCTACATCATCAACTCTTCCACCAAATATTAATTAAGAAGGCATTCACAATACCTCACCACCACTGGAAGGTCAAGGTGAGATTGTCATTGAGTTAAATGAGTCAAATGAGGATGGAAATACCACAAAAGATGTTCCAAGGGATACCTTGGTTAGCTCGAATGAGATAATTGACTTGGATGATGTTAGTAGCAAGAAAAGAAAAGGCAAATCAAAAGTGGGGCACAAGTGGGAAATGACAATGAATTTTACGCTTGATTGGGTGTCAAAGTACCCATTCATTGTACTAGTGGAGAAAGTAAACAAAGATGAACCTCAAATAAAATGAAAGTATATGATTTGTATTTGGAAATCTAAAAGAGACAAGAAGTTGTAGCTAAAGCTTGACACTATAGAAAAACATATTGGTAAAGTTTATGAAAAACAGATCATAGATGGAAATGAACAATCAATAGTACAATAGAAATTAAAGAAAGAATGTCTTCATGTTAAGTATGTCATGGAATATGAAGAGCATAAGAAAATAATTTCAAAGCTTGTTGCATGTTGAGGTACACTTGAGGTTCAATTTGGAAAAGAAATGGAAGGAGCACAACTGGAAAAAACTATTCAGATGAGTGTTACTTTTCATATTTTGTCCAGAGGGAATCTTATGATAGACTACCTAGAATATTTTAATTTATTATCTTTTTTGGGTGTTCCTCACTTTCTTGGTTGACATTGGTCAGTAAACCCTGGATGGGAATGGGAAAATTGTCTTGCTACAGTGGAAAAGCAAGATTTAAAGGAGAAAGTAAAAGATTCAAACTTCATTGCATTATCTTTATATGAAGTTACTGCGATAGATAATAATTCTTGGGTTTGTATGCATGTGTATACTATAAAATAACATGTCTTCCAAGCTCATCTTCTCTGTGTTCATAAAATGAAGGATAGTTCAACATCACAAAATCTATTTGAACTAGTCAAGAAATCTTTGAATGAAATTGCAAGTATGGATGACTTGACAATTACAAAAAAGTTGGTGTGTGTGGGAGTTGATGGAGCTGTAGTAATGCAAGGTCATAGGAATGGTGCTTGTAAAAATTTACAAACTACTTGTGCACCACATATGCTTGGCATTCACTACATGGCCCATCGAATGAATTTAGCATGTAGAATTGTAAGCAAGTTTCCTACAGTATCAAAAGTTGAAAATCTAGTCCATGAGCTCTACACATACTTCTGTTGAAAACAAGATTTTGAAGGATTTTGATACCAGATGGATCTCCCTACATGGACCAGTGCAACGAGTTCTTTCAAATTATAAATCCTTGATTAGAGTAATGTACGAGCATCACAACATAATAGAAAAAGCTCTTGACCACTTACATAGGTTAAGTGATATAGAGACACTCTTGACTTTAGTTAGTCTTCTACCCATGCTGGATGAAATGAACAATCTTATGAAGAAAGCCCAAGAATGAACTATGAATATTAATGAATATGCCAAACTACGTAGAAATACATGCATGGCCCTCAATCATCTATATCTAGAACTAACTTCTAAAAGCCCAATCTTTTTCATGTGGCAGAAAATTACAAATTTGAATCAGCCTGACAATTATTTACATTTTAATTGTGTACGTGGATTTGAGATACAAATGTACCATTTTACAACAACTAAGTGCTCTATCAAAGAAGTACATGTTACAAAGGAAGATTTTAACGACATTGTTAAATCTATTAGTGATAATTTGAAGGAAATTGCAAAATGTCTTTCCTCAAAGATTTACGATAGATTCCCTCAACAAGAACTACTTAAAGCCATTGTATTATGTATCCTCAATTTTGGATAAACCAAGATAGCACAACCTATTTTCATGATAAAGTAAAAATCTTGGTCGAACACTTTTCAAAAAATGTAAAATATAATGAGCAAACAATAGAAGGAATTATAAATGGAGATAAGCTTAGACAACAATGTCAGAATTTTGCAAGAAGTACGATGGACCGGTTTGATTCCATGGATAATCCCTTTGAACCGAGATCAATAACAAAGGCTTGGCCAAACTTAGGTCAGAGTGAAATATTGTGTGGTTCAATATCAAAATATTTGAAACTTGTTGATTTATGTCAAATAGTGATATTGGGGCCGATGGAGTATGAGTGAGTTTTTAATTCATTAGCATTTTTGAAATCAAAGATATGAAAAAAACTAGACAAGAATTTGGAAAATTGCTTGAGGGTGAAAGGAACTGCGTATAATGTCAAAAAATTTCCTTTTGAAAGGGCACTCACAACTTGTAGGTCCATATGTGAAATAAAAGGGTTGTACAACACTCCAAACACTGGTACTAGTGGCACTGGAAGTGGGACAAATGACTATGACACAATGAATGTTGAATTTGAGACATAGGGAGAAGAAAATGAAAACTAGACTCATAATCAAGAAAAATATTTTACTTTATCTCAACTTGAATGTTAGTTTTAGGACCCTGACTCCATTTGGGAAATGGAAGTGAATTAGTAGCTTTTAAGTATTTACACCACACTTCATGAATCATTTTTCAAACTATAGCTGATGATATTTTATATTGTATTCCATGAAATTGTGAAACATTGCACTTCATGATATTTTATTTTATATTGCCCTTCATGAATCATATTCCAAACTATATTTGATGATATTTTATATTGTATTCCATGGTATTGAATTTGATATGTGATTCTGAATCATTTTTAAAGAACACTTATCACACTACTTATAAATTCCTATCGCATTGCCATTCACACAATCTTTGATAAATAATTGAAAGGAATATTAATTCATTCCTTGATATGAAGCTAACATTTCAACATCTATAACATAAACACATGATGTGATATGGCAACTTATAAATAACCATTGATTATTTTGAGTCATAAGATAGTGAATATAATACTGGAGAGCAAGATAGGTCAATATTATATTCAAAATTTTAGAGAAAAACTTAAGTATTTGAGTCATCTTTTGTTATTACAGAGAAAAATTACAACATTTCCTATATGTTCTATCAAATAGCTTATAGTAGGCATCCAAAAAGATGCTTAAACCTGGTTGTCTTTCTGATCTAGGTGTTCTATTGATTTGGAATGTGTCATATGGCTTAGGGTTCTAGCCATTCTTATGTTCTAGGGTTTATGTGTGTTCTAAACCCTCTCAAAAACCCTATGTGTCTTTTCCTTCTACCTACATTCTAATTCACAGTTGACTAAGTTTTACTCGTTCCCAGTCTCTTAAGTCATATCTTATGCCTTTGTGTCCATTTACTCACCGGCCCCTTGAGCCTATTGTTCCTAGTTGCTACCTATAGAATCCTTATAAATCTTTCCTTGTCTTATGTGAGCCATTAAAATTCTTTAATTCTTGTTCTTTCCCTAAGTTTATGTTTTAATATTCACTCAATATTGTTCATATTATAAACCTAGGCAAGCGACCCCTTTTAAGTCATGTAATAAGTCCACGTGCTTATTAAAATCCTTTGTTATGCTTGGTGGGTCCCATTGATTACTTTCTATTGGTTCCCCTCCATTCCGTGGGATTAAAATAATCAAATTAAGGAGCCAATGGGATAATAGGCATATAACACCTGGCCACCCTTTTGGCAATTCCTACCATTGCTCGAAGGCACCGATGACTAAAGGTGTTCAAATCAACACTTACTATGGTTTTTGACAAAAAAATCTCATTCATTCCCCACCTCCCTTCTTCTATAAGATGCACAAGCTTTAAACTCAGAGGGGAAGTGGGGAGGTTGACACATAGACAATTTCAATGCTTGTGGAGATGGTGGAGCCCATAGAGTGACATGGAGATAAATCCACATTGTATTTTTCAGTTGGCGAATGGAGAAAATCATTTGTAGTCATATTTTCAAACTTATTTGGCCAAATTTGATCCGTCTATTGTACCATCTCATTGCGAGATTGACAGTTAAAATTCAAAGTTCAAGATTGAGGGAAAATTAGTTTTAATAGCCATTCTAGTTTGTGTGAACAAACCATAATGGCGATATGATGTAGAGCTACCAAATTAGTATGTTTTAAAGCCATAATACTTTCTTTAAAGTATAATTTCAAACTGTTAAAGCATTTAACGCATCTAAGGATTTCTCACTGAAATTTTCAAGCTCATTAGATGATAAGAATTAGGGTTTTCAAGTGTTTGCAAAACTAGTAAGTAAAATTTCTATCTTGTGTCTCATTTGTTTAAAAATTCATTGTAAGTGCTCGTTCTATCATTCTTTCATTAGGGTTTCTATTTTTGTTATATTTATTTTAAGGTTTGACATTTAATTCGAACGATTAGCCTATTTAGTCCTATTATTGCCTTGCATCAACCCATACCCTAGTTGTAAGCTTGTAATTTGTCGAGTAGTAAACCCTAGTTTGCACAAACTCTATTACTATGGCACCTAAACTCAAAGCATCTGTGTCAAAATACCAATCTTCTGAGTCAAAGCATCCTATGAGACCTTTCGTACAAGACTTAACCGAATAGTTGGTATCTTCAACCTCTAAGAAACCAAAGGGACAATGTATGTACTTTGGGCCTAGAACTAAATTTTGCATCAATGATTATTATTATACAATTAAAGATGTTTCCATACTGTACTCTGGATGGAGTCTTTTCCAGGGATGGTTTGGAAATAGGAATGCTGGTATCCCTTTCTGCAACCCTTGGAGGTTGGACATGAGTAAACTGGTTGTACCCAACATGTTCATAGATGTTGATCTCACAACAATTACTGCAAACTATGACCCTTTGGTTAGGGTTGTTAGAGCTAATGATGGACAAAATCTAGTATGGGTTAATAAGGAAGAAGTTTCATATGTGTTCAAGTTAAAAACTTGGAGCAGTGATATGGTTAAGATTGATGAACAAATGTTGAGGGAGGAATACAAAAGGGTAAAATACAACTTCAGGGTGTTGGTGTTGAACAATTTTTTGATATAAGTAGGGAAGGGAAAATACAAAAGAAAGATTACTTTGGGGCCCTCCAATTTTGAGCCCCTCCCTATTAAGTATTTCCAACCATATTTTTTAGAAGATCTTTTACTCCCTCTGCCAAATTCTAGGGTTTGATCCTGGCTCTAGCATGCCAATGGCCCATATGTACATGGCTACGAGTATCCAACACCTTAACATAAATACCTTATATTATTTTTCCACCCATATAGCAGAGGAAATTCACAAAGGATTGGTGGCCTTGAAGGGCGGGAAACTTGGTGTTAGATTTTGGTGGTTTTCACTCTTTATGCATATGTTTCTTTTCAAAGGTGCAAACTATTTTGGTTAGGATATGGAACTTAAAAGGGTTGTGGATAGTATTGAGATGTCAGTGCAGTCATGGACCCCTATATTGGATAGGAATGAACAAAAGACCAACTATGTGACTACTACACATATTTTTGCCACCAAATTGAGAAAGGATATAATGGTGGATGTACCTAGGATCCCCAAGGAGGTACATGAATTTTTGAGGCCTGCTAAGATGAGGCCTAATTTGAATATTTCCCACAACTAGGGGGACACAATTACCTATAAGGATTGTATAGTTCTAAGGGTATTTGGCACACAATTGACACCCCACATACTTCCCAGGTAAGTTCCTCTGAGGATTGGGTTTTTGGACGTAATGTGGAAGCTAGGGAATGTAGATGATTTCTTCCTTGATAAGAAGTGAAAGGGAACTTTCTTCCCTACATACACCATGTTTGCATATTTTGTAATGATAACACATGGATGGGGGAATATTATGGACCACTATCTTAGCCATTATAATATGAAGCTTTAGGCATACAAGACATATGATCTTGAGGGGTTGATAGCCTGGTTAATGAGGAGAAATAGGGGAGGTCAATATGTTCATACTCACACTATGCCTGAGGACCTCATTAGAAATATTTTAGACCTTGATGTCCAAGTTGAAAAAATGAGGAAGTGGGGAATTTTTGTAAAATTGGAAAGAGAAATTAAGGTAAAAGAGCCTAATTTTAAAGCTTTTTCAGATATTATTGACCCAATTTTGAAGATTGAAGTTGTGATTCATAATTTTGACAAAGTAGTGGAAAAATGAAAGGAAATAAAAGTTGTGCAAGATAAGTGGAAGGATCCTATGACAAAGAGTCAGCTATGTAGCCTTCCAAGAAGGTGCACATTAATTCAAGGAGGAAAAGTACAGTAAAGAATCAATAAATAGTTGTAACTCTTGAATAGTTCAAGGAGTCAAAAGTGTAGTCTCCATAGTAACAACTACCTCCATTGTCACTGCAACATCCTTCTTCCATTGAAATAATTGAATTGGATTCTTAAATTAGAGAATCATCCCCTCCAAGGGAGTCATCAATAAAGAAGCAAAAGGCTAAAGCTTCTGGTCTGGTTGACTATTCTACAAAGGATCCAAGTGATGAAATTTCTATAATTGATGAGGAAATAATGCAAGGGATGCCATCTCCTCAAGGGGAAATAATATCACAGACTTTGAGCCTTAGGTTGAAAAAATCTGACCTAAGAGGAATAAATAGCTCTAAGGATGTCAGATTACAAGCCTATGAAAGCTTTATGGAAGATGATCAATTTTTCAAAACACAAGCTTTCAAGGAATGTATATGGAGAACAATGAAGGATGAGTATGCAACATTGGTGCAAACAAGGAGAAGTGAGAGCCCCGAGAAGCCCCAAGAGGTCATTGAAGCCAAGGTTTGAGATGAAATGAGGGCCAATTATTTGAACATTTATGTAGAAGAAGGTAGGGCATTGGTGAGAAAGAGTGGAGTGTTATTACTCCCAAAATGGGACCTAACATCAACAATTGCTTTTCACATAGTGAGAAGATAATATGCCCCCATTTTTAGTAGTGAAGAAGAAGTCACATTGGATTTATAGGGGTTGGATTTTAGTCAACAGTGGGATGCTCTTGCTATTTGGGCTTTAGCCGCAACCACTAAAAAGCCTAATGTTGCAGAACCTACACCAAGTGTAAGAGGAGGCTTAATCATAAAAAAAAGTTTCATATACATTTGTCTTGGAGGAAGTAACAATGAATGTTAATGTGGCACAATTCACCAAAGCCACAATTGAGTCATTAATAGAGGAAAGGGATAGTTTTAGAACCAAATATAATGAGGTGGTTACTGAGTACAACTCAAGCCAACAAAAGATGACTCAAATGCAAACTCAAATGGCTCTGTGGAAATAAAATCTAGGTAAGTGAAAGACAATGGGTCATTCACTCACTAATTCCCCAGTCTATTCAAATAAATTTTCTTGTGGAATAGATCTAAGATCTATACTAGTCAGCCTATGACTTTGTGTTTGGGGTCTATTTGATAATCATTTACTTGGTGGTATTGGCAACTCTTTGAATCTAGGTTGTGACTAGTTAATAAGTTTTTCAATAATAGGAAATCCTATGTTAAACCTTGCATGGTCAATATGGTGCCCGTAGTCCAAGATATTTGAGTTTCCTTCTGGATAACTTACCCTGGTTGGAAAATTTGATGGCCAAAATATAGTATAGTCAATATGATGCCCGCTATCCCTTCAGAAGCCCAAATCTGATAGTGGGTCCCCAATGAGCTAGTGGGGAACGATTGAGATTCATTGGTCAGAGGACATGTATCTTAACCATTGATTTGATCACGTTCAACCATCAACACCTTTGAACAGTGGTAGGTCCCACAATGAGGGTGAATAGGCTATCCATCTAGCTTCTTAATTTTATTATTTTAATTCTGCGGGCTAGCGGGGAACCAATGAAAATAATTTGTCAATGAAAATATATTTTTTTGGTTTGAAAACATTTTTGAATCAATAATAAAATAAAAAATTAAAATTTCAACCATTTATTTTTTGAAATATAATAATTCTAGTGTTATTTTAGAGGCTTGAATTCACAAGTCTAGTGCTTCAGACATTTTCTTTTGGAATGCAACTACAACCGTCCATCAAAAATTTATCAAATAGTTGTGGGTTATATTGATTTGCATTGATATTTGGCTTCAAACATAATGAATATGTTGACACTTGTCCCCATTTCAAAAACTTTATGAAGGAATTTGGACATGTGTAATTTTTTTCCCAAAATAGAACAATATGTAGTATTTGATATTTTTGCCACCCACGCTATAATTTATTATTGGCATAATAGTTTACTTCGCCAATAAATTTTTCTAATGGTTTGAGATTATGTTTAATTTTCTAATGGTTTTTTTTCATCATTTGAAAAAAGGTTTAATTCGCTAATTAAAATAATTTTTTTGGTTTGAAAACATTTTTCAATTGCTAGCAAAAATATTTTATTTGTTGGAGCACAACTTCAATTTTCCAATAGAAATATCTTGTTGGTTTGAAAACATGTTTAATTTTCCAATGGAAATATTTTATTGGTTTGAAAATAGGTTTTAACCACCAGTGAAAATATTTTATCAATTTTTAAAAAAAATTAATTCATCAAGATTTTCCATAGACTTCTAGCGATTACAAAAGATTCACGAATTGCAATTAATTTTTTCCCTGAAAAATGAAAAAAATCACCAATAAAATTATTATTTTTTATTGGGAAGTATACAAGATTCGCGAGGATTTTACACCTTCACCGAGGGTGGGGGTTCTTAAATTTATCTCTGTTGTAGACTTGATGTTATTATCCTTACACTGCAAAGCTTTATGGTTGTTCCACATATATTTCTTCTTCTAAGTACCCATTCAAGAAGGCACTTTCACATCCATGTGATGAATGTTGCATTTCTTTTGAGATTCTAGTGAAATTATTATTCTAATGGTCTCTTGTCTTGCAATTGGTGTGAATGTCTCTTCATAATCAATCCCCTACCTTTGTGTGAAACCTTTAGCAATTAATCATGCCTTATATCTTTCAACACTCTTGTCACTATTATACTTAGTCTTGTAGAGCCATTTGGTACTGATCTTTTTCTTGTCATGTGTAAGATCTTAAGCTCCCAAGTATCATTCTTGTGAATGCAATCTATCTCTTATTGCATAGATTGCAGCCAAACCTCATTAGTAGATGCTTCGTCAAAGCTTGATGGCTCAAGATCATCTTGTGAAAATAAAACAAAATTTACAATCTCACCTCTTGGATTTTCTTCATGTGCTTAACTTGTAATTCTTTGATAAATATAATTTAAGCTTCTTAATTTCCTTGTAGGACTTGGACTTGAAGTTGTACTTGCACTTGGAATTGAAGAAATAGATGAGAGGCTACTTGATGGATTTGTAGCAATTGGAACTAAAATATTATTGGGATGCTCATGATTAACATCATCAATAATACTGCCATCCAAAATTGATTTTAACTTCTCAACATGACCTTTTTGATTATGATAAGCTCCCCCTTCATCAAAAATCACATCTCTTGACACAAAAATACTATATGTGAGAGGATTATACAACTTGTAAGCCTTAGTTTGCTCACTATATAAAAAAAAATGCATAATTCACTTTTTGGATATAACTTTTGTCTCTTTTGATTAGCTACATAACTATAGGCTAAACAACCAAAAAATTTGAAACGATTAACATTAGGATTTTCCTCATACTAGGCTTCATAAGGAGTCATCATGTCAGGTGCACTAGTGGGACTTAAATTGAGAATGTAAATTGTTGTACCAACTATATCACCTCAAAAATAATTGTGTAGTCCCTCGGTCTATAATGTACTTCTTTCCATTTCCACCACTGTACAGTTCTTCCTTTCAGCTACTCCACTTTGTTGAGGTGTGCAAGCAGTGGTGAGTTGTATTTTAATGTCATTCATATCATAAAAATTATGAAAATATCTTGAACAAAATTCACCTCCACAATAATTCCTTAAACACTTTATTTTATAACCATTTTCATTTTCCACAAGGGCTTGAAAACTCTTGAATGTATCCAAGGATTCATTCCTAGTCTTCAAAAAATAAACCCAACACTTGCATGAGTAATCATCAATGAAAGTAATTAAATAAAATGACTTAACCAAACTCTTTGTCTACTTAGGACCAAAAATAGTAGAATAAACTACCTGAACTGGATAATGGACCCTCCATGTCTTTCTTGTAGAAAATTTATCTCTTGCATGTTTTCCTTTAGCACATCCTTCACAAACCTCCTTTTGTTATTCAACCTTAGGAAAATCATAAAATAATTCTTTTGATGTTAGAAGCTTCAAACCATGAAAACTCAAATTCCCATACCTGAGATGCCACAACCAACTTTTATCCTTATATGCCATATTGGAAAGATTGTTGCTATGTTTTGTAAAGTTCAATGGGAACATCCTATTATTTGAAATAGGCACAACTATAACCATACTATTTCCTTGATTCTTATCATAAATTGTACATTATTGATTTTCAAACACTACTTTGTAATTCTTCTCACACAATTTCCCAATACTTAATAAATTATGCTTTAATTATGGAGTGTAATATAAATTTCTTGAACACATTTCATACCTTCCAATAGTATAGAAACAACAATATATGATCTAAAAAACATAGTTAAAACTACATATAAATGACTAAAGATGATCACGTGACCATTAGTAGTCTATTTTCAATCATTTATAATACGATCGAATTGATGACTAAACCATTTTTAGTCATTTATTAGTTGTGTTGATTGATCGATTTGGTAGTATAAGATGGAGTTCTGTAATTTTGATGAATTTCCTCTCTTTCCATGGGTATTGGTCTGAAATTTTAAACCCTTGTCCCCTTGAATGAATAGGGTTTTATTCGCAAAAGTGTGCAAATGTTATTTTTTGTGAGTTGACCTATTTTGTTGGTCACCAATTTCTTAAGTCACCTTCTAAGACCTATCTGCACGTTAGTTTACCAACCCTCTGGTTCCCAACACTGGTCATCAATTGTCCATCGAATTTAGTTTTCCTTGAGTCAGGTTTTAATTTTTCCCCATTAACCCAAGCTTAAGTCATCCACCTCAAAGGGTCATGTCACTGACGGCTTAACCAAGGTCCCACATTAAATGCTAACTTTTCTTGATGTGCAGGTTTTGAGATTTGGGGATGTGGGAACAAATCCTTGCCATACCCCACCAGCTCATGAGAGTTAAATGTCAACAGGTTAAAGGTAGAGAGGCTAGAAAAATGAGGATGTTTGTACTTGTACGATTGTGGGGCCCAACCTCCACTTCGACACCCATTGTCTGTTGTGTTCAAACTGATGGTTGGGATCACATGTCAAGAATGATCTCCACCATTCCCTACTGGTTCACTGGGAAAAGATGAATGTCCATTAAAACCAACAAGATTAGCGAGATCTTGACACATGGCATGATCACCTTAGCTTGTGAGATGGGTGGAGCTCGCTGACAAAGAAGCCTTCATCTAAGATGGATTGAATCCATTGGACGAGGAAACATTAGCAGAGCCCAGCTAGAACTCAAAGGTGGTCAACCTGATGCAAGCCCTTTGATTTGCCACCTAGGCATGATATCGGTGGCTTGTATTCAAAGTTGATGAATGGCATGTGATAGCCATTTTTACCCTACAATCAATGCTCATTAATGGATGATTTTTTGCAAGAGCGATCAAATAGATCTCCATGCATGTGATGATTTAATTGTAGGAAATCATGAAATGGAATCTTTATACTTTCATGCACTTGAAAATCAAACATTGATAATACACATGCCAATGAATTTCCCAATTTCCCACTTCGCACATGTGCTTTTTCTCATTCAATATTGGTAATCGACAGCATCATCTCACTCAATAAATAGAAGTGACTAAGTTGCTATTCTTGTCATAGCAACTAAGTAGCAAAGTCCTTAGACTATGCAGAGAGTGAAGATCAAGAGTGTGCTTGTTGTTGAAAAATGAGAAAGTCTGGCTATACATCGATCCTAGTGCAAAGGTTTGCTAGGCTTCAATCTCAGAAGCCTCGCAGTGAGGATCCCATACATGAATAGAGCATTCAGGACGATGCTAAGGAAAGGGAACCCTCGCCAGTGATGGTCAAATGCAGCCACACATTGAAGAAATAGGTCGTGAGGTCAAAGGAGATAGAAATAAAAAGAGTTGAAGTTGTCAAGCCGTCTAGGAGAACCTATCGAAAGCTTCGATATGGTCGTGGCTCATTCGGTCGACAACATTCTCCCATTGAATTAACCAACAACCCATTTGACTCTGAGAAGGAGATTGATTTCTACTATCGTCAGCATTTGGCGACCATGGGCCGAGCTCTGTCCCCTGATGCAGGAGTGCTATCTATCCCTCCTCTAGTGGTCTGAACTCCAAGTGGGAGAGATGTTGCAACAAACAAGGACAAGATTGAAGAAGGTGTTGAGGTCTCTTCCCCAACTCTTGTTGCTACTCAAAACTTAGCTGTGTATACTAGGGCATGTTTGTTGTTGGATAAAGGTCTGCTGGTACGTGAAATAAAGGTGGTGGTAAACAAATTTTTGTGTTGATAAATGATTTCTAGGTTGTTGTTTTCTCCTCTTGCATGTGTGGAATAATTTTGGGGTGTTGAAGGGTGATGGTGCACCCTCATGGCGGCGGTATTGGTGTCTTTGTTTATGTGGTAGGAGAAGAAAATTTTGTTTACTTCTTCATCTTGGCCGCTATGGTGATTTTGGGATTTCCCCATGTTTAACAAAATTGTTATATTAGGGGATTTTGAAATGCAATTGAAATGAAGGATGAAATGAAATTTTGTGTAAAATTGTATTTGAGTTGATGGCTTGTTCTACTCCCATATCCTATAAAAGGGAATTCATAGCTCATTTGCAAGAGGATGAAAAATTATGGTTAGGTTTGGGTTGGGTGCGTATGGGTAGAACATTAGGAATAGAAAAGAAGGAATAGAATAGATAGCTTGTTTTGAGTTTTTTTGGAAGAACATGTGGAATTGTCTCAAATTGTTCTACAAATGTGACTAATAAATACAAGTGAATGTATAATTCTGATATATTTTCTCTCCTTATGCGAGTTTGTGTGAATTTTGAATGGAATGTTAATGATACTTTCATTCTTCTTTGAACATTTTTTTGAATGTATGTCTCTATTTCTGCTTTGATTCAAGAAATCAGTTAAAATGCTTAAATAGGGTCATAAATTTATAGTTATTTGCAAAGGGTTTGATAAGTAGTTATGTATCAGAAAGAGTGAGCTCCAT
>VDFB02271358.1:133830546-133930547 GCA_007258455.2 Sequoia sempervirens | reverse complement strand
TATGTGCGCTTATTTAGGATCTTATTAGTCATTTAGTTCGAATCAACAAGTTGTTTTCTTGCCATGTTTTGGCATGGGATTTAACCTATTATTCATTTGAGTGTCCTTGAATTTGAGTTGAGCACACACATTTAACTCTACACAACCTGGCCTCAATTAAGAATTCATATTTTGAAACAAGTAAATTAGCATGCTAATGTTTGGTTTCAGCAAGCATCAATAGGTGTGATAAACATGAACAGCCCATCTTAGTAAACTCCAGTTGTCATGGGTTTTGCATATATTGTGTTCAATTTTAACATATTTTCCGTATAAGTGGGATTCATATTCTTAAATTGAATTGCTATTTCATCACATTGACCACTACTCCTGTTAATAATCACGTATGACAATTGGTGATTTTGCAATTGGATGCAATCTGATAACACTCCAATAGCCATAGATCGAGTGCCCATTGAAGGGCAACAAATCTAAGCAGCTTTTACCAGATTGATGCTGTAAACCTCAATTGCCACCGAAGAAATACATACTACACATTCTATTCCGTAATATGGTTGCAGCAGTAAACCCAATAATCTGTGTACACGAAACAAAACAAAATTGTTTCAAGTCACATAGTAAAAACATTTTTTTTTATCAGATGAAAAACTCATAGTAGAGATACCAAACATAAAAGGTCCGACCCATCCTATAGCAACAGGCATACATCCAATTTTATATCTTGGCTAAGAATTGAAGACAACTAACAACATACAAAATCTCACATCCAGTACCTTGATCTAGTTATATTATCTCTTTAAAACCACAACCAACTCCTCGCAACCTCCTTACAGCTTAACTAATACTATCTATTGACTGTACTGAAATATCACCACAAACTGGTTTGAATCTTAATTTCTATCATGTCTAAAGTTACCATTTCGTTGATTTATATGGATGAAACCTCTATTAATTTGAATTGGCACTAATTTGAATTAAATTGTCTCGGAAATCGTTACACCTAACCACATCATTTTGTCTCTACTAGTCGCTCCCTCATTGACACCAAAATTAGATCAAATTACCACCTTCGCCACATAGGAAATTGAATAGTCATCAACTGTTTTGAAACTGGCCATGCTATATTAAGAAAGCTTTCATCCATTACTTAACAAATACTTGTCATTATTTTAAAAATCAATTAACCATATCATCATTTATGTCTCTACTAGTAACTCAGTTAGTGACAAGTGAAATAGAAGACCGAATAACCACCTGCGCTACATTGGAAAATGAAGTCTTTAGCTGTTCTGTTACCGTCCATTCTATATTTAGAGTTCCATCCATTGCTTCACAAATACTTGTAATTATTTTGATTGTCATATTTAGGAAAACATAGGTTTTTGTTGGATGCTCAATGGGTAATAAGCTTCTGAGCATAGTTATAAAATAAAACAACCTTCTACAAAATACTTTTTTTTTTGAACTCTTGCTTGAAATAAATTTTATGTTTTTTCATCAATTTTGTTCAATATGCTCTCTACCTCTTGTCGACTTGGTTCCAATTAAACTAACTTGTTCATTTTTCTTCGCCAAAGGTTCTGCAATCCCACTTTCACTGTCTCCTACATACTCCATCATTTTCAACTATCTCTTCTATATACTCTTTTTTTCAGTCTCTTCTGCGCACTCCGTTGCTCTTTAGCAAATGTTTCCCACAATAACTTTTCCTCTTCGAGTGTAAAATTTGATTCCATCTTCATGATGAAACTAAGTCACTCATCTCTTTCTCTTCGTTCTCCATTTTTCCTACCCACAAATGAGCACTATTCTCATCATAGAGGCTTGTCACATTATTTTTTAATGCAATCCTTCTCTTACATTCATCATCTTTTTCTCACACCTCATTCTTTATGCTTTCAATAGAATAACTCCCATAAAGAATCTCCCTACAGCACAATACACAAATGATCAGAAACAAGATTATACAAATTCATGTTTTTTAAAATTTTTCTTTTATTCCATTATCTTCTTGTTTCTAGACTCCTCTATGTATTTTTTTTAAATTTTTTTTCACATTGCTAGTCACTTTTAACTAAATTCTTTCACATCCCCCAAACTTTCATATCCTCCAAATAATAAATCGCAGTTGTTATTTTTTCTTTTGCAATTTTCACTCTGCATCTTTTCTTTCTTTTATTGCATTTTTTTTTCCTTCTGTTGCATTTCTATTTTTACATGCATCACTATTAGTCACTATTATCATGTCTTGTTCAATCTCAAATGAATGTCCATCTCAAGGATTTTCTTCCTTTGGTATTGCTCCATAGATGTCGTAGCCTATTCAAAACTATCTTCATCCTCTTTTTCAAATTGAAAAAGATCTTTCATTCATCCTCTTTTTCAAAAAGATTTTCACTCTCAATTGTTTGAAGCAAACTCACTCACATTCAATAACTATCCCCTACACAACAATGCTATTGGATAATGCACTTTCAAAAACTCCCTCTACCCATTTCTATGTAGTGGACATCGTTAGTACATCTTCTACCTAACACTTCTCTCTCTCTCGTTGGACAATTAGCACATTACTTAGTGTTTTTAACTCTATTTTGTCACATCAACATTAGTTCAAATGACCGGTTTTGATACTATTTGATGCATTTAGAGTATCCATTGAAGGGCAACCAATTTGACTAACTCTTACCAAATTGTTGGTGTCAACCTAGTTGCTATTAAATAAATACATTCTATTTCATAATGTGATAACATTAATGTATCTAAATCAAAACAAAACTAAATACATTCTATTCCATAATGTGATAACACTAATGTATCTATATCGAAACAAAACTATTGCTATTCACATAATAAAACTTCATCAATTCTCTATCACATGGCTTTTAATACATTCACGAAAATGCCAAATATAAAAGGATCGACTTATACTATAGCTATAGACCAAACAAGCATGTATATCACTAGCAATAACCTATAACTATTACAAGGATTGACTCAATACAATGAAGAAAACCATAATAAAATCCATTATTTAACTTTGATCCTACAAGCAAGATATCTATTGTTGAATAGTCACAATCAACTATTAACTCATTTATTTCCTTCCTCTTTGTCCTTTCCACACTACTACGAGCAATAAACATAACTTAAAAACTAAAGCATATAACATGTGTATGTCTTGGCTAAGAAATGAGACAACATTTGAATTTTGACATCATGTACCTTACCTTGATCCCTCTAAAACCACAACAAACTCTTCACAACCTCCTTACAACTAATTCTATGTCTTGGCTAAGAAATGAGACAACATTTGAAATTTGACATTATGTACCTTACCTTGATCCCTCTAAAATCACAACAAACTCTTCACAAACTCCTTACAACTAAACTAATACAATTTGCTTGACTATAGTAAAATACTACTTTGAAATATCACCCCAAATTGGTTTGAATCTTTTTTTTCCCAATATTGTCCAAAGTCACATTTCATTGATTTATAAGAATGAATCCCCTATTTTTGAATCGCCATTAACTTGAATTGAATTGCCTCAAATTGTTGCAACTAACCACATCATCATTTATGTCTCCACTAGTTGCCTACTTAGTCTACACCAAAATTAGAAGACCAAATTATGACCCATGCTACATAGCAAAAATTAATAATTGTCAATTGTTTAAAAATTGCCCACACCATATCAAGGAAGTTGCCACACATTACTTCACAAATACTTGCTACTATTTTAATTGCCATATTTAGGAAAACATCTCTTGTTGGATGCTCATGCATCAAAATGACACATCATTGACAATCCAACCGACACTTTAGAACTTGTACATACCCTGAACTTAGAACTTCCTCGATGTTTTTTTATCTTCATGATGGTCAATAACCACACTTGAAAGATTTTCTTTCCAAGCCACAATTCAAACATTTGTAATATTTAATGATACTTTCTACTTCCATAGTCCTTTGTACACTTTCCAACCACTTTAAATCAATGAAATCAATTTGTCAATTGACGATTTTCAATTAACAAATAACTCTCCACAAATTGTTGTAGTCAAATCAATTCCTCAAGTGGTGGTTTTTAATTGACAAACAATTTCCTCAAAAAATGTTGTAAGCTAATGTCACTAAAGTGGTAGCCTAAATTCCCTTGATAAGAAGACCTTCCATTAATCAAAATACTCTTTATTTCTAATTGTTGTCAAGTACTTAGTGTTGCGTATCAACTAAAAAAGTAAACATATTGAGTCCTTAATTGAATATGCTTGTCCTCAAGCAAGACTAGGTTGGGTGATTGAGGATATTGTCTCCCAAGTAGAGGTCTACCCAAATTAGATGGCAGTCAAGCAAGACAAGGTCGGGTGATGGACAATAATTGTTTTCCAAGCAATATCATATTGAGGCAACCTTTTCCATTGCACTAAGAACTAAGTTCAAACTTGGTTTTTGTAATTGCTTCTCTAGAGTCACAAAGTATATGTTTGTGTGCTAACAATAACTTTTCTTCACTTTCAAGAGGTAGAAGATCACTTGAATGCATTATTTTTTGTCCAACTACCTCCCTTTTAATATATGATGCCATTAGACTTGACTGTTAGAAGGGAGCTTCAACTCATTAACATCTATATTATACTTTGATTTTTTTTAAAGTATTGTTGAAGTGGGGTTTGAGTTTTTCAATATTGTAGAAGTGGGATTTGAGTAATTTTGGTTATTTTTTATAAATGTAAGTTTATAATTGAAGAAAACCCATTTCTCCTTTAAAATGCCTCTTGTTTGAAATTAATCACAATATTTTTTTTCTTGTTGATTTTGAGCATATTGAAGTTGATCATGTAGGCTTGTTAAAGCTTGTCCATTTTGTTCAATGAAGTTGACTATTATGGACAAAAATTTACTCTTGGCTTGGGGTAGCAAGTGACACTACTCTCTAAGCTTGGTTGTCCCTCTTTTGAGGTTTTATTCTTTTGAATTTATTCTTAGTTCATGCTAATTTTTTCTTTGTCCAATAAAAAAGAAAAGTAAACAACGCTCCTTGAGAATTCTTCAAATGATTTGTTCATTATCTTTGTTTGCTTGTTTGTTTGAGGATGATAACTAGTTCTATTTGTAAATTTTGTTTTATTGGTTACTTATCCATTCAAAAAATGCAAGGTTTAATTTGTCCTAGTTTTAGTAGTTCTTACGTAGTTTTCTTTTATTCTTGAAAGTATGAGAGTGTTGATAAGTCATAATCACAAGTCTTGTTCTTTGCTCCAATTGATGGCATATTTGAAACCCTAATTTAGTGAAATTATTGGATGTATACCCCAAAATATGGAAGCATATTCCTTAATCAAATTAGATACTTGGAGAAGTGGTAGTCCCTTAGTGGTGTAGTTGATGGCCATCCAACTTATTTGTTCTTGTCTCAAAAAGCCTCCATGTTTGGTGGACCAAAACTTATTATATTGGTGCTTTTTTTTTGTATTTAAGATAGTTTATAAATATCATTTTTTAACATGTTTATATTAGATTTGAGTCTAAATTCCAGTCACGCTAATTCTTAGTTCATATTACATCATTTGTATTTCAGAAAGGAAACAACATTGGGTTTTACATAATACTATTAGAAATTTCCTCTCATTGCATATGTCCATATCATAGCAACCCAGACGAGGCTCTATATTGAAAATTTCTGAGTTAGATCTAACTATTTCAACTATTCCTTCTTCATCTTGGTTCATGTGGAATTTGGGACCACCCATGCCTAGGTTCTTCTTCAATGTTTCCAACTTGTATTTCCTATTGTATTTTATTTGAAATTCCATGCAGTTCTTCCTAAACATTATGTTATTTTCTGAGTTAAAGCGCCAATGTCTTGCATATTTGACTTCATCTTCAGTTATCTTCACTTTTTTGCCCGTGGCCATTTTTGGAAACCTCTAGTGTCATTGTTACTTGCATAGAAACATTGTGAAAGATGAGTCTTCTATTTGACTCAGTAAGTACCCTCACCCTACCTTGAAATATTTCCTCATTTATTGCTTTCCATATCATCCAAAGAATTTTAGTAGATAAAATAAGCCAAAACAAATTGGTAACATTATCGATTCCTTCAATTGTACTAGCAAGAATCTCTTGCTTTTAATTTGTCCTAGGTCACCTCACTCACACAAATCAGCACAAAACATTAGCCAAATCTTTAACAAAAAAATATTCAAAAAAGATGTGATCAATATTTTCAAGCTTCCTACATAACCCACACAAGTTCACATTTACATTATAAGAAGACTATGGCAGTTTTTTAAGAGCAACAATCATTTGAAGCATTTTTTTTGGTTCTAAAACCCTATTCCAGTTCCATTTAATAGCTTATTCCAGTTTGTTAGTTTAACATTGTCGTTCCAACACATGTTAGCATACTCAACAATAGTATTTGAGTTACATAACAAATTATAAAACTTTTTAGAGTTCATCTTAAACTGTTTTTGTACAATCCTTCTATTTGAAGTTGGTCAGTTATGTACAATAATAATTAGCACAACACTATGTATAACTGTCAACATACAAGATTCCTTTGCAGGATTCTCAATAATGCTTGTTCTCCATTGAGTATAGTGGTGATCATACTCATTACTTAGAGTTGGCCAACATTTAAGAGAGCCTTCACATATAATAACTTTGAAGGCTATAATACCTTTCTTGGCCCATGCTTTGGCCAAGTGGTCTTGCAATAAGGCTAGAGGTTTAGTTTTATACATTAAGTTCCACCATATTGATTTGTTAGGACATATCTTGTTTTCCTTAGTTTGTTTGGCTTCATTATTTTATATCATGCTTCTTACTTGTTCCCATGCCTTACAGATGGTTTTGAACACATTCAAACCATTTTGGAGGACAGGGAACATGCCTGTTAAGATGTCACTTAATGAATTGTTTCTCCATTTTCTTGCCTTTTTTGGAACAAATTTTTGGATGTTATTCCTGACTAAGAATTTCCATGGCTCTTCTTCTTCCAAGGCACTGATAATCCATTTAACTCCAAGTGCAATTCATTTCTTTTTTAGATCTTTTAAACCAAATCCACCAAATTCTTTGCTTATGCAACACCAATCCTAATTAACATGTTTTTTTTGCTTCCCTTGCCATATGACCATAAGAAGTTCCTTATTTTATTTTTTATCTCTTCTAGTTAATAGCTACTAAATAGCCATACTGAGGAGTAGTAAATTGTATAAGAGGACAATATTTTTTGGCATACTTGTATTCTCCCTGCTAATGTTAAGTAAAGTCTTTCCAGTTCTCAATTTTCCTTTCAACTTTATTTTTTACCCAATTCCACATTTCTTTTAGGTTAGTGTTTATTGCAAATGGAATGCCTAAGTATCTTGTTTACTTGGACCTCCCCATTGTATTTCATGTTTGACAAACCAACCTGGGGGGTTGTCATTCAAACTAAGCATCACTAGTTTTGTTTTGGACACCTTGGCCCTTGAGGCATCACAAAAAGCTTCAACTTTTTGCATTAAGCAATCTAGGTTCTCTTTATCTAAATTGACAAAAAGGGTTGTGTCATCTGCAAAGTGGATGCTAATTAATTCTTGGTTATTAGGCAATTTTAACCCTTTAACTTTGGGGCTATCTGAGGAATCTCTTAATATGTAGTATATTTCTTCAACAACTATTACAAACAAGGTTGGTGTTAGTGGGAATCCTTTCCTAATCGATCTTTGGAGAGCAATTGGATTTGACAAGTTCCCATTTACATCTATCCGGGCATTTGCATCTTGCAAAAGAGTAACCACCATTTTGCAAAATTACTTAGGAAACCCAAAAGCTTCTAAAGTCGTCATAATGAAGGGCCATTCAATTCTATCATATGCTATTTCAAAGTCTAGTAGAAGCATACCTATACCT
This sequence comes from Sequoia sempervirens, assembly GCA_007258455.2. NCBI lineage: Eukaryota > Viridiplantae > Streptophyta > Pinopsida > Cupressales > Cupressaceae > Sequoia > Sequoia sempervirens. The sequence goes on along the minus strand of VDFB02271358.1, from coordinate 133,922,641 downwards.
TGGCTAGAAGTCCTAGACCATTCCATTGCTTCCCAAATTGTGATAAGGTTTTCTAGTATATACCTCCCTTTAATGAAGCTAGTTTGTGTGGTGGAAAATTGAAGGGAGAATATTTTTCAACCTCAAGGCTAAAATATTTGCTAGAATCTTAAAAAGACATTTAGGAGTGTTATTGGTCTCCAATTTTTGATTAAATTCTTGTCCCCATCTTTGGGGATTAATTTAATTATACCTTTTTTTAGTTCTTCACCAAGGGATCCTTTAGGTATAGCTTAAGTTTTTCTCATAAAATTCAATAGGCAGACCATCTGCACCCTAAGATTGGGTTGAAGGTTTGTATTGTAAGGTCTATTTCTTCTTTAGTTATTTTTGTTTTAGTTTTACAACCATGTCTTTATAAATTAATTTAGGAATTAGTTTTTCTAGCTTTAAGATAGTGAACATCATGTCCCTTTGACGTAAAAAGATTCTTATAAAAAATATTGAATTGGTTTTGAATTTCTTTAGGGTTAGTGTAAAATCTATCTCCTTCCCACAAACATTCCACTTTTTCCTTTATACCTTTTTCTTTTATGTAGTTAAAAAAAGGAACTTTTTTTCTTTATCTCCATTGTTTAGCCAATTTAGTCTTCCTCTTTTCTTTAGCTTGAATTTTTCTTAATTGAATGTTTGTTAGTGCATTTTTACAGTTTAAAGGTTCCTCATTTAGGTCCACCTTAGTAGGGTAGTCTCGCAAGTTGCTTTCCAAGTTGACTAACTTTTCTAAGAGGTTGTTTTCAATTTTTCTATAATCTATTGCTCTTTTTTCCCCTAAAGTTTGGAAAAGAGTAGACTAGACTTTTAACATTTTTATTTCACTTTTCAATATGTGAGTCATTTTTTAGCAACCATTTGTTGATTTCTATCAAGGTGAAAATTGCATTATTACAATCTTCATCCTTCAATAGGTTTGAGTTTAACAAGAATTTCTTTTCTCTTCTAGTCTCCTTAATTCCTTGAGTTGCTATTAATACTTTAGAGCTATTAGCTTGATGATCAAATAACACGCAAGGATAAGCTCTTACTTTAGTCTTTCTCTATTTAGTCAAAAAAGAAGTATTCTCTATTTGCATAGAATCTATCTAGTCAACAATATATCCTTTTGTTTCCTTTTTGTACACCAAGTATACCAAATTGATTTGGCATCCTTTTTTCCCTCTTCTAGGGGGTCATATAGTTTTATCTTTTATTTCACTCTTTCCCAATAGTGTTTCTCATTCCCTTTATAGTCTAAATCTAGTCCTCCAATTTTATCTTGTTTATTTTCTATCATGTTGAAAATACACTAGGGTACATTGGGTAGCTTACAAATCCATTTTCACAAGTTAATTCTTTCCCTGTAGTCATTGGATGCATAAATAGAGCATATTCCAAATTTGTAATTACCCTTTTCTATAATAACCCATGCTGCCCTGTTGGAAGGAGCAAATCCATTTTCATTTACACATTTAGACCACCAATTGGTTAGAAGGATTGTCACACCTCCTTTGCCCCTATCATGGTTGGTATAAAATTGGGAGGCATCTTTGCATAGGAATTTGAGATTATTTTCAAGTGTGAACTTGGTAGCTTTAACCTCTTGGAGGAGGATAGTTCATCTTTGTATTTTTTTCTAACTTTAAATATCTTCTAACTATGTATTTTCTATCAGGGGATTCTAGGCCCCTAACATTATAGCCTATACAATTAAAGAGCATCAACCTCCATGTTTTGAGGTTCTTCTGAACTATTCCTAAAGCTATCAAAGCATTTAGGTATACTCTCTTCTTTATTCTTACTATTCAATTTAGGGTAAGGGTCTCTTGTTTTTTATACTGCCTCATTTTCGTCATTGTTTTTTTTCGTCTATTTGATTGCTTAGATGGTTTATTAAGATTTTTCTGGTCACTATTTTGGTCTCGGAGGGGAGAGCTGTTATTCACTATCCTTAGAATCTGCTTTGAAAGGCTATCAAAGGGGATGCATATACATTCCTTTTCTTGGGGCACTTCTTTGCTAGTGACACTGTTAACCTTGTTCATTAGGTTGTTTACTTTTCCCTTATTCCTAGCTCAAGAGAATCCTTATGATCAGAACTAGTATTGGATAAAGAAAAACTGGGTTTAGTCTTTTCCTTATTTGTCTCACATTTATTATGGTCTAAATCAGAACCATCCTCTATCGATATCTGGTTATCTTTCTTTTGAGGCTCTTTGATTGTAGCCAAGTTTAAATTTTCTTTATTTCCTACTGGGACTTCTTTCTTATATGATAAAATATTATCAATTTTACTATATATAGATGTTTCTTTTGGTTATGTACATCTAGTCCCTTGAACTTCACTTTCCCTGTTATTACCAATTCTAGGTTCATAGATTTTTTTTTGAGTTTGAGATGAAGTCTAAATCATGGCCTTCCTTTTGTAACACACCTTTATCATGCTCGTGTATTTGATAAATGCAACTTTTTTTCTTATTGTTTTCTAAAATACTTTGCTTAATTTTTTTTATAAGTAGTTCTTGAGAATTTTTCTATGCCCTAGATGCCCCTATATGCCTTGAGCATTTTTCTATGCCCTAGATGGTGGTTTACCACTAGGGTTAGATCCATAGGAGGGGTTTTTGAAACAAAGTCAAGAATTGCAGTTCCAAAGGTTACTATTTGGTTCTCTTGAGCTAGAAATTGACATCCCCTAATTCACCTCCTACATGAGCCAGTTTGAGGTCAACAACAACACCCACCAAATCAATTTTTATTTTCTTTATCAACTTTGATCTTATTAGTGCTAAGGTTTTCATTCTTTGATAGATTGTTGACCTCAATAACTTGTTTGGTAGAGTTATTCTTTGCCAATTTGCCCCCCTTCATATTAGGGTTTTAGGGTTTTTGGCTTTTTTTTGAAAATTCACTATTCCTTTTAGGATGAGGCAGTTCCTCCTAACATGCCCCTCTTTTTTATAGAGGAAGCATGCATTTAACCTACCTAGGATTTCTAATTTAATAATAGTCAAATTTTCATTTGATTCAATTACAAATTCTTTAGGCTTATCAACACTTGGACCTAATGCAACCAGTATCCTAGCATCCATGCTCATCAAGGCCACATTGGTTTCTTCTAATCTCATTACACTGCCCAATGATACAATTAATTGGGGCAAAAAATCCTATAACTGAGGAGGCACATACTTAACCATCACCCATCTTGGGTACAATAGACCTAGTATTTCATCATTTAGGGTATTTGGGGACCAAGCCACCACTTTGAAGACAAAAATTTCTACATTCCAACATTGTTTCTCTAAGATTTTTTCTTTCATAGAATAATCTTTAAAAAACACAACAAACAATCCTCTTTGCAAACTTTTGCAAAATGTTAATTGAATGCCTAGTTTTTATGTCAAACATTATTTATCCATTCATCTAAGAATTTTCTTGTTGGACCTTTGTTACAATCTAGGGATGCGAAAAAAAATGCAACCTTAACCTGTTTTTTTGTTTATCTATGGCCTCTTTCAAATCTAGGTTAGGGGCAAGGACCAATTTATTCAAGCACGAGAGAGGGTACTTACCATTTTCTCCTTTAGCTTCTTGGAACCTAGATTCTATGCCATCACCCACCATAATGAATTTCACTAAGTTTGGAGTAGAGAAGCACTCAAAACCAAACACAATGTCCCTAAATGAATGCTTATCCCTTTGGTATTGTTTATTATTGAATTCATTTCATCTAAGACCATTTTAGACCCATTGGGTGGATCACCACCAACTAGTACATCACATTCCATTAATTTTCACCCTCCTGAAAGATAATATAAAGTATAAAATGCTACAGTTAGAACAAAGATGCAAATTTCAGGCAATAAATGGGGGTAGAGAACACACACAGAGTAAATGGTAATTAACAACAAAGAGAGGAGAAAAGGAAGGTAGGGTGAGAGTACATGGGCTTAGAAAACACAATCCCTTAATGACCTACAACCATTGAATCCACATTTGTTTCTTTCATGCGAAAAACATGTTAGCCCCACTGCCACTTGCAAACCTCTTCTCATCCTCACCCAAAATAAGTAACACATACAAAGAGATAATCATGCCATTTTTTAAATATGGATTGTAAAAATCAAGAAAAAATCCATATAAATACCATCCCCATCATATTGGTGCATTCATAACACCCTAATTGATTTGTTTTGTCCTTGTTCCACAAAGTGAAGTGTCATCATTTGACATTTGTGTGAATTCACCAAGTGAATCTAGCCATTGGATGAATTGATGAAGTTATTAAGTCACTCCCCAATTAATGAGTGCCACTATGTGTTGTTTGCTACTCCTCCCCTTAACTTAGGAGTGATACGTTGGTGCTTTTGATAAGGATGCAATAGCAATTGGTTCCACATATTTCTTTGGTAATGAAAGACTTGTTATTGTGTTTGCAGGGGATACCACTTTTTCTTTCACATTTTGTGTCTTCCCCTGATTCAATCTCTTTCTCTTGTCATTAGAATACATCTCAATCAAATGGTGGGTCCTAATTGTTAGTACAATTTGGTATAATTATTTCCTTTGCAACTAATTGTAGGTTTTGCCTCTAGTAGCAAGTTCCTAATGGTGGATCTAGTTTGTTGAAAACCATTGGGTTGAGATTGAGTAGCCTCACATTTTTGTAGAAAAGGTTTAAGTAGTTCCTTGCTAGGTGTAGTGGTTTCTAATGTCAAGACCTTTTGATGGCCACTTTCCTTAAATTTGGTCCAAGGGCTTTAATTAGGCTTGTGAGGGTTATTTCAACCCTTTTATAATAAGGAACATTAGATATTTCCTCAACACATTATGCACCATCAATGGCATGCTCTAGAAATTGGCTATATGTGCATCCATTGAGTTCTAATGCTATTATTGAGCCAACTTTTAAAAATCCTCCTTAAGGTCTTTGCCTTTCAAATCTATTAGTCAATCTCTTACAAAAATCCTTAAACATGGTAATAAAGTTGTGCCTTATAGTGAATAAAATGTGATGACACCACTTGTACAAACCCCTATAGGTAAAAGATTGCAAATTTAATTGCTACCTTGTACATAGGGCTCAAAGAGAAAGTATTCAATTTTGGATCCAAGATTGTGCTAAGGGTATGTTGGATCCATCAAATGAGGGGATGATCAAATTTTCTAATTTGCTTTGTAAATATTTACAAGGTTTATTAAGAGTAAGTCAATTTCCATTCTTGGTTTCAATTTTTTATTTTATGTTTAAAGGTTCATAAATAATATATTTGCTCAATTTTTTTTTTTTTTCTCATATTTTGCATGGAGAGCATCTAAGTCCCACTCTCGTTGTTCATCAATATCTTTCTCTTGTGGCATGACTTACTGTTGAGAAAATGTGACTCTTGGTAATTCAATGACCATTGATAATTTCATTGAGGTGTTCAAAATTGTTGTCAAAGTTGAAGATTCCCTTTGTGCACCAATTCCATGAAGCAAAGTGGAAGAGTTTGTGTACTTGATTTCCTTGCCTTACTTACTCAAGATGAAGAGATTATTAAGTTGTTGCACAAGCTTAAGGATTTTATTACATTGACAAGTTCTTGTTCTTTATCTTCACATGGCGTTTTTAGCTTCCTTTGTGCCCTCTATGGATACTTTGTTTCTTGTCACTTTTTAAGATGTACAAATGTTTATGTTATGGTTTTTTCTTAATTTTTTTAAAAAATATTTTTATGATATATAAATGTTTTTTGATTTTTTTACAATTGACAAGATCATTGGTGTAATTATTTAATTACATCTTATTATCTAAAACTTGTTTACGTAATTAGTTTTATTTACTTATTTAGATTTAGCAATAATGAGCACTTCACCTCAAGTTGAGTTTACTTGACTTAATATTTTTGTATGTTGAGTCAACAACTTGTTCATTTGTGGTTAACTCAACTCCATTGTAAAACTTGCCTTTTTGACTTTTCTTATGAAGCCTATATGATATGTAAAATTAGTAAACAATTTTGTTTTAATTTTTCCATGTTCTTGATATTGAATTTTATATGATATTTACATTTTGCTTCATTTTCATGTTTGTATTTACCATTTGTAATTTTCTATAGTCATCTAGATCTAGACTTGTGCTTGAATTCTCATTGAATCTTACAATCACGACTCAAATAACATTATAATAACACATATTAAATAGATGAAGTAAATTTAGACACACTATACTAGTAAACACACCTAAATATACTATTTTTGAATAATTTAAGAAAACAAATTTACATTCAAACGAAACTCTATCAATTTGATAGAGTGACATTTCTTAAATCTTGTTTTATGATGGTAATTGAATGGTTATGAAGTGTCTTCTATTTTATTCGAACACATTGGTAAATAAAGGTTTACCTATAATCAAAGAAAAGTTGTGGATTCCATTGCTTCATAGTAAGCCTTGGTATTTTAAAGCAGTAAGTTGTTCAGATTTTGGAAGCACGAGGACCCAATGTCTAGGACATCATTATAAGCATGAGAACATGTACAAAACTCTACGAAATTTTAGTGCTGCGAATCCTTAGATTAAAGCTGCTCGTGTGGTTTTGATTGTTGATAGAGCATACTTAATATCTTAATTTGTTGGGGGGTTCATTTTTTGTATATTTAATAGCAACTTTGTAAGATAGATTAGATCACACAATGTATATTTTTTATTTCAAAGTTGGGTATGGAATAGTGGGTAGTATTGAAATTATATGTTGATTTTTTAAATTTTTTATATTGAATCAATTATGTGAATTTCAAATTACAAATTTGAATCATATTTTTGAATGAGTCTTTTCATATTTCAAATATCTATTTTTTCTTTTTGGAGAAGGGTAAATGCTTTTGATTAGGAACTATGAACTAGTGAGGTGAACTCACTAAAGCAGAGCCTCATTCTCAACATAAATATTCCACAAATATGCCTCAATAGGGTTTGAACCTTGGCATCAAGAACCATAACACCCACCTAAGCTTTTTTATTCTAAACTACTATTTTAGTCTACAAATAATCAACAATTATAAGAATATCATTACAAACTTGAATCGCTTCCTTAAATGAATCTTCACTTGTATTACAAATAATCACTTCTTTTTTCCATTCAAAAGTAAATTTAAGACTAGAACTTGAATTTTATTACAAATTTGAATCACTTTCTTGAACAACTCTTCTTTCTTATAACAAATAATCACTATCTTTTTCAAAATTGAAATAATCAATGAAATTAAATGTCTTTTTTGTCTTCTTTAAAATCAACATATTGATCTTTTATAAGTAATTATTAAAAATAAAAAAATATACCTCCTAAAATTGTAATGGACTACTTCTAAATTAAAATTAAGTTGATTAAATTTTAAATAAATAATTAGAATTTGGGAATTTACAATTCTTTAAAAATAATTAAAACAAGAAAATTAGGTGCGCCTTTCATGTAAAAAAATTATAAAACATTTTGACACGCTATGGAAAATACCTCCTACTTATCAATTGATGAGCTAAAGGGGCTCTATAATGAATGGTTCATAAGGCACAACACTTGTTGAAGGTTTTGCAAATGAGGTTGCAAGCTAAGTGGGCTTAACCTTGGAAAAATTTCCGTGGTTAAGTGCACTTGAGCTGGAGTAGTACTAGAATGGGTGATCTCCTAGGAAGGCCCAGTGCTTCACCTTTGTGAGCATCACCTAGATGTAATGAGTGTTAAGTGGACCATTCATTATCATGAGAGATGGGTTCTTGTGAACCACTACTCATGAAACATGGGTCAATGAGTTTGACTCAAAAACTATAGGGTTGAATCCTGATAGCAATATCACAAAATGTTTTAAGTTAGCATATCAATCTTTTATAAATAACTGTTAAAAACATATCTTAAAATTTCAATAATTTTTTTCTAAATTAAAGATTAAATTGAAACTGATTTCATTTAAAATCGAAGATTCATTATTAAAGTTTCACTTTACAAATAATAAGGAGTTGGATGACTTTTATAGAGTTTAAAATGGTTTAAAATAATTAAAATAAAGCATCTAAATTAAATGCCATGTCAAATAAAACATTAAAAAAATATTTAAAATCAAATTATAAATAATTGTAAAAAATATAAAAAAGTATCTCCTAAGGGCATTAAGATTGTGGCTGCCGACTTCTAAAATAAGGAACTAATTGAGTTTCATTTTACAAATAAGGGATTAGTTATTGAGTTTTCACCCTACAAATAATTAGAACTTATCTTGTATTGATAAGTAGCGAATGAGATGTCTCACATGGGAGGTCAATACAACTTGAAAGAGATGGGTTGTTTAGTGTAAATCTCTTATAACAATGTCAGATGAATTAAATAATGGTTTGGAGTTTTATATTTGTCAATTAATTAAAGTTGGAAAAAATAATAATTAAGGTTAAAATAAATGAAGAAATGGGAAGTTTTGAGTTTTGTAGTAAGTAATTATTATAGAGAAGAATTTATAGAAGTTAGTCTAAATTAGGCATTACATGTTACAATTGAACTCCAAATATTATATAAAATAGGCAAAAGATGAATGAATGAAATGGTGTAAATAAAAAATTAAGAGTTTTGAAAGAAATGAAAAAATATTAAATTTCTTGTTCTAAATTAAGTGTAAACATAAAATTTGAACTAATTCTTTTTTTCGAGAGGATTTATTCATGAATTGGTTGATCATGTAAGACATTTTATAGATTGACTTTGATTATTTTTTTCTTTTAAGCATGATTTTCTTTATATTTGAATTGAGCAAGAACAACAAATTTATAGATTTTTGGATGAGGGAATAGTTGGTGAAGATTAATTTTGATTTATTTTAGAAACATGAAGTTTGAAGGAGAAATGATCAATTAGTTAACTGCTTTGTTTATGTTTTAATGGAGTGAAGAGAGCGTCAAACTAGTATTTATCTTCAAAAATTGAGTTAATATTTGTTTATGTATTTTTAATTAGTTATGTCTATATCGTTTTAATAAGGAATTGATTAACTAATAATGATTAATTAGCTATTATTCATGAACATGGATGACATGGGATTAATTGATTAACATGGTGTAATTAATTAATTAAAATGGTGTAATTAATTAGCTATCAAGGTGATTTTGGGGTCTTGTGTTATTTAGAGTGATTGAAAGACAATAGATTGGTGACAATATTAGGGTGGAAAAATTAGGATGTCTACATTTGCCACTCATTGAAAGGGCATTGCAACTAAAAGAAGTGTCAAATTTTCAAAGAATGTAAAAAATGAAGACAAAGGATGGGTGCATAAGGATGCCTCAAGTGACATGATGGTTAAAGAGATGATGCTGAAGAGGGCATGTGGGAATGAAAGACATGAATGGGTGCTTGAAATGAGAAGAGAGGCATGAAATGAAAAAATTTGGGTTATAATGAACGGTTTGAAAGAGAAGGTGGTGGGCATGAGTGAGAATAAATGTTAGTTATGGATAAGTAGTTAGAAGAAATATTTAGGAATGAATGCATACGAGTGTTGATGATTGCTACAAATTTTGTATTAAATTCTAAATATTTGAACAACCTAATATTTACTATAACATATGATAGGATGCAACATGATATAGAAAAATAATGACTAAATTGCTCTAATCTGTAATAAGATTGACATAGTGATGCAAGAGCATTTGGGTGCATAGACAATCTTGCACACCCAAAAACATATTTATTTTAATTTTTGTGTTTTGATTTGATTTTTGCTTGTAGGAACATTTTATTAAAATCCTCAACTCCTCCAATCTTGCACACCCAAAAACATATTTATTTTAATTTTTGCGTTTTGATTTGATTTTTTCTTGTAGGACTGTTTTATTAAAATCCTCAACTCCTCTAGTACATTATGGTTTGGAAAATCAAATGGTTAATTGATGTTTCTTGGTTATTGTTTTAATTTTATTTATTTATTGTTGATTTGTCAAAAATGAAAAATCCCATGCCCAAGCCCATGAGTGGGATTTAATGTAATTTGTAACTCCAATTCTAGAATTTTGAAAATGCCTTGAGCAAATGGCAAGCTAGGCATTGAGGAAGTGGTGAGAGTGGATGGAGAAGAGGGAAGATCATTTTTGAAATGCAATTGAAAGATCATACCTGGAATAGGAAAACCCACACCCAAAAGGTGAAATTGATGATTTGAAGCTGGAATGACAAGAAAAAGGGAAGCCACACCTAGGTTGCCAATAATGGTTTTGATAGGGAAAAGGATGAGGAGAATGTGAGGGAAAACAAGATTGTATGAAAAGGGGGATAATTTGATGGAGTTTTGTTTGTGTTGAAGGTGATCTTGTTGATTTAAAATGTTGTAATATGATTTTGGCTTGCAAGTACTTGGGTTTCAAAATGTTTGAAGTTTTCTTAAGCTTGCCTATAGATAGATGTTGCAAGAATGACATAGTCTTGTAATTGGTGAAATATTTGTACAGGTTTCAAGTTGTTGTAAGCACTTTGAGTTGAAATAAAGTTTTCAAATTCCTTATCAGTTGCGGTTCTTATTTGTGTATTAAAAAAGCTCCAAAATTTATGAAAGTTTAGAAGTTGTTGGAAGGGATCAAGCACCACAATTTAGAAATGTTTTTTTCTAGAATTTTAGCTTGATTTTTAGCATGGTTTTCTTGGTAGAATTTTTTTGAATCACTTGTTTTCCAGTAGATGAAGGTGGGAAATTCTACTACCCAAGTTTTTAGAGGAAATGGAAGTGGTTTGCACATTCAAAATAATTTCTGAAATGTGGTATGTCAAGAGATTTTTGTGCACATTTACATAAGTTTAGATTGAATTGAATCTCATAGCCTTTTGAGCTCATGTGATTTTTTAGTGAGTGTGCTTCTTCAGTTGAATATATTAAACATTTGAATGATGGATGCAAAGATCAACACCTTGATTTGGGGTCTCAATCTTCAATTGCATCAAATGGTATCAAAGTCAGAAGATTAACTTGGAAGTATTGCAGTAGTTGATTGGTAGGAAGAGTTGAAATACGTTTGTACTTGTTATCCTCTAGCAGAGGTTAAGGTTGGGTAGAAGGTGCACGAGAGAGAGGTGTGTCTTCTAGAAACCATCTATTTGGGTAGAGGATAAACAAGAGTGAGTTTGCTACAGGAAGGACTCGTGATTGCAAATGGTTGATACCCTGAAGTGAGAGATTATTGTAAGGACTTGTAATTGCCGAAGGACTTGTAAGTCTCTAAAGATGTCTTTGAAGAAGAGCACAAGATGGGTCATGAGAAGGCCTGTAAGGGTTTTACCTATGGAAGAGTGGAGATAAAAGAGGTTTACAAAGTGGATTATGGGAGAATTGAAGGAAGATTGAGGCTAGATTGGACGTGATACAAATGGAACAGAGAAAAGAACTTGAAGAGGCTAAAAGAAAGCTTGAACAAAAAAAGATTACGTCAAAAGGGTATGGTGGCTAATGAAAAGTATAAAGATGAAAAACTTGAAGAGAAGGTGGAATGCTATCTAGAAGAAGAAGAAGAGTTGGAAATCTCTTATGAAATAAAGAGAATGGGTAAAGAGGGCAGTGAGAAGAACGATGAAGAGATACATTATTATAACCCTATGATGTGAAGATTGTGGAAGGAAAAATGTGTGGGAGAATCCCACACAATGATAATTGAAAGAAAGGAAGAAAAGAGGGGAAGCATAAATAAATAATGGAGAAGAAGGGGAAAATGGTTAATATGAACCATAAATTTAATGGTAATTCTAAAGAATTTGTTTTATCTAAAGATTTTTTTTTGTAGGACTTAGCAAAGACAAAGAAGATGAAAATAAGGAGGATGCAATAACAAAAGAGGTATCATTTACTTGTGTTAATGACGATTTACATGCAAGAGAAGTAGATGAAATTGTAGAAGAAGATGAATAGAATATGATGCAAATGGTGCTAAAGAAGAAGAAAAGAACCTCATAAAAGAGGATAAGGAAGACAATGAGGAAAAGAAAGAAGTAGCAGCTAATATACATCTTGTTGAAGAAATACAAAAGGAGGAAAATGAAGTTGCATGCATGGGAAAAGTAGGAACAACAACAAAAATAGAGGTATTATCTCATTCTTATGAGCTTTGCAAAGAAAATATTGATTTTGATCTCCATGTAGGCAAGATGAAGAGGTATGTGAAAGCAAGTGATTGTGAAGTTGGGACAAAGGTTAATACTTGGGAGGACATAAATATATTGAAGAAAATGAAAAAGTTGAGTGCAAGGGAGGAGGTAGAAGAAAGGAACAATATTACAATAGACAATCAAGAAGAAAAGATTGAGACAATAGTAGAGGAACAAGAGATTACAAAGGTAAGAATCATTTTTTTGAGAATTGTGAAAATGAATTTGATGTTAAGTTATTTGAAAAGGATATAATTATATTTGTGGATGTGGAAAAGGATGAAATGGATGTTATTGTTGTATACTATAACAATGAAGTTGCAACAAAGTTTGGTCCATTGAAGGACTTGGAAACATTAATTTTTTTGGGAAAATAGAATGAAGAGTGTATGGGGAAGATAATGAATGAGGAAAGTGAAGGAGCAACAAAAAATAAAGAAGAAGATGGCTTATTAATGTAGATTGTAGTAGTTGAAAAGGAGTGGCTTGCATTGAAAACTAGTGAAGCAAAATTTGTAGCATTGAAAGATGAGGTAAAATTTGCATTTTGTGAACCTTTTGATGTATTTAATTTGTAAGCGATGTGGTTAGAATTGAAGGGTATGAGGATATTGAAAGGGATGTTGCAGCAAGAGAAGAAGAAAACAAAATAGAGGAAGAAGAAAGCGAAGAACAAATAGGTGAAGGGAATGTGCAAAAGAATTTATTTATTTCTATAATTTTGCTAGTGTTGATTTATATGCAAAAGTTAAAAATGATAAAATGAAGTGGGAAAATGAATCAAATGAGAGGAATAAAGAGTGGAAAGATGAAGGAAGGAAGAGACAGGTAGTTTCATAGTAGGGAGAAGAAGAAAAATCAAGTAGATAAGGAAAAGAGGTGGATGATGAAAAAACACATGATCTTTAAATGTTCATGAGTTCCCACTTATGGATCATTTCTCTTACTCGGGTTGTTTGATGCAAGAGCATCCGAGTGTACGGACAATCCTACACACCCAAAAACATATTTAATTTAATTTGTGTTTTGATTTGATTTTTGTTTGTAGACACATTTTATTAGAATCCCCAACTCAGCACATTATAGTTTGATGTCAGGTGTGAGAAAATCAAATGGTTAATTATTTTTCTTGGTTATTATTTTAATTTTGTTTATTTATTGTTGATTTTCCAAAAAGGAAAAATCCCCCATGTGAGTGGGAAATTAATGCAATTTGTAACTCCAATTCTAGAATTGAAAATGCCTTGTGGAATAAAAGAAAAGCTAGGTGTTGAGGAAGTGGTGAGAGTGGATGGAGAAGTGAGAAGACCATTTTTGAAATGCAATTGAAAGCTCATACCTAGAATAGGAAAACCCACACCCATAAGGTAAAATTGATGATTTAAAGCTAGATTGATAGGAAAAAGGGGAAGCCACACCTAGGTTGCCAGGAATGGTTTTGACAAGGAAAAAGATGAGGAGAATGTGAGGAAAAATAGGATTGTATGAAAATGGGAATAATTTGATGGATTTTTGTGTGTATTGTAGGTTCTCTTGCTGATTTAAATTGTTGTAATCTAATTTTGGCTAGCAAGTAGTTGGTTTTCAAAATGTTTGAAGTTTGCTTAAGTTTGCTTGTAGATAGATGTTGTAGGAATGTCATAGTCTTGTAATTGGTGAAATCTTTGTACCTCCAATTTGTTGTAAGAACTTTGAGTTGAAATAAAGTTTTCAAATTCCCTATTAGTTGTGGTTCTTATTCGTGTATTCAAAAAGCTCAGAAATTTATGAAAGTTCAAAAGTTGTTGGAAGGGATCAAGCACCACTATTCATAAATGGTTTTTCTAGATTTTTAGCTTGATTTTTAGCATGGTTGTCTTGGTAGAAAAAATTTGAATCACTATTTTTTCCTGTAGATGAAGATGGGAGCTACTACTACCCAAGTTTTCAGAGGAAATGAAAGTGGTTTGTAAATTTAAAATAATTTTCGAGATGTGGTATGCCAAGAAATTTTTGTGCACATTTACATAATTTTAGTTTGAATTGAATCTCATATCCTTTTGAGTTCATGTGATTTTTCGGTGAGTATGCTTCTTTAAAGTTGAATAGATTAAACATTTGAATGGTGGTTGCAAAGATCAACACCTTGATTCAGGATCTTGGCCTTCAACTGCATCACATAGATGCAACAAACAAACAAAAACTACATAGAGAAAATAATAAGCATGCACACTAACAATGATAATAGTAGATTAAATTCTTGTCCTTTATTAGATTAAAACCTAAGATTTGTTGATAATGATAATGAAAACTTTGATTTTCCCCAAGCAATGATGTATCTAGATAAAATTGCAATAAATTGTTTAAAGATGAACAAGGACTTAAGAAAACTATGGACTTATTCATTTATTTTTATATTTTAGATTCTTTTTCTTTTCTATTATTTTTGGATTTTTCTAAATTTTAATCAATAATGATGCTACCAAACAAAGGGAGAAATTGGTTCTAGCACTGGGGGAGAAGGTATTAGTGGATGAAAATAATGATCAATAGATGTAGGATGAGATCTCCAAGGACTAAATCATACCAAAACTATGTGCCCAATTATCAATGCTTCTTATAGACAACAAACTATGCATGACAAAAAAGGGTTTTCATCATGGTACTTGCCCCAAGTACCATAAGAATTGTTTGCACCATTGGATATATTTTTAAATTTTTTTATATGATTTTTATATGATTTTTAAATATCTAAGTCGTCTACAATTCTTAAGATGGCGCATGCATAAGGTCTCCATGCTTTTAAAATATTGACAAGCATCTTTCTCCATGGTGGGCCTATATTACTCTATTCTAATTATTTTTTACTAGGATCATGCCACTAATATGTGCTCCATAGATTCCATCACAAACTTCCTTGATTGCTAAGTTGGTTTCTTCTAAATTTAAACATCTTAACAAGGTACCATCACAGTCCCTACAATAAAGGGTGTCATTAAGGAAGATGAAACGAGATACATATCAAATGAATGATTTTCATTAATTGCATGAAAGAGAGGGAATGATGATGTTTCCCTAGAGGTAAATGTAAATGTAAAATACTAAGGGGATTAAGACCAATAATCTCACACCATTTCAAATTGTAGGAGATCATATGGTCAACCAAAACTTGATATTATTAGGTATCCTTTTGTATCTCAAGAAGGAAAGTGATGGTAGCTATGGCATCTATAGACTTATTATTTGTTAAAATATTCAAAACTTTTATTATAAGGGAAACAAAAGTTTCTTGTTCTAAGGGATCGAGACTAGTCCCGAGATCAATCATTTTCGGATTTTATTCTATTCTAATGATCACATCAATGGTATCATCACTAATAAATTTAGAGCCACCTTCTAACTATGTTAGTGCATGGGAAGATCGAGTCTCCCATACATTAGCACCTCAGAAAGCTTTTCACCAATAAACTTATCTTTATTTTCTTGATTTTGATTTTTTGGTTTGATAGCATCTTAGAAAGCTTTTTATAGGGGACTTCAATTTTTTTTTTAAATTATTTTGATTAAGGAAATATTACTACTCCCCAAAATATTCTAACATTTCTAGGTTGATTTCAAAACCTTTTTTTGATCTCTTTACGAGGTGCCATCTCAAAGCCCCATGCACTTTGTGATAACTTCATCATTTTGAAAGTTCATTGGCATGCGATCTTGTTGGTCTTAGTTAATAAGTTTAGGGTATTAGATGTCAAAGTTAATAGTGAGGAATATAATATTCGTGAAAAAAATATTGATCATCGATAGGTTTGTATTTGATGTCACAAGATTCTTGATTTACGTGAACAAGTGTAGGTTCTTGGATTACTTGTTCATGAAGGCCTAGAATTTACTATTTTTAGTTTATGATTTGGCACATCTTGTTTTCTATAAGATACTCATTACTTTAGAAATAAGAAACTAAACCATCATTAGTGTTAAGTAATTAGACAAATTTAGAACCCATAAAATTACACATAGACTCAGGAATTTAACGTGGTTTGCCAATTTGGCTACATCCACAAGGAAGCAGGGAAATTATCCTTTTATTCAATGCAGCATAATACATAGAGTTTTCACACACATATATATAGAATAGTCTTCAAGAGAAGATGAAGGGACACAAATGTCTGTTGGGCTTCATATACCCAAAATCTCCCACTTGAAGTCCAACGACTGCTGCAACATATCAAACATTCCCCTACTTCTCTCCCATTGTCACATCTTGACAATACCGAGAGAACTCCAACTTCACCTTGAAAGAAAAACACCAAGACCTCCATCATAACTAGAATGAGCACATTCACCATGTCGCTTCAGTAACATTCCAGCTGCACACATGTTCGAACTTCTCCCATTATACTTTCTTCATCAATTCATTTGGATTGCTCAATACTCCCACTGCATGAACAATGTTTGGATGAATGCATACCTAGAATGAGCACATTACTCACATCACTTCGTTAACATTCCAGCTAACAAGGCACCATCACAAGTGGCACCCCAAACTTCTCTAACAAGGGTGACTCGACCATAGGCCATAACAAAATATCCAACCCATACAACAATTCTTATCATTGTATAATCCACTATTATGCACAAAAATTACTATCTTCTAGGATAGAAAAACACACCAAAAATAATTGATGTGCAAAAAATATGAAGATGGACATATACTGCAGTCCAATGAAAAACACACATATCCTTGAATTAATGCTAGATGAGCAATGTCAACCCAAAAACATCTCAAGTCTACCAATCAACACTGCACCATCATGAAGCTCTCTAAGCAAATGACCAAAGTATTCAATACCAACATCACCAACAAGACCACTGCCAAAACTCCCATTGCATGTCTGCATACCCTAGGAACACAACATGACACCATGATCTAACATCTCCACAAAGGAAGATCACATGCTCCAAAGAGCATACCTTGTATCAAGAGAACCTCTAACATGCCAAACACTCTAATCTAGAATCAAGAGTCCACCATGGCACAATAACAAACATCCTATAAACAAGAACCATCATCTCCAATCACATGAACATAACCATCACCAGAAAACAACAAAATTCTCACTACTCTAAAACCGTTTTCTGAGAATCCATTCATGGCTTGATCTTTCATAGCGTATTCACTCTACCAATGCAGATTTATCAAATCTCTCTCTATATGATTAAACTTCCTATGGAATCTTGCGCGGTCTCTCCAAGTTGATTTGGGCACAAACTTCTTTCATTGTCCTCTCTTTATTAGAAATGTGAATTTCCACCTCTTGTTTTGAAAAAGTTAACTTCTGAAAAATAGTCACTCCTTTCTCTACCCCAACACAACCCATATACTTCACATAATCCTCCTACACGCCCCTCTCATAGGGTTTCAATATGCTCCAACTTCTTTCATAACAAGTAAACACCAATTGCTCTGTATCGGCCCTCTTGCCTTCCTGCGCTGGATTTTATTGCAAATTTATATTCATTGATTTCAACCATCACACTCAACCGATTTTAATCTACCTACTTTAAACTTGGCTTGTTCTTTATTCCTCATGCCAACACACTTCTACATACTCTGATGATATGCTATGGTTTTTAAATATGTCCTAATTACAATGGCATTTGCATAGACTCAAACTTTGGGTTATTACCTAGTGTGAGAATGAGGGAAGGGTGATCTCTACCTTCTCCTCTACTAGCCACCACCCCTTTTTTATAACTCTATGATCCCACACATTACCTCTACTATTGGAATCAATCTAACCCCTCTCTTGGCAATGTTCACTTCCAATATGGCAGCGAATCCAACTCCAGACTCTCCTTCCATTCGAATCAGACCTCCAACTCATCTCTCAATGACATGACATATATCTGGCACACGGTTTTCAAATTTTCCCCATCGTTCTTAAGAAACCCTTTGATGTATACTTCCCTGTCAAGGAGTGACAATTTTCCACCCATATCTCCCACGATGGCATGCTCTACTTGAACAACCATGACATCTCCCTACATGGGGTCTTTTTGCTGTTCAAAATTCATCCCTAGCGCGGGTATGATGGTTGAGGAAATATTCATTCCTTCATGCCCCTCTTCCTCTATTTTCTTTTAACTGCGCTCTCTCTATGATGCACTTCCTACAAATAATTCTTCTTTTCTCACCTCCTAAAGGCTTGGTGAAGGCCTTCTTCCCAGCCTTGTACTGGTTCTTGTAAAAGCACCTCCTTAACTCCTCATTGAGATGTTGAGCCCACAAAGTGTTTAGCGTGTGGATACCAAGGGGTTTTGATGTAGGCCACCATGCCTACAATCACCATGGATGGAGTCTCCAGAGTAGTGACCATTTTCACAAGCCTCCTTTTTGTGAAGCTTGGGTTCAGGCTTCTCAACCTCTCTGATACCCTGCTCTCCCTGGATCTCTCGTACTATGTGCTCTGATACCAATTGTTAAGTAATTAGAAAAATTTAGAATCCATAAAATTACGAATAGACACAAGAATTTAACGTGGTTCTCCAATTTGGCTACATCCACAAGAAAACATGGAAATTATCCTTTTATTCAATGCAACATCATACATAGACTTTTTTTCACACATATATATACAATAGTCTTCAAGATAGGACAAAGGGACACATATGTCCATTGGGCTTCATATACTCGACAATTAGATATTCAATGGTCATTATAACTTTCAATTTTCTCATATGACGTAAAGCCTAATTTGATAAAATAATTTATACCAAATTGAAAAGACACCTAATATTTATTATTATTCATGTTGGGCCTACCATGAAGGAAAAATAAGAAGTTTACCCACTTAGAAAGCATCTTGGATTTCATACTCTCCACAACCTTTGTTTATGATCTAAAACATGATTTGGAAGGTGGGATTTTAGATGTGGATGAATTTCATCTAGATGTATGTAGGATGAAGGCTTTGTTGGTTCTAATGTTGAAAATATGTTTATTATAAAGGAACTTAAATAGTAAGAGGATAATAATTGGTTTTATTTTATCACCCCTCTTGACATTTTTCAATATTAGAAAAGTTGAGAATCTTTAGGGATAGGCACTTCCATGCATAAATACAAGAATTTTATGCATAGGTGAAAGGAGGATTGAATGAATTTCATAACATGAATACATGGTCAAATAATAAGGATATTGTTAAGGAGATCAAGATCAATAACATACAACAATATTTTTTGGATGACATGCCCAACCATGATAAGATGTATGGAACCAACTGATTATATTTCTACATTATCATATGCTTTGATGGTGATAGTACTTGGGTATAGTGTCTCTTTAGAGTAACCAAGATGTTTGATTAACACTAAAGTGTAGATATTCACACATAATTTATTTCCTACAAATACTCTTTTCACTTTATGCGTGTTAATGAAGGAATTTACGTACAAAGGGAGATTATCGAATGAGGCAATAGGAGGTATTTAATTCTAAGAAAATGTGACAAGTGTTCAATGAGAATTGGGATAGGTCAATGCTATTGTGAACTCTTGACTCCTAAATGAATTTTTACAAGACACACTTATGAGAAATGAATTTTTGACAAGATTTCAGTTGGATATTTGGGTGGGATTTTTCTCAAGTTGCTCAACAAGGTTGTATTTTACTTTAGGAGTAGGTAGGGGAGGTCTTTGAATGATATTTTTCTACACCTAGTTGCAATAAAACAATCTAGGGTTTTAATTTTCATGGTTGCAACATGATCAAAGATGAATGCTCAATGTGGATTAACAATGTCATCATAGTAATGAGAAAAATTATTGTAATTGATATGACTAATTTAGGTGTTTTGACCTTGAATCAAATTAATTTGATCATGTTTTTGAAATGAAAATTGATATATCCATAATTATCAATTCTTTGATGTAGATGTACTTCCCTCAAGCTCAAAATATCCTCTATAAATAAGATCTTGGTCATTATTTTTCAATTTCATACACCAATTTCTTGAATTCCCATTGATTTGTGATACTCACAGTAGTGATTCACCTTACACCATGTGGGTTTAAATTTATTTCATCAAAGGAATTTATTTGTAGAAAATTGACATTTGTGCAACAACCAATTTATGAAAAATAAATTCTAATGATTCCCTTGGAGGAGTATAATGCTTTATTGTGATCTCCTATTTAGGTTTCCCCATAGAAATGGTAATGTTGGTTGTTCTTTAAAAAACTTGAATGTGGTTTGAATTAGTAATTGGTTCACCAACAAATTTTATTTATTTTTCTAAAGAATTTGGGTTTGTTTAACTATGTTTTATTTTGATGATCCTTACTAAAAAAATATACCAATTCTTTAGCAAAAAGTTATTTATTGATATGAACTATTTTTTCAATGATTGTGTCAAATTTAGTAGTACACTAAACCTGTAGATGAAAGGTCATTTCTTGATTAAGGTTGGTGATGAAGATATTGACCAACTAATTTTTTGGGATCGACCAAGGGAACTTTTTGGATAAGTTTCTCCATTTGTTTAGAAATTATGAGAAGCATTATCTGTTCTTAGTTTGGTGTTACATAAGTCCAACATTGTAAGTTTATATTTAATATTGTAAGATAAGTGTTTTGATAAATATTTTAAACTAATTTACAAAGGTTGTGATAGATTCCTTAGAAAGATGTAAAAACCACTATAAAGCTTTCCCTCTAGAATTTGAGAGAATAATTTGATTAATAATTATCATTATATGTAACCTCTTGGAAAGTCAAGAAAAAATATTTGACATGTTTTTTGGTTCACCCTTTCCCTTATATTTTTCAAACTTAGGTGGTTCAAAGTAAGAGTTAAAAGGTTTTCACAACATTTCTCTATTAAGGGGATGATAGTACAACTCCTAAAATTTATACTTGTTTCTTTGATTTTGGCTTCCTTCATTTATTCCTTAGAGAGAATCCTTCATAGCTTTCCATTTTGTTAAATGAGGTGTATTGGCATCCAATGTGATTGTGTCCAATTTCACTTTAATCCTCGACCCCTTATGTAGTTTGGCCTTATTATGCCCATAGTCTATAGTTGTGTGAAGTAGGAAAAGTGATCCTAGATCCAACTAGGATTGACCTCTTTTCACTTAGCTCCACATTTGGACACAAATCTAACTAGGGTTGATAATTAGCTTGCTTCCACAAGGGAGAGACAATATCATAGGGTTTGGTCCTTTTTTAGTTATAAGGATGATAAATTTTGTGTATTGTAATAAGCCTAATCAACATATACCCAAGATCTAAAAATATAATTTATCGCACAGTTGAAAACAAAAACTATTAAAAAAGCTGCAGATCTGAGAATGAGATATAGAGATGAAATTGTGACTAAAACTTGAGGCTAAATTGGAGGGATAGGGGAATGGGCACCCTAGACCTGAGATGCTAATTTTTTGGGATCTAAAAACTATAAAAAAATTAGGTTATAGTTTTCTCTATGTTTATTATGATTGTTAGTTGATGAAACTTCCAGATTTCACTTGCACACATGAAAATATGGGGAATGGTTATTATATATAGGGGATTTCCTAAGTCAAACCTTATTTTTATGTTTCCACCTCCACATACAACAAATGTTGATGATCAAGAGGGCATGCCCTAGGTTGGGTAGAGACCAAAATAAAAATAATTGGTTGAAATGACAAATAATAAATGGACAATGTTACCTTAGGAATGAAACCCTTGACGAAGTGATGTTCACACCATAAGTCACCACAAAAGTTAATTTATGGATGCTTGAAATGCTTGAAGACATATATGGGGTTACTACTCATAAAACACAATAGATTTCTATAGCTAGCATGCAAAAGGATAACTCATACATCTTCAAAAAAAGGCATGATTCATCATAATAGTTTCTTGCACATAATTGCTTCCTTATTCCTATTATCTTGTAAACATGATCTTAATTGATGAAAGCACTACAATAATACTACTAATTCTGCCCTTGAATCTGCCTTGAATGCTTTTTAGGATCCTCAATTGCTCTAAATATTTTTTGGGATTTAAAATGGTGAAAAAGACTTGTATTTATATGCATTTATTTAATTCCTACTAAATTAATTATCAACAAAAGATAAATGATTTTGAATTTTTAAATTTTAGATTGTTGACAATGAAATATTTAAATTGGGGCCAAAATAAGTTGGACAGGGGCGCTAGCACCTTCTAGACCTATTTTGGGGCTTTTAGTATCAATAAATGAATAATAAATATTAATTCCCAATATAAGTTTGATTTTCAAATATAATAATACAACGGTTAATTTAAGAGCACAATTGGGTCAAGGCACATAAGAGGGAGCTAAAACTAGTGTAAAATTATCAAGAGTGACAATTTACGATGCTACAAATTGATTTTAGATAATTCTTAATCAATCTCCCTTGGTCAAGTTTGCATAATTATTTTTATTCTTCATCCCCCATATTCCTATCATGTGTTGGAAGTTGCAAAGGTCCTAACAATTCAAAGTGTGGAGGTCTTTCTTTTTAAATTCTGATTGTTATGCTAAATTTCAAAGTTCCCATATTATCATACCTTCTCATGGACCTCTATCTTTTCTCTTGTTGTTTTTGGACATTTAGAATTTATTTTACTAGTATGGTTTATCTCAAGCTCCTACACTTCAACACTTTACGCTATGTTATCTTTTGAATTCATGGTTTTGGTCATTCTTTTTCTTGCATATTTTATGGCATGAGTTCCATGGTTCCCCCACCATTAACTAATAATATTTCCCTTAATATACATTTTAGAGTTGGAGATGTGAGAATACATTTACCGTGGTACTTTTGGCATGGGTTATAAAGTATCCTGAATTCCTGATTCATAATATTTTACACTATGTTATCTTATTGGATATGGGAATTTGGACCTTTCTTTATTTACATGCCTAGTGGGATGAATTCCTTGGTATCCTTGATCCTTGACTCCCAATAATTTCCTTCATGTATCCTTTTAGAGACAATAATGTAGAGATACCTATATTTTATTATTTTGGGCATGAGGTATGATGTATTGCCATCCTTAATCCCTGATAAGTGGTATGGTTGTGAGCTATCCCAGAGTCCTAAACTTTAAAACTATAAAACTCTCATGTTTTGCATTATTCGTTCCTACTTACATCCCTATGTGGTTCATATCACCATCAATGACCATATTTAATGTTGTAACTACCACAAAAGGATTTTCTTGTCCAAAAATAGTTGTCCATCTCAAGGGTACAAATTCTAATGGACTTTTAGTGATAGAGGATGAAGATGATCCATGCCTTCATTAATACAACAATTGAGTTCTAACTCCTAATGGTCCTTGTGCCTATTCCAAATTAATCGTTTAATATATTTTACAAGATCTAAGTTTTTCACACACCAAATTTATGACCTATAGTTCTTTCTAGATTCTTGAAGTAAGAGGGCAACCAACAAAGTGCTATATATGCTTATTTTTTTTCTAAAAAATGCTCAATCATTTTTCTCTCAACATGAATACAATTCAAAGGATATTTTATGGTTTGAACTCTTAAAAATATAATTTCATTTAGAGTAGTATCTTTTATAAATCATAAGGAGGTTAATACTATAAATGACTCATGCAACTATATGTATCCATGAATCCATTTGTAAATCTCAAGGGAATTCTATCTTAGGGTTTCTTGTTGCCATATATGTTGGTGTGAATGTAATAGTGATTAGATGACTATGATAACATATAATTTTTTACAATATTAAAATAGCCTTTTCCTTGTTACATCTAATTTTTGTAGTTTTGGGCTAGATTACTAAATATGTTTAATTATAAGATTATTATTTGTGGTGTATGTATGTACACAACTCATATTCCTTGAGATTGATTTATTGTTGCTATTGGCATGCTTGGAATATATAACCCAATGAGTAAGAACCTATCCTAGAATCGATGATCCTCCACGTATTTATTCACCTATAGAGTAGTAGGATGTATAATGTATACACTTCATGCTTCAACATTATAACTAAGGAAAACATCAATATCAATCCATGAAATTTATCATCCTAGAGATTCATATTATGTATACTCACATCTTGTTGTCATGTAGTGATATGTTTATCAACTTAATTAAGGTTATATTAGTAGGTTAGTTCTTGGTCCAGTGACAAATTTTAGGATTGGATGTACATTGAATACTAGTATAACAATAGTTTATATGTCTTTCTTTAATTATGTTTAATCTTCTTTGGGATACTTTTAGGAAAAATAATTTAGGTCTAGCTAAGCCCAAATTCAAAGAAGGTATTACCCACCTTAGTAATTTGGTGTAGAGTTACCTTTATTGATTATAATTTAGAGGCCAATTGATTTGATTTTGACACCCCTGACACTTAAAGAATGGATTGAATTTAGGGATTTGGGAACTAAAATTCTATACAACATGATGACTTTGAGTAATGATGATAGGGGTAAGATAAATTTGAATTATTATGGATAGGTACTGGATTATTGATTATGGGTTTGTTGGTTTTAATTTGAAGGGTATACATTGTAAGGTTTATGTGGGAGGATTTTTTGGAATTGTTAGACTTAACTATTGAATTTGTTTAAACATAACTTAATTTTGGTCTTGAGGGTCATGTTATATGCTAGAACTAATTTTATTTTTTCATGGTTTAGATCAATAAAATTTAGATTTGTTTTATTTTACTAGAATGATTTCCAAAAGAAGCATGTTATGATTTTATAAGGGTTTGGTATTTCAAAATTTTTAGGTTATATTTTTAAAGATTGTAATATGAGGGAAATTTGACTCCTATGTCTATGAGTTGCATAAGAACATCATCCTTGTTTTCAAATAGGAACTAATCTACCTAGACATGACCTAGTTTGATCTACAAGTATTATATATCATTATTTTATAATGGTTTTCAAGTTGATCTTGATTAAAAGGTTCATCAAAATGGAATAGATTTTTGTTGAAAGGGTTTTCTATGTTAGGGTCTTAATTTTAACTAGTTTGATATTTCATGTTAAGTGCCATGAATTTTTTTGGGTTTTATTTTATACTGGTTTCATATGAGGGGGAAAATATTAACACATTCACAATTAACAATCTCAACTAGTTAGGTGGGTGTACACGAGTATATTGGCCTAAAAATATACCTCAAAGGTACATGTGTTGGTAAACTTAGGGAATGAAATTTTCTTGATAAAAATATAGGATTGTAACCAAATGGTTCTTAATCTATGTTATATAAGCTTTCTATTGAAGTACTCGATATTTCTTGTGGTATGTGCCATGGGTAACCACCAATACTTAGGCCTTAGACAACACCCTTGTATTACAAGTTAAAACTATTTTTTTCTTAGTAAAAATGATAACTCCTCCAATGAATATTTATAGTCCATCAAAAGATAAAATCTAGCTAGAAATTGGTGATGAAATCCAAGTCACTAAACCATTTAGAAAAAATAAAGAATCCATCTAATGTTTCTAATTCTTAAGATCAACTTATGGTGTGAGGAAAAAGCATATAAAGTTAGACTTAATAAAATAAACCAAACCATTTTTTATTCTCAAGACCATGTTAAAATGCAAGAAAAGATAATACATGGCTAGCTCACTTATATAGACATAGAAAATAATTTTGATTCTTTGATTTATAATTTAATATTAAGTTTATTTAGCTACAAGTCTTCATCTAGAGCAGAGCTACTCAACACAAGTTTAGTAGTCTGAGAATCTAGACTTTGTCATGTGATATTATACACTAAAAGAGAACTAGTAGAAAAAATCCTTTCAAAAAACTTTCAATCATTAATGATAATTTTTTGATATATTTTAGAAGTAGATTCATAAAGAACATGAAATTAACTTCATATTGACCTACTTAAGCTTCTCATAATAACCAATGAGAAATTAAAAGTTATAAGAAAACATATGATTTTAGCTACAATCACTTAGAAGACTAGTAGCAATTAAAAATACAAAAATATAAAAAACATTTGAAATGAAGGAAAAGGGGTGGAGATATCCCTAGAATGGGATGTGTGATAAGGGGGGTATGCCAAAGAAAAGGGGGTGTCCACCTAATCACAATTTCACATTTCCATTGTTCATTAGGAAGAGGGATAATGCCACAAATGATTAGAATTGACTTACAACCCTAAAGGTGAGTCAACCCTAGGTTTTGGACACTATGGTACCTCAGCTTCCTTGTGACAACAAATGACAAAAATGATTGAATTTTTTTTTTGGGAGAAAAATAAAAGTATTTTAACAATCAAACCTATGAGATCTAACACTTGGAATATGAAGTATTATGGTCACTATTAGAAACAACAATTGAACAATAAATTTGAAAAGGTCAGGATCATGTTTACCTAGCTCCAAAAGTGGTTTTTAGGCATTACTGAAGGAGATATTCAACTAGGGGTGAATGGGTCTATGTACAGGGGTTTGAAAATTATTTTTGTAGTCCTCGAATCCTAGATCTAAGCTTCTAATTCCACCAAGTTTGACTGTTGGAAAGAAAAAATAAAACTTGTAAGTGAGTTTTGGTGTCTTCACAACTTTGACAACTTTGCAAAATTGCACTTTTGATCAACTTTCAATCCTTCTTCACCTATAAACCTACACATGTGAATAGAGAAGAAAAATGTTTGTTTTGGTGGATAAGGGTTTGCCTTGGTCAAACCCTAGTTTGGTAATTAAGCCTTGATAATGAAAGAATGATGAATGAACACTGCTATTTCACAACTCACCAAGCCCTTTAACGATTTCCCTTAGGGGACTGAATTCTAACACATCTCTCTAAGGATTGGATCTTGCATGAAATGGATTGATCTATTGATAGTTGATCTTGATGCTTGAATGCTTGCTTGCAACTTGAAACCTACATCACAATGTTAGCTCCAAAAACATGCATGAACACACATAAATATTAACGTCATGATAGGATCTTGAATGCCACTATAGATGACTGATAATTCTACTCATCAATGCTCTTGACAATAATATTTTCTATAGGTTTTCTCTCATAAAGTGTGTTCTAGTTGAATTGATAAAAATACCTTGTATTTATAAGTGTTTCCTTAATTACTTGACAATTAAACAACACAATCCAACCTTTGCAATTTGAATTTAGATCATTAAAATGCCACCAAAAACATATTAAAACTTGGGTCCTGAGACTCAAGGGGGACTCATTCGCCCTTGGGCAAATGGGTCGGGTCTTAAGACCTAAACCTAAGATAATTCCCATGATGTTAAGATCAATCTAGGAATTAATTAAATGTGGGTTCCCCTTTCAGAAAATGAAATTAATTAGGCTTGTGAATGTATAATTGGGCCAATTAAAGGTTTAATTAAGTCCAATTAATTAAGGGGATGCAAACTAGTGTGAAAATGTAAAGGTGTACATTTTCCTGCACTACATTGAGTCCCCACTTTAGTGAGAGTATGAACTTATGCTCAAGTAAAGAGAGGTCTAATTGTACAAGTGTTGGAAAGATAAGATGAAAAAGGTCAAGGAGGGTGATCAAGCCCCCAAGATCTAGGATCTCATGGCAAACCAAAAAAGGCACAAAGAGACACATGCCTGCAGTAGAAACACAAGATGCACAGTCTTACAATGCCAATATTAATGCAAAAAGAAAGAAAAGGAAGGATGGAATAGCCATGGTTGTGCTATTGTCCATAAAATGTATTCACAAGTGAGACCCCATTGTCCACTATGCGAACAAAATATACTCATGAGGGATAGTGAAATCATGTGTCCACTAGGTGAGCCCCAAGAAAGTGAGGAACACACACTAGGTCGGTATGTACCCACAAAAAGGTGGATGATGGGAAAGTCATGCCACGTCTACAGGATCCCATATGTCAACCATACCAAAATTTGTACCTCCTGATAAATTTGATAATGTGCCACAAAAACAATGGTCAAAGGATAGCAAGCTACATTAGGCTAGACACTCATGAGAATAAAAAGGCACCAATGGCAAGCAAGTTTTGTTATGTTTGGTGGCCATGATAATGTTTTAAGCACAATAGGATAGGATAGTCAAAGGGGTTTTTCTTAATTCATGAAAGGTCACACCTTAGGGAACATCGTGCTTGACATCACCACCAAGAGAGGACAAGTCAAGGAATAAAGGATTCACATCTTAGGGAATGCAAACCATAGCATCATCACCAAGAGGAATTCCATATGCCAAGAAAGGTCACACTCTTGAAGGACATTAAAGCCAATGCCACCAAGAAGAAGACATGTCACATGAATTAAGAAGACCACACTTTGAAGGGAATATGGAAACAATTATTAGGGACACATTCACTTTAAAGAAATTGCTAAACACCATGCTATGAGCAATTAATTTAAAGTAGGAAAATGATAAATGCCAAATGATAAAGCTACACCATGAAAAAAGGGGTTGCCTCCAAAATGGAAACACATAAGGGATCCACAAATTTAGGGTCAACGTTATGTCTTTGCTATAGTGATATAATAGATCTCAAAACTATCATCATTCCCCAAATAATCATAGAAAAAAAAACACAAAGGAAGAATGAAACATACAAAAAAAAAGAAATTTTTTTGGGTCAACATGGTAGAGACATAAATGTCTCGAAACCTTGCATCATCCCCAAAAGGAAAACAAAAGACAAGGGAAAAGATAAAGGTTTATGAAATATATAGGAATGAAGATACAAATAGAAGAATGTCATAACAGATTCACTTCCTTTGTATCCTTGCACCAACATAGTGACAAGGGCCATC
Source organism: Sequoia sempervirens (assembly GCA_007258455.2). NCBI lineage: Eukaryota > Viridiplantae > Streptophyta > Pinopsida > Cupressales > Cupressaceae > Sequoia > Sequoia sempervirens. Next base: position 133,893,695 of record VDFB02271358.1, on the reverse strand, counting down.
CAAAGTAGGCTCACAAACATAAAGACACACTAATCAACACAATACAGGGGATCACATTACAAAAATTTAATCACAAAGATCATGAAAATAAGACAAATAAAAGACTAGTATGACACATGTGAGCCAACCTATAATAGTTCATCCGTATCACAATATTGTTGATCATATGTGGAAGGTAGAAAACTAGCTAAAGGGGAAATGAGTGTCGTACTAGGACAAGGCTTACCTAACCCCTTGCTCCCCCAAGTGTAGGGTGTATAAGAGTGAATTTGCACCCCTTATGAAAATTCCCCTATTACACTCCCTCACCTTAGAAAACCAAATTTGAAGGAAAAAATCCACATCAGCCCACTACCTTTGTTCCACTTGGCATCTTTTTTGTGCATCGACAGAAGAATAACTGTTGGGGATGCCCGTGTGCCACACAAACATCTGCGTGATGCAATTACATCCCTGATGGATTCCTGCATTTGAAGCCTATAGAGGCATTACACTTCCCATTGAGGTCAATTTGTAACACACCTCTTTGACCAACCGACCCAAATATGGCTATTTTTCTCATTCTCCCTTCAAATTCACTCATTCTTCATACATTTCATCTTCTACACATCCTTCTAAGCACTCAACTTGATCTCTCAAAGAATTATAGAATTCACTACTTGCACTCTAAGCCTTCAAGCAACACTTTGTACTCCATAGTAGTAGCAACAACACTCCATCAACTCCATCGAGCAAGTGTGGAACAACACCGCTACAGTAGGGGCTTGAGTCCTCTCATTTTCTCCTCCATTAGCTAATGATCTCTTGGTGGAGGTGGTAAGCTTTCTACTCCTCTCCTCTACAATTTGGCTGAGTAGCATAATACTATTTGGTAGTGTTATTGTGTTCATTTCTTTCATTCTCCTTTATCATACTTTTTCTCCATTATCGTTATCTTGGCTATCTGTGGAGGTGGAAACACCAAAATGGGGGTTTGACTGAGGTAGGCCTCTATACAACCATCGAATAATTTTCCTCTTTCTTGTGTAGGTGGACGCACTTCTTGGAGCTAGCTAGCAAACATGCTCTTTTATGAGATCATTCTTGTAGCTTTAATCTACTTACTTGATCATATTCGTCTATATATTTCTTACTTCATAGTGTTATTTTGTTCCCTTAAGAGCCATTAGCTAGGCTGTTAGTTTTTTTTCTAGTGATTCATCTTGTCTTTTTAGTCCTTTTGTCGTACGGACGCTAGTGCACCTGGGAGATGCCAATGGGTTGTGCTATCATCCCAGAACTATGCTTTCATCCTCGGGCAGAGAGCTACTTGAGGCACAGTGTTGAGCCCAAAAACTAGCTCACCTATCCCCATTATAAGTTTTGGGTCTATAGAGTGATTGAAGGACCTTCTAGTCCTCATCATTCTCATCCTTCATCTCTAAACACCCCTTTAAGATGAGGTAAGTTAGGGCAGCCTTCCACTCTTGGCTCTCCATGACTTGGGGCCTTGAACGTGCTTGGTCCCCCTCTCTTACATTTTTGGTGAACCCAACATGAACCATTTTGGTTCCACTTTGTGATATTGAAAGCTCCTTTCCTCGTATCCTAGGAGTGTTGTAGGTGTGAGCATTGTGAGGCTCCCTATCTCACAACCAACTTGCAACCCCTAGTAGGCATAGTTGGAAGGTTCTTAAGGTGTTGCGTAACAAAACCTTAATTGGGTCATCCTCTTATCCTTTAACCTTTTGGGACTCTGTGAAAGTATTGTCTAGTGTGTGTAATGGCCTCTTTCCTACATCAACCTATCCCCTCTATGCAACCTATGAGCAATGGTACTAGTATAACCTTCACTTCATAGGACCCGTCGATGGGTTTTAATAGGGAACCATATCCTCTCTACATCCTTGTGCTAATCAACGAAAACATCGTAACAGGTGTTTTCATTGATCCAACGTCTCAAGTAAACATCCTAATTGAGGAGATCATGCTAATTAAATTTTTGTATAAAGATGGGTACGATGCACCTGTGAGCACCATCCGCACACATGACAAACTTTCTATGCCCTGTTTGGGTAGTATTGTCTTATCAGTTTTGGTTGGACCTAAATTCATGAATATTTTGTTTGACATAATCCCTGGGTATGAAATCTTTAGAGTAAAGCTAGGAATCCCTTGGTTGGTAGCTATGAATTCCATACCCTCGGTCGTGCATAAATGTTTAAAATTTATCCACAGGGGTTCTATGCATGTGACTCATGACACCGGTTATAAACCACCAACTACTCGTGGTAGTTACTCCTTGGATTACTCTTGGATTTCACCTGTTGGTCCTCTCCCACCTAGGACAAACCTCTTGTACTGAAGATATTAGAATTATAAGAAAGGGCGCCTAAGGCTGAAAGTGGGATACCCTCTATTGCCTTATGTTGTTTCACATAGGGCTTCCCTAAAAGTTGATAGTGATGCCGTTAAGGTACGTAGAAGGGAAGAAGAGAAGCAATCCAGAGATCCTCCTTCTTCCTATTCCATTGTTCAACCTGACGCTTCCTCTCGCCCCATTGAGGTGCCATCAGTTTCTATTTCGTGTTTGCAAGAGAATCCTACTCTGCCCGCTTGATGAAATCCCAAGCATCTTGCATTTGAGCTTCTTATTTTTCCTATGGAGCCTAGGCCTGTTCGGTATAATAGGAAGAAAGGTCCCTGCAGAGAGTCCTCTTTGTCTTGACCTTCATGGCTTCCTACTGCTTTTGCTCCAAAACTGGTGATTGGGAAGAGGCCCGCTGCCAAGGTACTTGAGTTGACTCCCGCTGCTGCTTCTCAACCTACTCCTTGTGCTCCCATTCAGGAGTCTGTTCCTTAGTTGGAAACAACTGTAGTGGAAACTCCCATGGCTGAGCAGGAGCCTTCTGTTCCTCGCAGCCTCTAGCCTCTGGTTCAAAGAGTCATAGAAATTGCCTTGTGTGTGAGCATAAGTGCCAACGAAAGGATCTCATGGCTAAGTAGGCCACCTTACAGAGGAAGGAAGAGGAGATGATCGCCCCTGTATCAGGGCCTCCTGTTGTGTCCTCCTCTCTCCTCCCCTTTGCTTTCGTTCAAACCAACTCTATATCGCTTCCCTCTTCTGCTGTGAGTATGAATATGCCTGACCCTAAAAAGGTGCAGGTGTTCATCGCTCCTTTGATGGAGCCACCTCTATTGACATCCCTTCTAGATGTCCCACCTTTCCAAAAACCTATAGATATGACTAACACCTTAGTCGTGTCTATGACAGTTCTCTCCTCCTCCTCTTCCTCGACACTTCTTGCCTCATTTGTGGGGAGTTCACATCCTCTGATGAAGAATAAGGTAGAGAGTGGTCCTTCCAGTAGAGGAGGATGTAAGAGGATCCCAACTTCTCCGAAAGGTGGTCCCACGCTGACTTGTTCTGTCTTAGTGACGAAAAAAGTCCCAGCTTCCCCTGAGTTCGTCACTGCTCCCGAATCACTTGGTGAGCCTAGCAGTGAATCTCGAGAACAACCTTCTCCGTCTGTTGAGGTGAAACATAGAAATCCTAGTAAGTGCATGTTTAACTCTTTGGATGAGGTTCTGGCCTTGTTGGTGATCTTCACGAAATCGCTAACCTTAGCTCCACAAGAGCTTGGTGGAGAGGACCTTGCGGGCGCCTCTCCCTTAGCCCTTGTTGTGGGAGGGTTGGATGCTCCTCCTCTTAACATTACACCATTGCAATGTCATCCTCCTTCCCCCTGCAATGATCTAGAAAGGGAAGCAGATGACCTCTTGGTCAATCAGTGTTAGGAGGAGACCTCTTCTTTATCTTTAGATTAGATGTGTGTGTGTGTGTATTGTGATGTGTTCCCCCATGATTGTGCTATGTGTGCCTGGATGACCCTCGTCACCCCTGTTGGTGCTTGGATATAGGCATGATTTTTGTGTCATAAACCTTCTTCTATCTATATCATCATTCGTCCATGTTTGTGACTTGATTTTTGATAAATTGGGATGATGCAAAGTGTTGGGGGAATTTAGGCTTCCCTTCCATGTAGACCCAATATTTTATTTTTACTTTGTCTTCTCGTGCATTCTTCACATGTTCTGATATAGTAGGGGGTTGATGATAGTTCATTTTATATACTATTACCATACATACATACATACATACATACATACATACATACATACATACATACATACATACATACATACATACATACATACATACATACATACATACATACATATATATATATATATTTATGAGTAGTTTTGACCCCAAAATATTAGGCTACCCCTATGCCCTTTGTTTGTGTTTTCTTTTCTCTTTTGCTTTTCCTTTATCTTTCTCTCTTCTTTGCTTGAGTTGTCCCTCTCATGTGTGACAATGCTACTTCTTCAACATTTTTGTTACACCCCTAACTTTAACTATGTTTTACTTTTTACTTTGAAGTAATTAGTAGATGATTATGCATGTTTCAATGATTTGACATGTGTTTAAACGTCATCAAGATGTGATGATCTCATGAGGATTATAAAAATGATTACTGAAACACTAATCTTGTGTTGTTGATTGCAAGTTGCATTCAGGAAATAGGTTTTCGCCCTCTGAGAAAGGGAGGGGGAGCATCATCAGAGAGAAGGATATAGATGCAAGGAAAAGAACAAGTTGTCATCATCTGAGTTAATGTCGGTCAAGTATTGTTTGGTAAACCTAATAAGTCTAAAGGATGTTCTTCCATGCTTAGAGGCAAGCCAACTTGAGTTAGCCTATCTTACTACCCATTTTGTCATGTGTGGTCATTCTAGGGTTATTAGTTCTCTTCCTATATATAATATATATATGAGAAAATATGCATATGCTTATTCATGCCTATATTCACATTATTTGATAACATTGTTATGTGATAATTTTGATATGGAATAGATGCCACGCCATGACATTTTAACCAACGTCGTATTGCTTGCAAGAGTTCTTCCTTCTAATTGGTTATTATCTTTATATATAAATTATAATATTTGGGTCGGCTAATATAGTCGTGGAGTGTTATGTTGGTTTGATTTCTTTTTTTAAAGAATGTGTTCTTTGTTAAACGGGATTGCTCGACCCTTATAAATAAGGAGCATATGCTTTTGAGCGACAATTATGTTAAATGTTGCTTGTTATAATGCCAATGGGAACTTGTCTAATCAGGGCGTAACATTTTGAAGGTGGTAGAAGTTCTTTTAATATTTCTTTTAATGCTTTTAAAATGGTTAAAAGGCCGGAAGTATTTCACAAAATTGAGTGTAAGTTGAAGTTTTGGAGTAATCATGGCCTGTTGGGTGGTAATCAGTTTCTATAACCGTTTCTTGCTCTAATCTTTAACCATTTCTGAAACCGATTCTTGGAGGGAAGTTCGACGACTAAGTGAAGGGAAAGAGGGAAGATGGGGGAAAAGGGGAAGAGACCATGATCTGATCGATGGCTAATCCTTGGTCACAAAAATTGTTTTTCTCTATCGACCTTGAGGATATCAATTCTTATAACCGATTCTTGTGAATCCAACTTGGAAGATGGGGGGAAAAGAAATCAGTAACCGTTTGGAGGAATACTCAATAAACCATACTGCACAAGTTATGAGCAAGGAAGCAGATATGAGGAGCAACTCAAATTGAGATCATATCTAGAAGTTGGGTGTGAGCTCGCCGATATTATAAGTTAAGTGATTTCTATATTTCCTTGTTGATTTTGTTGAAGAAATACTTCGTTAGAATCTTTGAAATGTTCTTTGTAACACAAATAATGAGAAGAATGGACGTCTCTTTTGCATGTAAATCATACTGTGATTATTGTAACGAAAGGAAGTGGATATATCTGCATGTCACAAACATTTATGAACCACCCAAAACCAGATAGGTTATACATATAATATCCTTGATGGTAGGCCTTGAAAAGTTTGCAAACTTCACTATCGTGCAGGAAAATCCACGAGTTGTGGAGCATGAATCCTTTAAAAGGCTATATCAACATTTTGAATAGTGGCGAGAGAGACGAAGTAGTTTGAGAGTAACTTGACTCTTGGGAAAACTTAGAACGATGTTTTATGACATAAATAGATTTAGTGGTGAGTCCTCAGGACAGTGTAAAAGGGACCAAACTAAGCCTTGTTGTCTCTTGTCGTGCTCATATGTGTGGGAGCTTGGACCAAGTAATAGTCTCACACAAATTTTATACATGGTAAATCCCTCAAAATAGCATGCAGGAAGTGATTGGATAGGTACTCTACCTTGCCGGAAAATAGATTGGAACCGAGACAAAGTTAAGTAAAATAAAATGGACCTAATTTTAGTAAAGGTTTCTTACCATATTCTATTGATCTAAAACATGTAGTAGACTGGAAATTAAAGCTCTTTTTCCCTAAATTTTGTTAAGATTCTAATGAAACTATGTGTGGGAATATATGCTACGAGTATAATCTACCCCTATAAGGGAGGATCATGTGTTAGGATACTTTGAAAGTTACATATTTTACTTCAGAGGATCCATGAAGACCATTTATGATACTAGAATATTTTAATTATTGATTTCATCAACACAATCTTGTTTGAGACAAAGTTACTGCTCTAAATATATTATGAGCACACAATGGAAATGCCCTTTTATGGGAAGGAATTGATTCTCATGGGAGAGATCGTGTTATTACGTGATTGATCCTAAGCCAAACCTGTGGTATTAGGTGTTTTCAAAGAAAAGAAAATTGGTTGACCTTACGATAAGCATCTTCTTCTTGTGTTAAACCCTTTCAAGGACAAATATGCTTGGAGACAGTTTCAACTTCTCCTTTATTTCAAGATTGAGACTTTTGACCAGCTCAAGGGTATAGATATAACATGAGTTGGAAAGTATGGACCTTATTATATAAGAATGATAGAACGTATTTTAGTGCTAAGTGCATAAAGGAATTTTGTTGTTCCAATACTCGGGATCAATGTTGTAACCAACTTTGAGAAGGGGATGTTGGGAGACCGAAACTCAACCCGCATGACTATTATTCTTGAGATAGTTGTTAAAGATATATGTGACATACTGATATAAAGGATGACATTCATATGAATTTATAACCTATCCTTATTTGGATGTGAGTAATCTTGAGTTGACAAGGAAGTTGGGAGAAATTTATTATCTCTTACAAATCAAACCTATTAAGGTTGAAGGATTGAACTTAGTCAAAGTACTAGCTATGAGAAGTAATGACACTCATTAAGACATAAGATATCATGTTTATTCATGTTAAATGAAATGTGAATTGTGAAATGCTAAGTTGTTTGGGTAGACTAGAAGTAATTGCTCTTATGTTTTGCTTCACTATTGCTATTATCTATGGAGAACAAGGATGTTTGATATTTCCATGTATTGGGTTAGAGAAGCTAAACCCTAGTATTTGAATCAAGGAGGATATAGGAAATATGTAACTCTTATGTCAGATATGACATTGTGTATATATATATATGTATAGTGATTGACGGTGAAAGGTCGAGAAAACTATAAAGAAAGACAAGAAGTCTTTATAACACTTTAAGAGATTTTTCGATAATGTAGTAACTCGATAATGTTGAAACTCGATTAAACACATTGAGATGTTGGGTATTGAATCTTGTGAAGTAAATGATAGGACGTCATAAACCCTAGATGGTTACGGGACATAATAACCCGACCAAAATAACCCTGGACATAATGACCCAGCCATAATAACCCAGGGACAAAATAACCCATGTTCATAATAACCCAAGCCAAAATAACCCGTGGTCAGAATAACCCGTGGACAAAATATCCCCATAAGAATATAGAGAAAGGAAAACAAAATTTATAAATTACATGTATGTTGCTAAAAAAACTTTATTATTCAAATTTTCAATTAAAGTGTCAAATTATGAGCAATGCCTCTTATATAATTATCTAAAATGTTATGGTTGTCATAACCATCAACTAATATTTTTAGTCTTTCTTTGAGTTCACGGTATTTTTTCCTGCTTGGTTACCCAATGTATCCAGCCATATATTTCTCTATTCTATTCTCTTGGAGACTCTGTTCTTTTTTCACTGCTTTGATGAATTTCTAGATTGAGTTGTGCGATGCTTGAAGCAATTCACTAAATCCTTTGTGCCATCCCTCAATAGTATTATTGGTTATGGGAAGATCATCTTGAGTAGTTGAATAGCAATTCCACATTGTGATTGGAAACTTGGGTGATTGTATGTTGCCTCTTCTGGTTAGTCTGCCAATCCATGTGTCCTCAAAATAATCAATTATGGGTTGCAAGGTCTCCTCATGTTCTGTATAATAAGGAGATTGTTGAAGTGTTTCAAATGCATCAATTACATCTATCTGAGGCACGAAAGCTCATGCAACAAGTTTCTTGATCTTATATGCAAATACTTCATCGCCACTGTAATGTGTTTGTAGACCTTCTTCTTGAACTTTCCCCCACAAGCATTGAGAGAAATGGAAAAAACATCCCCAAATAGTGGCATTTGGAAAATTTTTAGAAATAGCTCCCATGAAACCTAATTCAAAATCAATAAGTATAGTTTTTGGGTTTAGATCAAGTTGAAGTTGTTTTAATTCTGCAAGTACTTGTGTATAAGTGGTTCTTGTTTTGTTACTCATAGGAATATAAATGAGTGGAAATATTGCATCATTTGTCAAGCCAAGAATCGTGTACAACTATTGAAAAATACTTGGCACTGTTTTAAATGTACCATCACTAAACCAATTTTCATATTCTTTCAGTAATTGCAAATTTTGTGTGGTGGTGAATATTAAAAAATGATTCTCATCATTACTGTCATGAAAAAGAAACTTTTCCCCTCTACTGGTAATTGTATATTCAACTGGTAAGATAAGATCTGCCGATGTGTGAGGATTTGGTGGCGGTGCTTCAAATCTTAATCTTTTTCTTTGAATTTTTTTGGATAATGCATGGGTTGATGGTATTGCTCTTGCTACGGGTAATGAAATATTAGAACATGAAGTAGCAATGATATTTCTTGTAGAATCTTGAGTCGAGCATGCCATGTCTTTCATTTGTTTCAATTTGTGTTTGGCAGTGATCATCTCAGGTTTTGGAGCATGATTATGTTTTGTACTACTAATCACATCACCGGATTCTGTTTGTGTCATAGTATAGCACCGACTTGAACATTTATTTGTAAAATATTCCACACAACTCTAGATCATTTTATTGATGCCTTTTCAATTAAATGAAAATGTGTAACCATCTACAATAAGTAAATTCTTGTTTTTTTGACTTGTTAAAAACTGAAGAGGCATTGTATATATTAAAAATTATGAAGAATGTGTTCGTTCCCTAAAAAGTATATTGATTTTTGGTACACTCTTTTAGAAAACCCTAGGAAAATTTAAAATAGTGTTCAAAAAAATATATTACAAAATATCTTCTTCTATGAATTTGGATTTCTCCTCTTCCTATCACTCTACACACTCTTCTTCTCCCCTTCTTCCTTTCTTTACTTCTCTTAATTCTACCACTTTATATATCTTCTTAATGCCGTTTCATTTATATCTTTTCATAATAACTCTTAATCAACTTATTACCACAAAATTTCCTTTATTTTTATAATTATTGACCATTTTATAGGTTATTTAAGCATATTAGAGGTGTTTTAAGGCTATTTTAGGGGTATATAATGGATATATGGTCTAAAAATGACCTAAATAGCCTCTATGGTGCCTCAATCATATTTATAATTTATTTTATCATTTCTAGTTTACTAGCTTGATCTAAAATGACCATGGGTTATTTTGTCCATGGGTTATTTTGACCACGGGTTATTTTGTCCATGGGTTATTATGACCCTGGGTTATTTTGTCCTTGGGTTATTTTGGTCGGGTTATTCTGTCCAGGGTTATTTTGGTCGGGTTATTATGTCCTGATACCATCCTAGATATTGAAAGAATGCATTAAGGGACTTTTGAAAAGGTTTGAAATATCTAAATCTTTACATTACATGTTTAGAATGAGTTATGGATTAATTCTAAGTTGGATTGACTAGAATGGTTTTTCTTTACAGACTAGTTTTTGTCTACAGTACCAAATAAAGTAAGTAATCTATAGGATGAGACAGTTCCAAGACGAGTCAGTGGTGAGTGTCTAGATGGCATGACCAATTAGAATGATCATACTTAGCTAGAAGGAATCTAGAGTTGTATGGTCGATTGTGTTTTGTAGGACATATCCCTAGGACTCAGATGGAGAAACTTGACAGTCCTTATATCTATACTCTTCGAGAAGGGCTGGGTCACTTCCAGTTAGGAAGTGCGCGGGGGACCACTTGAGTCCGTGGTTGGAGGAAAAGCACTCAGATGATGCTCTCCCTTTGTAGCAGTGAAGATAGAGATCAACATTTCAGATGCAGTGAACCCCAAGTTGTGGCTCATGACAGTCAAAACCTATGAGGTAAAACTATTCTTCATGAGTGTATCTTATGTGATATAAATGAATATTGTAAGGAATAATCTTGATTCTAGTTATGATTACATGTGAATTCAAGTTTGAATTTATCTGGAAAAGTTGTACTTTATTCTTGTGCTTATGCAAATGTTTTAATTTAAAAAATAAAAAATAAAAAATTTCTCTCTTATGGTTACTAAGTTTATTTACCTTCTAGTAAATTCTCGAGATTACTTGAGTATTAATAGACGGGTTGTTACAATTTTGATTTTTAGAAAATGCATTCATTTCTAATGAATCTTTTCTCAAGAATATTCACAAACTTCTTTTTAAGAATCACATTCTTGACTTGAGACCCTAAAGGAATGTGTTTTCTTCATCATGGGTTTGTAAAGAAAGAATTTGAGAACCTTCCTCTGAAGTGGGAATAAATTTGATCTTCCCTTGTGTGAGGGCATATTATTCCTTTCAAATTCCTTGATGAAGTGAACTTATTTCAAAATGATTGCTTGATGATGAATCGATTCAAGAAAGAAATATCTCTTTTGTACTTTCGAACAACGTGTCCCTTGAGTGGAACCCTTCATGCTAGGGTTCCCAAGGGACCCCTTTGAAATTTTTCCAACTTGTTGACGGTCTTTGAGACTGTTTGCTTACTTGCCTACGTGGCTGCTTTCTGACATGTTCCATCTGTGGATAAACATGTCACTTAATGAGTGTGCCTGTGAAGCCGCTTTCTGAATTTGTGGAGTCTTCTTTTCTTGGGTTTCCTTCATGTGAGAGATCTCTGGGGATACCTCCCTATAGGTATGCGAGCCTGTAGGGCGATTCTTTTGAGATTCCTCCATGTGAGAGATCTTAGGGGTGGCTCCCCTATAGGTTTGCGGATCTGTAGGGCACTTTTTCTTGGGTTTCCTGCATGCAAGAGATCTTGAAGGACACCTTCCCTGTAGGTCTGTGGGCCTGTACGGTGCTTTCCTAGCTTCCTCCATGTGAGAGATCTTTGGGGACACCTTTCTTGCAAGTCTGCGGGCCTATGAGGTGCTTACTTCTTGGGGCTTCCTTCATGTGAGAAATCTTTGGGGTTGCCTCCTTGCAGGTCTGCGGGCCTGTAAGACACTTTCATTCTACAACTTCATAGTTTTGTGGGGATCTGAAGTCCTTTACTTGTCCCGTGCTTTCAAGTTTTCCAGATCGTAGTCTACTTCCTCGACGGTTTAGACCTAGACATTTCTAACTCTTCTTCTCTAATTTACTTTACTGAAGCACTCATCAGTATTCATGCTCGCTAAAGTGGGGGAAAAATGTATAGGAGTGAATTTGCATCCCTTATGTAAATTCCCCATTTACACTCCCTCACCTTAGAAAACCAAATTTGAAGGCAAAAATCCACATCATCCTGTTGCCTTCATTCCACTTGGTGTCTATTTTCTGCATTGGAAAAAGAATAATTATTGGGGATGCTCATACGGCGCACACAGATGTCCACACAACACACTTACGTCCTTGAAAGATTGCCTCGTCTGAAGCCTGCAGAGGCATTACACTTCCCATTAGGGTCAATTTGTAACGCCTTTCTTCGACCAACCAACCCGAATATGGCCATTTTTATCATTCTCCCTTCAAACTCACTCATTTTTCATGCATTTCATCTTCTACACATCCTTCTAATCACTCAACTTGATCTCTCCAAGCATTCTATCATTCACTCCTTGCACTCTAAGCCTTAAAGCAACACTTTGCACTGCATAGCAGCAACAACAACACTCCATCAACTCTATAGAGAAAGTGTGGAACAACACCATTGTAGCAGGGGCTTGAGTTCTCTCATTTTCTCCTCCATTAGCTAGTGAGATCTTGGTGGAGGTGGTAAGATTTCTACTCTCCTCTATGATTTGGTTGAGTAGCATAATACTATTTGGTAGTGTTATTGTGTTCATCTCTTTCATTCTCCTTTATCATAATTTTTCTCCATTATCGCTATCTTGGCTGTCCATGGAGGTGGAAACACCAAAATGGGGATTTGACTGAGGTAGGCCCCTATAAAACCACCCAACAATTTTCCTCTTTATTGTGTGTAGGTGGACATGCTTCTTGGATCTAGCTGGTGAATAGGCTCTTTTGTGAGATCATTTTTGTCACCCTAGCTTTAATCTACTTTATCATATTCATTTATATATTTCTTACTTCATAGTGTTATTTTGTTCCCTTAAAAACCATTAGCTAGGTCGTTAGTCCATTTTCTAGTGGTTCACCTTGTCTCTTTAGTCCTTTGGTCGTATGAACGCTAGGGCACCGCGCTATCATCCTGTAACTGTGCTTTTGTCCTCAGGAAGAGAGCTACCTGAGGCATAGTGTTGAACCCGAAAACTAGCTTGCCTAGCCCCATTCCGAGTTTTGGGTAGATGTAGAGTGATTGAAGGACCTTCGAGTCCTCCTCATTCTTGTCCTTCATCTCTAAACACCCCTTTAAGAAGAGGTAAGTTAGGGCAGCCTTCCACTCTTGGCTCTCCGTCACCTAGGGCCTTGAACGTGGTTGGTTCCCATCTCTTACATAGGGCAAGGATGAGCCAAGATTAGTGATGATGTGGTGCTCCTTGCAACATGGAAAATTATAGGCATAAAGTGTAATACAACCATTGCATGGAAAGGAGCAAAGTGATAAATTGTTAATTGATTATATGATCATATTGACTTGAAAATGGTTCAAATTTTCTAATGGTTCTCTTTAAAGCATGACACTCATAAGTAATATGCCCAAGAGTTCTATGATATTGACAATGAGACACATTTGTACTTTTTCCTTTTTGTTTTTCTTTAATGGGTGGTAATGTTATGAGTCCTTGATTAAGGAGTGTATGTAAAGCTTTTTCATTCTTGGAAATAGAAAAGGGAATTGCAACTTCTTGAGTTTGTAAGATTTATGTTATTTAATTGATTGAGGAATTGTTGGAGGTGGAGGGGGAGATGGAGGATCTTGATATCCTAATCCCTCGGTATCTTCAAATGGAATTTGTTCTAGCAATTGATGGATTTCATGTTCATTGGTTAGGTCACATCCTTGTTTGCTTAAGATTTTAAAGGCTTGACCATAACTCTCTTCTAAGTTGATAGGTGTGTTGGTAACTCGATGGGTATATGATAGAAGAGTATCAATATTGTCTTTTTCAACAAGTTATTTCATGATTGATGGTTGAGGCTTGCTTTGTGATTCAATTTCAGGATGCAAAAGGCCAAACATATCAAGTGGTGGGTTGATAGGAGGTGTTGGTTGTTGTATGGAAGGATAAAATGATGCATTGTTCTCAAGGTTATTAAGGAAATTGTGTATGAATTCTTGCATTCTAACTTCATTTTCTCCTAATATATCAATCTCATGGGGACATTCATTAGGAGGTGAGAGATCATGAATAGGCTTCATTGCATTAGGGTCATCACCAAACACATAACTTGAGACACCTACCAAAGATCTCAAGGACATCCATAGTTTACCAAAACACATATCGGTGATGAAGTTGTTAATATGCAAATGTGAATGGAGTTTTATACAAGATTTCAAATCTGATAAATGGGAAACTAAGGTGCAAAGAGACTGAAAATGATGTCTTGATAATGCCAATTTTGATTTCAAACAATGTACACAATTTGACTAATTGATCTTAATACAAGAAAGTATAATTTTTTTTTATTTTTTGAAATTGAAACATAGATTTGACTACATAATGAAATGAAGAAAATAGAGACAAAATGATGCCCAAAAATGTGAAAAGGCACCTGTATAAGCACAAGTTTTCCCAAGGGTGAATGAGTCTTTGTACAGGGGTTGGAATGAAAGTTTGTGTTTTTGATTTGATGTTTGAGTTCTTTGTTTCAGGTTGCAAACAATGAACTCTATGACAAATTTTTCTAGTGACAAATTTTTCTAGTCTTAGGTGTCCTAATGCAAGTTTAATTAGTGACAAATAGTGAATAAATTGACAACTTTTGAAATGCAATTTTGAACTAAAATTTGAATCAAAATTACTAAAAGACACTCTGGATGCAACCACAATGCAAGATGCATGCAAAATTAATGCAATTTTTTTTATTGTTTTATGAACTTGAATGATAGAAACATGCAAAACAAAACCCTAAATGTAATGCAAAGCACACCAATACAAACCTAGATCAAGGGTTTTGAAGGCCTCCAAATAAGAATTTAGGATGTAGAACGTGTTGTTTCCCAAATAAATAGATTTTCAAACCCTAAAAGTATGCCAAGATTTATGATCAGGCTTAACAAGTGATTCGGCCAACAAACATAACTAACCCAGATGGTTATAATTCCCTGCTCTTTAGACTCTACTATGCCTAGATGGGTGTACCTTTATCACTAATGATTGTTAACTCTTCAGGATTAACTAATGATAATCAAGTAGCTTGAAAACCTCATAGAAATTTGTAGAGTTTGTGTGATCATAATTTTTCAATTAAATCATCCTTATATGATCACAATTTTTTCAATTAAATCATCATCTCTCAATCTATTTCACATAGGCATGAGGGTTTTGAAATAGACAACAAAATTACAAAATAACTGCTAATCCTACTCCTACAACTAAAAATTAAAATATATTGAAAAGTATTTTACAAGGATTTGTTTTGGGGATAAAATGATCAGTGCATTTCCTCCACTGGGTAACAAAGTTGAAATGTAGATTGATATGTGTCCTACTGGTTATAACTCAAATTGTTGGAACTTTGATGTTTATGACTTGCATAAATGTGTAAGGGATTTAATTGCTAGGCTCTTATTTTTAATCCAAATGAATCTTCTAGGTTATTGTGACTTATTCAAATGAATTTGATTATTGCTTGAAGACACCAATCAAATAAACCACACAAAACATGAATGTTCTTTGATAAATCAGACATATACTTGATACACTGATTTAAATAACAAATAAAATATCAAATTGGAGACTGTAAGAATTGGCTATGAAGGTAGCCACCCAAGATCTAGAGGCCTAATAAAAGCACAAAAGAGAGAGAAAATAATATGACAAGAATAAACTATATTCAATGTCAATGATATGAGAGAGTTGTTTTCAATGAGAGAGACCCCTTGGTTATATAGCCAAGGTGAGAACATAGAAGGGCATAAGATTATGACAAGTGTCATAATCTTATGACATGAAACAACTATGAAAAGTTATCACTCCATCTAAAGTGGAAAAGGATAATGTGATAATCTCCACAAAAGGTGGATCACCCACAAAAGGTGGAGAGATAATCACATGATGTGTCTACAAAAGGTGGAAGTGATGAGGTAATGAGATGTCAAGTCCACCAAAGGTGGAAAATCTCCAACAACCTCCTATGTGGTCCCTAAGTAAACTTAACTAAGGTGTAATTATGACCTAGGACAAGGTACAAGACATTTAATTACACCAACACCCCCCCTTAAGTGCAACTTAGGGAGAATGTACACAAAAGCAAACAATGCAAGATGGGTCCCGGCTACTAGGCCATGTTAGGTACCCATGTACACATAATGCAATCTCTCATAAAGCGGAGAAAATGAAAAACCAGTGGGAAAAAACTACCCCCCAAAAGAGAGATGAAATACAAAATAAGAATCATGCTCTAGGAAGGATAAAACCTCAAGTGAGGAAAAAGTCCCCCCCATAAGAGATAGTCCATGCAACCCCCCCTCAATGGAGAGTCACTGCTCAAATGTCACAATGTCAAGAGTCCCCAATCTAACTGAAGAAGGAGAGAATGTAGAACAATGTGAAGATGAAGTAGAGTGGACCAAGGATGATGATGAGTCCTCCAAATCTTGTCTCAAAAAAAAAAAAAAATCGAATTTTTTTTCAAATAAAAATTCTTTATAAAAAAAAAAATTAAAAACAACCCTGGGCAGACGTAGGTACTAACGTACGGGCAGAGGTGGTTGGGTAGCTGGTGCACAGTCCGGCCCCACCTTAACGGTCGGCCGGCCATGGCAGGGCGGTGTACTGCGTCCCCACCGGGCCCATCTTATCAAAATCTTTATTTATTTTTTTAAAGTTTTTTTAAAAATAAAAACTTTTATATGCAATTTTTTAATTATGTTTTAAAAATAAAAATAAAACTTTAAAAGTTTTTCTTTAATAAATTTTATTAAAGTTTTTTAATAATAAAAAAATATGTTTTTTTCTTTATTAATATTTAATAAAGTTTTTTAAAATTAAAAAAAAAAATAATTTTTCTTTATTAGTTTTTAATAAAGATTTAAAAATAAAACAATTTATTTTTTTCTTTATTTTAATAAAGTTTTTTTTCCCTAATAAATAATGTTTTTAAATTAAACTTTTAAGTTTTTTTAAAAAACAAATCATGCAATAACATGTAAAATTGGAGAAATTATTTTGCCTCCCGATCGAGCCTTGCCTTGGACCATTTGTTCCTCTAATCGGTAGTCAATGGGGGTCAGTTGCTCCTACCGACATCCACCTGGAGAGTTTTCTTCACGGTCTTCAGCTTTGGGTTCCTTTGGTTGGCTTCTTCATCAACATTTTCAGTTTTGCATCATGATCTTTGTAGTTCTCCTCTTTGTAATGTTGTAATCGCACTAAAATAAAGTGCCACAATCTTCTATTTTAGTGTACTATGTCATGTTTTGTATGCTTCTTTGGATTGATCTATGTATCTAGTGTTAGTTCCTATATACTCAGCGTATGCAGCGGCTGGTTACCCATGCATTTCAGTGAGATGGACTAATCACCATATAGACTCCTATTTTGGAAGCACTCTACCTGTCTTTAGAAGTTTGGTTCTACATCCAAAGACTTGGTGCATGGCTCCAGTGAGACTTGGATTGTACAAATTGTGCATGGCTCCAGTGAGACATAGATTGTACCAATATGCTATTATTGAGCATTCAGTTGATGCTCACGCAGTTGTCTTCTTGATTTCGACCTTATTCCTGTTGCCATGTGGATTCTTCTACAGTTCTTCATTGACAGATTCTGCAGTTACTTTTGAGTTGACAGATTCAACTCAATCACCAATTATGTGACATCTTCTGCAGTTGTACCTGATTCCTTCTATCAGTGTTTTGCACAGTTTGGCATTTCTTTTGCAACAACATTTGGAGGACTCATCATCATCCTTGGTTTGCTCTACTTCAGCTTTCACATTGTTCTACATTCTCTCCTTCTTCAGTTTAGATTGGGGACTCTTGACATTGTGACATTTGAGCAGTGACTCTCTATTGAGGGGGGGTTGCATGGACTATCTCTTATGGTGGGGACTTTTTCCTCACTTGAGGTTTTATCCTTCCTAGAGCATGATTCTTATTTTGTATTTCATCTCTCTTTTGGGGGGTAGTTTTTTCCCACTGGGTTTTTCTATATTTCTCCTCTTTATGAGAGATTGCATTGTGTGTACATGGGTACCTAACATGGCCTAGTAGCTGGGACCCATCTTGCATTGTTTTCTTTTGTGTACATTCTCCCTAAGTTGCACTTAAGGGGGGTGTTGGTGTAATTAAATGTCTTATGTGACATCTTCTGCAGTTGTACCTGATTTTCTATCAATGTGCACAGTTTGGCATTTCTTTTGCAACAACATTTGGAGGACTCATCATCATCCTTGGTTTGCTCTGATACCATGTAAGAATTGGCTATGAAGGTAGCCACCCAAGATCTAGAGGCCTAATAGAAAGCACAAAAGAGAGAGAAAATAATATGACAAGAATAAACTATATTCAATGTCAATGATATGAGAGAGTTGTTTTCAATGAGAGAGACCCCTTGGTTATATAGCCAAGGTGAGAACATAGAAGGGCATAAGATTATGACAAGTGTCATAATCTTATGACATGAAACAACTATGAAAAGTTATCACTCCATCTAAAGTGGAAAAGGATAATGTGATAATCTCCACAAAAGGTGGATCACCCACAAAAGGTGGAGAGATAATCACATGATGTGTCTACAAAAGGTGGAAGTGATGAGGTAATGAGATTTCAAGTCCACCAAAAGTGGAAAATCTCCAACAACCTCCTATGTGGTCCCTAAGTAAACTTAACTAAGGTGTAATTATGACCTAGGACAAGGTACAAGACATTTAATTACACCAACAGAGACAACTAGATAATTACTATCAATAACCTCAACAAACAATTGAAACTAGGATTCGAGCACCAAGTTAATGCTTTCTTTCCTTCACTGTGCTTCAAAAAGATTCTTTACATGTATAGCTTTTCCCAAAAAACCAATCCCCCTTTTACACGGTCCTGATTTCCCTTTTATAAACAAAAGGGAGTAGTTCAGATTGTTTACATTCAAAACTATTTAAACTACCCCTTTTCCTAGGATATGAAGACACAACTTTACATAAAATGTCTTGATTACAAAATTTGACTAAATACTTAAGTCATTACATGAAACTTTTAAAATACAATCAAATTACTCCATATCTTTGAAACTCGAATACTTTTTTACCCTATTGCTACCTTGCACATACCCCCACAAGATGGACTCTAACCATTGCAGGACTGTGGGATTCCTTTTTTCATCCTCCTCTACAGTATAAAACAAGTTAAGTTGCCTTCAAAACTGCCTCCAAAAACATGTCAAAATTACTTGTGTGATGTAGAAGTTGAACTGAGATGTTGCCATATGTCACAAAAACATGCTTACCATGTGGACTTGTTACATTGTCTTGAGATGCGAAGTATTAATAGTCAAAGATAGGCTCCTAGGCTGATTTGACACAGTGCAATATGAAAAACTCCTCAAAACCTCTCTAATTCGGCCCTTGAAAAAATATCAAATCACGTCTTGGAGCATTGAAATTGAATAGGGGTGTATATGAATATCACAATAATGTGACCACCCAGGGGAACTTCATGAGATTCAATAGTTAATTTTTTATTAACATTCAAAGTGGGTGGCCAAGAACCCTCAGAAACTACAAATATCAAAAATACCCTCAAACCTCACCAACTTAACACTTGGAAAAAAAAAAATTGAATCTCGAGAATCTGTAATTGAGAAAAGGGAGATATGAACATGGGGAGAATCACTGGAACCAATTCACTTCTCTTGAAAATCACCCAACTTCAAAGTATCAACTCTCAAAGTTAGCTTCCTGGCAAACTTGACATCGTGCATACAACAAATATCAACAAACTACATTTTCTTTTGACATATGAAAATTATCAAACAAGATGTTAGGGCTTTGAAAATGGACATGGGAGCATATGAATACTAGGAAATTTTCAGGGACCACTTAGTTTTGCATGAAACTCAATTCGTAATGGAATATTACTCTCTAAAGATGACTACCTTGATAGATATAGGGTGTTGACAACAAACTTCTTCAGAACCTATAAACTTGATGGCTAAAAAACATATCAAATCTTACTATGGGGGATGAAAATGAACATGATCACTTATTGATAACAAATGAACATGGTCCCAAAGTGGTTTGGCTAGACAATAACATGACATCAAGTTATTCATCATCAAACTAGGCTACTCAGTAAAATTTTGAAAGTATACTTCTAGGTGCTGCAATCAACTTTCTCATCATGGGAACTTCAAATTTAGCCAAAATATTAGGGTGCTAATAGTGGGTCCGACTAGGGATGTATTCCCCTTGCAAGCATAGCAAGAATTTAGATCTTTGATGGAAGCAAACTGAGTGTCTTATCCATTGGGAAACAAAGTCAAACCTCTCCTATGGCCTAAAATGGTATGGTTTGAAAAATCACACCATAGCTGATGACACTAGGTTACTAGAGAAGAAAATACTCTATTTTCCTCTATCATACACTTGGTTTTCATCACGCTATATTGAAGCCAATCTAAAAAAATTATTGAAATATGCTTGATATAATATGTTGATGTATTTCATCAACCTAGGGTGATCCCACAATATTGGTTTACAATTTTTGGCCAAACTAGACATTGAATTGCTTTTTTCTAACTAAATCTTCACTTTCGGGCACCTATAGTGGCTAAACCATGAGGAATTTGAAGATGATGCAAACTAGCAATTTGTGAAATTTTTTCTATAGATTCTAAATATATTTTTACAAAATTTTTGTAATTAGATTGCACTTCTTTTTCCATCTCCTTCAAAAACTAGTTTTTTCAGTAAACACCATTTTTAAGGAGTGATACTCACCGTATACAACATAACTTTTTTTCCATGAAGGATGAAATTTTTTTTTTTTTGAATTTAGATTTTTAACTATGACATCTAACCCTTTCATTTAGTTTCATAGTGTTTTATTGAATATTTTTTCCTTAATCAAGTTTCAAAGTCAAACCAATTACAATTCAAACATAGGTGGACTGTATACAACATAATTTTTTTTGTATTTATCAGAATTCATTTTTTTTGACTGGATCAAGTACATCAATACCTAGCTTGCACATATTTTTAAGAATTTTATTTTGATAATCTACTATTTTTCCACATGTACAGAACAAAGAGCTTGATTTTCGATGAAAAACCTATGTTTAATCAAACTAAAAAAACAAATACATAATAAAACCAAAACATATTAAAATTATATTTGATGGATAGCTTGTTCTCAGGACTACCATCATACAGTTGGGTCTCTAAAGTCTCCTCCATTTTCATCCTCAACTTGATCTTTGAAGGGAAAAATTCTAGAGAAATTTGGTACCAGAGGGGGAGAAGGGGGGAAGAGGTGGGTTCAAATGAACCTAGGTTCGAGCGAACCCCCCTTGGAGGTTTGCTCAAACCTGGGTTTGAGCGAACCCCTTTCCACAAAGTTTCCCTTTGTTTTTTTATCCTAGGAAATGTGGAATATGGTGGGACCTAGCATTTTAAAGGTTTGTTCAAAGTGGAGTTCGAGAAAACCCCCTTTGGGTTTGCTCAAAAAGAAAGTTCGTTTGAACCACCAAAAATCAAAATTTTCTCCATGGGGGCATTTTTTACAAATTTCCTTCTTCATTGGAATTGTAAACTAGTTTTATGGGTTTACCCCCTACTATACTCAATACTGCTAGTGCATTCTCCATCATTATGTATCTAGAAATCAAGCATTATCTAAATTTTTTTGTCATGTGACAAGAAAAAGTCACAACCACGAAACAAGTTAGACCCAGACTCTATCTGATACCCTATTTCATCACATTTGTTGTCATTCTCCAAATGATGTATCTCTAACTAAACTGGAAAGAAGATCAAATCATATTCCAATAATTGTGAACTTGAAACTCCATCATCAATTGCCTCAACAATTTGTATATTTAACATGCTTGAATCATTAGCACCCCAAGATTCAACATAAGTATACATTTTTGGAGCACTGCTACAATGAAATTCACAACCACTAGATGTACCTATTTTATCAAAATGTAATCTTGAATATACTCTTTCACACTCATCGTGCAATGCATCATTATTTTCACAAAAAGTACCTTCATTTTTAAAGCAAATGTGTACTGGGCATGAAATTTCAGAATCATTCTTATGTGTATATCTTGAATATTCAATAGTCAACAAATTTGAAATTTTTTCACTATTGAGTGAACACGCCTCTTTATTCACCTCATTGTTGATGAATTCTTTACTCTTTTCATCATCACAACAATACTTAGGATCATTAAGAAATAATCAATTAGATGTATTATTTTTATCAACATAATTATTTTCATCACAAGCTGATACAACATCCTGATAATCTAGATGTACTCTTTCCTCATCATATAATGGACTTGAAAACTAAGAGAAACCACATTCAAATATACCTTCATAAAATATTATCTGATTTTCTTCTATCATTTCCTCATAAAAGGGGTTTGAAAAAATTTGAAAACCATTTTTAGGTGTACATACTTCTTCACCAATTGTGTCACCATGACACTCAGCTGTCAATGAATGTGCTATTTTTTCACTACGAGTGGACTTGCTCCTTCACTTACCTCATTATTGATGCACTCCTCATGCAATGTGTCCTCAAAAACATCTTCAATATTGTAGTCCTCCAAGGTGAAGAGTTGTCCTTCCACAATTTCATCTTCATTCAAATCTAGAATATTATTATTGAAAACTTCACTTGCACATGTTTCCTCTATTGGGTGCATTGTTTGATTATTTTCCCCATATTTGTCAATGATATCACCATTTTCTATATTATTAGATTTAACATGTTGCTAGCATGCTCATACCTAATCTTCTCTATGATACCAACCAATTCATACACATGGTCAAGAGTAACTGGCTTCAATGACTTAGGCCAATAAACTAAATTAGGTTCATATATTCTCATGAACAACTCAATGCATACCGATTCATCACGCCTAAAATTAATAGGTATTTGCGTATAGATATTCAACATTCTTTTGAATAGAGAAAATCCAGATTCTCCTTCATGTCTCCCTAGGCCAAAAACTGCATCCAAGGGGGATATGCGATATTCTAATTTCATGATGGAATCAAATTGTTGTCACATGAAATTGAACCTTGTTGAGCACACAGTTTAACATTCCAATGACACAATGGAAATGACCTCAAGGTGTGGGACCTTTGTGCGTATGAGTTCAAATCTTTGAAGAAGGATGAATTCCTTTTTCAATCCTAGTGTAATGTGCTAGTCCAAACCAACACATGAAATCCTACCACTAACAACTCATAAGGAAAAGGGGAGAAGGAGAACATGAAAACGAGAGGGAGGTGATACATCAAAATAGAAAGGTCGCTTCTTCCTAAACAAGATTACATAGCACATCATTGAAGAGGGGCAAGGGGACTTTCAAAAATCTGTGTTTGGTCAATTTTCAAAGCCATACATGAAGGCTAGGGTTTGACAAGGCGTTGGAAGGAAAGAGGGTTTCACAACCAACAACTGTAAACCATTTAATCACAAACATACATGCATGAAAATACAATAAACACTTAGATATGAAAGTAATACCTTACACAAACACAAAAGAGATGAGAAGTGGAAAACTTGAATGATTCCATTAATGTGGAGGCAAAAATCCAATCTTTACAATGGTAGAGATGCAAAATGCAAGTTTGTGAAAGAAAAACCTCAGAGGAGCTAGAGGAAGAAGAAACCTAAAAATTAATACAATTTTTTCCTTTATAGATCAGGCATAACTTAGAAGAAAAAATTGAACCCTAACCCTAACCAGTGTTAACAATGAAGTATGGGCATGAAAAGAGTGGAGCCCTCCATGAAAATCATGACCTAGGGCATAGATCCGCCAAGAAGGAAACAAAGAACAATAAATGGGAATGGGCGCCCATGAAATCCAGCTACAAAAGGTAAGGGATGCCATAAATGTTGTCCTTGATGCTCAAGAATCAGATTTGG
Source organism: Sequoia sempervirens (assembly GCA_007258455.2). Classification (NCBI taxonomy): domain Eukaryota; kingdom Viridiplantae; phylum Streptophyta; class Pinopsida; order Cupressales; family Cupressaceae; genus Sequoia; species Sequoia sempervirens. Next base: position 133,869,937 of record VDFB02271358.1, on the reverse strand, counting down.
GTGCTCAAGTGTCAAATCAAGGCTAAAAAATGTCACCCATAAAACTCACCAAACACAAGAAGGTCGGGCTGTCAGGCCCAAAAAGAAGCCTTTACAAGCCTAAAAAAATGGTCTAGAGCCCCGAAAATGCTTTTGTTGGGGTTTTGGCATTGACCTATTTGATGTTGGGTGTCGGCCTTATTGCGTGTCACATGCCAAAGGAAGAAGCAAGGAGGAAACCATGACGAAGAGAAGAGATGTTGGGTGTCGAGCCTTGGACGGTCAAAGGTTGGAGGTCGGGAGGATGATATACCTCTTACTAATGAAGGGTAAGAGGTAAAGGGAAAGGCCGAAGGCTAAAACCCAAAACCCTGAAACTTAGTCAGATTTTGGAGTTAAGGCATTGGTGAGAAGAAAAATGGAAGGAGAAGGAAGGAAAAAAAAGGATCAAAGAATATTTTATAGGTTGGACCTCAGACCATCAAAGGTCGGAGGTTAGACTGAAGCCTTACCAAATGTGAAGTGATCAGTAAGAGGGAAGAGGGAGGGCAGAAGGACGAAGATTGAAAGCTGATAGATGAAAATCGAAAGGAGGGAAGGGGAAAGAGGGAAGGCTAAAGGCCGAAATGATAAAGGAAAAAATGGAAGAGGAGAAGAATTGGGTAATGTGTAAATGGTAAGGTCAAAGGTTGAAACTAAAAAATACTTAGAAGAAGACATGCAAGGTAAGAAAGTAAGAGACAACTTGAATACCCAAAATTCTAGGAGTTAGCAAAATTTGGGAAAACTTCAAGGGGAAAACATGCAAGATGGCCAATGGGGAATTTCTCAGATCAGATATCAATGATGGGACATCAAAGGGGGGCATGAAACATAAACAAAAACCTTGACTTCTTGAGTATGTAAATACTCATTATTTTTCTCCTCAAATTGATGCATGAATTTACTTGCAAGTTCATTCCATGAGGTTATGCAATGTATAGGCAAGCTAGAAAACCAATCTTTAGCATCATTTTCTAATTTTCTCACAAAAAGTTTCATGATAACATCCTCTTCACTATGATGAGAGTGCCACTTGTGATTGCTTTGCAACTCTACGTGCTTTTGAATTTTCAAATTTCTATGTGCCGCTTGTGATTCTTGATGTGTTGGCATGACGGGAGCCCCAACAGGGCTCCCCCACTGAAGGTTACTTCTCCTTTTGAAATAGTTTCTTCTTCTCTGCTAGTTAGGGAATTTTTTCATACCCCTGGAAAGTCTCCTCTTATGAATTGTGTGGATAAGGATGTACTTTTGGTAGAGGAGGACCCAACTTTCTATGTGGAAAAACTTGTGGGGGGAAATGTGCTGATGAAGGTCCCATAGGGTGATGTTTCTAATTTTTTTACTATGGAGGGGGATGAAGTGGACGTCCCTAATCAGCTCCTTGATGAAACTATTAATAGTCTTAAGCTATCTTTGTTTGGGAAGTTCTTATCCACTCACCCTAATATTGATTAGGTATGAAGTTGGGATTCTAACACTTGTAATCTTAAAGGTAGCATTTTTGTTAGTGTTATGGCTAAAGGTTTATTCCTGCTTATATTTTTTATCCATGAAGATATGATTAAGGTCCTCATGGGAGGCCCTTGGGATTTTGATAAAGGTTTTAAAAATATGTTATCCCTTATTAAGTGGAAACTAGGTTTTGATGCTTCTGCTGATCTTATGTTAGTGGCCCCGACTTGGGTTTTGACTCCCTTTCTTTCCCTTAGAATTATGAAATGAAAATATTTTTAATGTATTGTTGAGTCCTTTGGTTCCCTAGTGACTATTGAAAAATTTAATCAACTTAAATCTCCGCTGGTTTTTGGTAGAATTTGTGTGAATGTAGTTGTTAACATAGTTCTTCCTACTTCTGTTACCCTGAAGTCAAAATTTGGAAAATGGGTCCAACGGAATACGAAAATACTAAGGTCTATTGCCAAGTTGGCAATGAGTTTGGTCACCTACAAGATGTGTGTAACAAAAGGCTGGTTGACCCTAAGAGTAAACAACCTCTTGGGTTATCTAACCCAACTAAACAAATGGTGGAACAAAAAAAATTGGGGAAGGAAAATGCTTCTTGTCCTCCTTCCTAAAATTCACCCCTTCCTAGTAAGGACTCAAAGCCTTCTCTTGACTCCTTGGTTGAGAACATAGTGGAAAATAAGATGAAGCATGTGGAGAATACTACTCCCTCTTTAGAGTTGCTAAATGTTGCTGGGAGGAGTCATTTGTCCTACCCTAAATATAGCTTTGTATCCTTTCCTATTATTGATATGTTTGAAAATAACCTAATATTGTCATAGAAGGGGAATGATGAAGAGCTTGTAGCTTAGAAAGTAAGTAATGTTATCCTGGAGGAAGGTGAAATTGACAATCAGGTGGATGGGTTTCTGCCATCTTCAAAGGACCAAGAGTTGGAGGATAGTGGGTAGAAGGACGTGAATAACCTTGAGATAAAACAAGAAATAGACAAAGAACAAAAAAAAGGAAAGGGGTAGCTATCTCCTTCTTCCCCCCAACAACCTATTGGTGGGGAAGAAGAGTGGAACCAAGTGAATTCAAAATCTAGAAAGAAGAAAAAGCCAAATGTTGGAGGAAATAATAAGGTTAGTAGACCTCCTCTGAAAGAATCAAGGAGAAAAGATACAACAAGAGATGTTGCCTTAGGAAAACATAGAACCCTTGGTTCCCTCTCGGGTGTCAAGGCCAGAAGTAAGTAAGTGGGGGGCTCACTCCTATTTAGGAAGTATCAAGGTGATAATGTCTCTTATTTCTTTTAATGATATTGATATCATGGAATATTAAGGGACTAAATGGCCCCTTCAAACAAAAAATAATAAAAATGTGTCTGGTAGATTTGAAATTGGATGTTCTATTAATTCAAGAAACTAGAATGAATAAAAGACTTTTGAGAAAATGGTCAAGAGTTTCTAGCCCATTGCTAATTTTGTGGTGAGTGATGCTGATGGGGCTTCTAGAGGGCTTGCAACATGTTGGAATCTGACTAAGATCTTTGGCTCTATTGGATTTAAGAGTAAAATTTGCTTGATGGTCTCCTTGAAAGTCAATACCACCTCTATTAAATGGAACCTTTAAAATATTGATGGCCCTAACATGCACCTTGAAAGACTTAACCTCTGGAATTTTTTGGAAATGAAGCTATAGAAAGGAGGAGTTTTGGATGGTGGGAGGAGATTTTAATTCTCTGCTACTTCCTCTAGAAAACTTAGGAGGCCTTGATGAATTCTCGGATAGCATGATGGATTTGGGAGCTTTCTTCAACTCTGTAAGCTTGATGGATATCCTATTGACAGGGTCTCTTTTTACTTGGTCAAATAGAAGACAAGGGAATCATCTCATTCAAGTGAAACTTGACCACTTCCTAATTTCTTCAAATTAAATCATTCTTCAAGACCTCTCTCTTACTGCCCTCTCAATAATTGGATCGGATCATAGTGCCTTACTCCTTAATTGGGATGAAAAAGTTGTTGAAGGACATTTCCCCTTCATTTATGAAATAATGTGGACTCATCATCCCAACTTTAGAATTCTTTTTGAGAAATGGTGAAATGAACCATGTCTAGGCACCTCCATGTTCTATTTTGTGTAGAAGCTTAAAAAGATCAAAGAGCAAGTTAAAGGATGGAACAAATACTCCTTTGGGAATATATTTAGTACTAAAAAGGAGTTAAAATCAAAGATTAAGGAGATTTAGGATATGTTGGAGTAGGGGTTTTTTGATGATTCAATTTGTAAGGAAGAAAGGAATTTAAGAAATCAATGGTACAAAATAAACAAAAAACAAGAGATTTTTTGGAAAAAAAAATACAAGGTTCAATGGTTAACGAAAGGAGACAAAATTAAAAAATTCTTTCACCAATCTACGATGAAACATAGGTGTAGAAACATGATAAGATCTCTGAATACAAAAAATGGGCTAGTCCTCCAAAAGGAAGATGAAATTTATAGAGAGGCGACCTAGTTCTTTTCAAAATTTCAAGATAGGCCAGAGGCTGATTGTGGTGAACTAGATAATTTTCTGAGTGTTATCCCACGGGTTATTACAAAATAGGACCTTAAAGAATTATCTAAACCGGTCTCCCTTTAAGAAGTCAAGGATTCAGTTTTCTCCTTTAGCGCTGTTAAGGTGTCGGGTCCGGATGGATTCCCTCCAGTATTTTTTTAGGACTTCAGTGATATTATCTCCTCAAATAATTTCAATGCTGCTTAGGATTTCTTCAAGTCTGGTAGAATCCTTAATCAGCTTAATGCTACCTTTATAGCACTTGCCCCAAAATCTAAAGAAGCCTCTTCAATGCATGACTACATACCTATTAGTCAATGGTATATTCCTTATAAGATATTCTCAAATATTATGGTTAATAGATTGCAGCTGGTCTTGAATAAAATGATTGTAGTTAATTAGAAGGGGTTTGTTCAGGGAAGAAAGATTTTAGATGTGACAATTTATACTCACGAGATCTTACACTCAATGGAATTAAGTAGAAAACAAGGTATGGCTTTGAAGCTTGATATTTCAAAGGCTTATGATTGTGTCTATTGACATTTTATTTTTACTGTTCTTAAAAAGTTTGGTTTTTAGGGTAGATTTCTTAACCAAATTATCTCATGTGCTACTACCCCAAAATACTTGGTTCTGGTTAATGGTTTCCCAAAGGGTTTATTTTCTTATGGAAGGGGACTAAGACAAGGTGATCCCCTCTCACCATATCTCTTTTATCATAACACGACCAAATCCCTGGGAAGAAACATTAAAAAATAACTTGACAATAAATAGATAAAAGGGTTCAAAGTCGCTTCTTCACCGCCCCCAACATCCCATCAACAATTTTTCATTGATACGATTATTTTGGGAAGGCCTTGGTCTTAGAGGCCAGATAGTGGAAAATTACTTTGGAGAAATATGTTAAAATTTTGGGTCAACATATTAATTATCAAAAAAGTAAGATCTACTTCTTTAATAATGACTAGAAAATAAGAGAGAGTTACAAATATTTTGGGATGTCAAGCAGATGTTCTCTTGGCCACTTACCTTGGCCTTCCTCTTATATCTAAAAAACCACATAGTGTTGGAGTATAGGACCACTGAGAGGGGGGGTGAATCAGTGGTCAAATAAAACCAATTTCAAATCTTAACACACTTGATTACACAAAGATTCTAGATATTACATGATATGAAAATAACAAAGATGTGAAAATCAAAACACCATATTTGAATTAGGGATAATCAATCATGCAAAAAGAAACACACCATCAAGAAGAATCAAGACACATGATTTATGAGTGGAAAAACCTTAAAAGGGTGAAATAACCACTCTGAACAATTGCTTTATTAAGCCACACTCGCCATAAACTTTCTTTTTACAAATTTTATGCCTCACTAGTGATACAACAAGCCTCACTAGCAATCATTCAAGCCTCATTGGAAAATTACTTAATCCTCACTGGAAAAATACTTAAGCCTCACTGGAAAATTCCATGTCTTGCTGACAAAATTCAAAATGAAAATAAAAGAATATAGAGGGTTACCCTGTTTCACTACAAACCACTACATAATTAAACCTTCACCATAGATTTTTCACTTACTACAACCTTTTAACACCATTCTAATAAAACATAAAACTTTGTAATCTTGCATATCATCATTATGTCATCATACTCTGATATAACTTCACACTTGTACCATTCATAGATAAAAAAGAGCATCATATATGTTAGAACTAGGATAAAGCTTTGATACCATGTTAGAATTGGCTATGGTTTCCAAAATCTTGAGATCAAATGGAAAGCACAAAAAGAGAGAGATGAATATGACAAGAATAAACTATATTCAATGTCAATGATATGAGATGATTGTTTACAATGAGAGACCCCTTAGTTATATATCCAAGGTGAGATGTAAGATGTCATATGAATACGACAAGTGTCTTAATCATATGACATGAGACGACTAATCACACTTACCTAGGTTCACATGTAGTAGTTTTCAAAAGATAACAACTAATAACAACTAGCACCTTCTAGAAAGATTCCTTCCTATGACCTAAGTAAACTTAACATGTGTAAATAAGTCCCCTAGTAATGAATGAACTAGGTACAAGACTTTATTTACACCAACAATATACAAAATCTTTCTTCAATGGCGATCTTCATGTACTGGCCAGAAAGGGTGTTACCTTGAAATCATACTCTCTTCATTAATAATCTTCATATTTTGATCATAACTAGAAGAGGTTATAGTAATCTCTTCTTGTCAAAATTCAATCAAGAAAAAATCATCTTATACTCACCAAGCTTAATCCATCTCTAGGTCAGAGCACATAACACACTAAATTCAAGAGAACTTTAGTCAATCTGAATGTGCAATTTTGAATTCACCATTCTGTAGATACCATACTTTGTTCATAGAAGCTCAATCACCATTCTCTATCATATTACCATCAGGAATAAAAAAAAATCATTCGCATCAAAACTCTCTCAAAAAAATAACACACACACTAAATCATACTCCATGCAAAATCCAAAATAGACACTTTCAAATTGGTGCCAATAGAGTTTATCCATCCACCTATTGAACTTCAATAAATTGAAGACAAAAAATCAAGCGATAATCAGTCTCCCGTTAAAGTTTAAGCTTCAGAACTAACTGTTCAAATACCTAAATATGAGCCATTGATTACATATACCCACCACCATCAAATTTTAACCAATGCCCTTGATCTTCATTCAAACAATGTATATTAAATTTATAACTTAATCAAAATGTTATTCCATAAGGAAGGGTCAATTGATTAATGATGCTAAACCTTTAAGATGGTCATTTAAGTCATTAGTGATCAGTGACTATAAGTCACCTTCAAATTATAACAAAAGTTCAATAAGACTTGACATCCTTTACAAATTATAAACCCTAGATTTAGAGACTTAGGGTTTCAAGAATTTCTTAGTATTTTAGGTTCCATTTCAATTATAATACTGAGAGTGCATAACCAATCTATAAGAACTAAAAGAGAACCATTACTAATACCTCTTACATCCTAAGAATTGAGTTTATCTCCTTCAGTACCATTGAAGAAACTCACTTTGTATCAACAATAACCACATTACCTTTGACACTAATGAGGGGAAAACACACTCTAACATTTGATACCTTGAAGATGAAGAATAATAACTTTGCATGTCATGTTGCATCAAAATTTTTGAAACATAAAGAGATCTTGAAACAAACCTTAGACTGGGCTTTTCACTGGTCTTTAAATGTCCATAGAACCCACTTGTAATACTTCCTTTGACATGAACACCTTTGATAATGATAACCTTGTCATAAGTCAGTAACCCTTAAACACCTTTGCAATTATCATGAACCAACAAGCTATTCCAACCTTTGTACCAACATTTGCATGCTACTTCAACCTTTGCATCACAATGTTCATCAACAAAGTATGTTTGACATCAATGACAAACAATTCCAATACAACACATAAATTTTTGGAACTACATCATTGAAAAAATGCGAAAGAAAATTGAGGGTTGGAAAGGGAAGATGTGAAGTCATGCTAAGAAATTACAGATTTTGAAAGACTCCTTTCAAAATATCCTTGTTTACTATCTTTCCGTTTTCAATATCCGAACCTTCATTACTGGAAAAATAGAAGTAATACAAAGGTGCTTTCTTTGGTTGGGGGATGAGGAGAATAAAAGACTTGCTCTTGTTGGTTGGGATAAAGTGTGTAATTCAAAGGAAGATGGTGGCCTAGGAATACGAAGGCTTAAACTCTTCAATAAAGCCTTAGTGGAAAAAATGGGTTGGTTCCTGTTGGAAGGAGCAAAGGACAGGGTTCAGATTATAAAGGCAAAATATTTGTTTAATAAGGACCAGGGCTGCTTTCTAAGGAAAGATAATCCTCCTTTTGGCTCTGTATTTTGGAACAATTTGATTAAGGTCAGAGGAACCCTCAAATTAGGGGTGAAAAGGAGAATAGGGAATGGGCTTATAACTAACTTTTGGGTTGATCCCCAGTTGGGTAATACTCCTTTGTCCTTAGACAATATCTTTCAACAAGTCAGAGTTAGATTGAAAAAGGTTAATTGGTAAAAAGGTGGTAAATTATATTAATTGGGATGGCTCAAAACCGAGTTGGAAAAACTTCATGAATCAAATGGATTGTGTTGTTCTAAGAAGGCATCGTTAGCAAAATTGGGAGGGCTCTCTAGGAGTTCTTCAACAAATTGGGGAATCAGTCTTTTTTTGAAGGAAAGGAAAGATGAATGGTTATAGACCAAAAATGCTTTGGGAAATATTTTTGTCAAATATGTCCATGATGTTATGGTTAAACCTTTGATTTGTAAAGAAGACTTTAATTGGAAGAATGTTTGGAATAAGAAACTAATCCCTAAAGTTAATTGCTTTTGGTGGACTATGACCCATGGTAGGATTCTTACTATAGATAACCTCAAGAAAAAGTGTTCTATTTGGATAATAAGTGCTATTTGTGCAATGAGAGTGAGGAAATTATTATGCATTTGCTATTTCATTGTCCCTATTCGTAGGAAGTCTAGGCCTATTTTCTAAATATCTTGATTGTGGAGTGATTTTTACCCAGTCAATTAAGCTATTTGTAGAAGGATGGAGCTTTTGTCCCTACTCCCATAATATTATCTTACACCTATGGAGACAAGTCCCCCATTCCTTACTTGGGGCTTGTGAAAAGAATAAAACAATAGAGTCTTTAGGGATACTACTAAGGGTAGTTAAGAGCTGTGTATGGCCATAAGACAACAAATACAAGAGAATATTAATAATTGCAAGTATGCTCCTTTTAAGAAACTATCATCCTACAAAGAGCTATGAATCAAGCAATTATGGGGCATTTCACAAAATATGTGTAATATCAATTGGTGTAAAAAACTTATTCAAAGCAACACAAATTGGATACTTGTGGATGTTGGATGGATTAAATGAAATTTCGATGGCTATTCCAAGGGGAACCCAAGGATGGTTGGAGCAGGGGGGTGTTTAGAAGTCACCATGGGAGATTTATTGAGGGATACATTAAAGGTTTGGGTGTCACTACTAATAATGTGGCTGAGGTGAATGCAACATGGGCTAGGATAAATAGATTGAAGCAAAAAGGTTACACTAAGGTGTTTATTGAAGGAGACTCTAAGATTATTCTAGATTATTTAAATAATGTGGCTGAAGCACCTTGGGAAGTGAAGGATATTTTGGATGATTGAAGGGAATGTTGAAATATTTTCAACAATAGAAAATATGCCACGTGTACCTAGAAGGTAATATGGTGGCAGATTCCATGGTGAATGTTAGCTTAAGACATTCTGAGTGGACTTATTGGAATTTCATCCAATTGCCACATTGGATTAAAGAGTTAATTGCAAGTGAAAAACTTGGCTTATCAAACCCTTTGGGAGCCATTGGAAATTTGAATTGATGGAAGGTTTAATGAGCTATCAAATCAAAATAATTTTTAATATATGTTTCTTGCTCATAAGGGTTATGGGTAATGGGAAGGATTGGATTAGATGCACCCAAAATGATTGCATTTAGGTACAAGAAATATCCAAAAGCATGTTAGAGTTAAGCCAAAAAATAATTATCTTTTAGTTGCTTCATGGTGGACGAATTTGGGTAATTATTTGAAAGGTTGCCAAATAATTTTAGCCCCTATGCAAGTGATTTACAATCTCAGGTTAGGTTGGTAACAAGACACATTTGTGCAGAATATCTCAGATTACATGTTGTACTTCCAAAAAAATTTAATTATAGCCTTTTATGGCGGAGAGATTGTCATTTCCAAAAAAGGAAAGATGGTTTGGCATGTTTTATCTAGTTATCAACCGAATTTATTTAAAACCATAGATAGTTGGATTGAATCGATGCTTTTTCAAATGAATAGACCCAAAGTTATTATCAATACCGAGAAGTTAGAAATCTTGATGGTTTCGATTGAGGATGATAAGGGCCTAAGAACTTAATTTATGCTTCTTCACAAGGATAACCTTACCACTAAAGATGATATGGGTGACCCTAGGAAAAGAACTAAGTTAAGTAAACATGGTTCTCTCAGAAAAAAGGTTGAACTTCGGAGTCTTTTCGAATGGGCAAGGTTTACCCCTTATTTCGAAGCCATGAAAGGATATAGCGAGGAGCTCAACTACAAAATTGCTAATGCATGGAGGGATGAACATGTTGATATGGGTGGTCTACATTTCACTATAGATGCAAAGCTGATTACTTAGGCTATAAGACTTAAGTATGAAGGGAAGAAAATCATTAAAAAGAGCACAAAGAATTACTAGACCTTTATTGAAAAATTCTTTGGGAACACAGAAATCCACTGAGGTTCCAAAATGGCTACTCCAGGTTGTTGCTTCCCCCCATATCATAATGTGTTATTTTTTGATGAAATACTTCACCTTTGAAGGTCAATACCAGTCTGTCCATGGTTATTTCTTTCCCATAATCATATTCGTCATTTGGATAAAATAAATTTTCCCTTTTTCCTTTTCTCGTCTTTGCAGTATAGTCTTACTAACAAGGCTAACCCTCCTTTACATTAGGGATTAATTAGGTCCATCTATAAGTATTGTTTGACCACCACCCCACAAAAAGTGTTTTCCTTAACCTGCTTGAGGGTAGCTAGCCCTCTAATAGCTCTGTTAAAATCAAGCTAATTGAAAGCCACCCCCATTCTCTAGAAAAAAGACATTAAGAAGCACAAGATTCTTCCCTCTAAGAGTGTAGAGCCCTCATGGTCAGAACTTCTTAAAATCACCCCAAAAAAGTGAAAGTATACCCCCTCCCCCGTTTCTCTTGGAGACATAGAAAAGAAAAATTACCAAAAAATGAAATCCAAATACCCCTACTATTACCGTACAAGATGATAAAGAAATTATCCTTGATAGTGATTCTAATCCCCCAACTGGTTGCAGGTCAACTCGGTTGGCCCTTGCTTCTTCAAAAGGAAAAGAATCAAGAGAAAAAAATAATAATTATGGGGACAAGAAGAGGGTGAAATTATTGGATGCCGAGAAGAAGAAAAGGAAAAAGGGTGCCATAGATGAGTTGGATGCCTCCTCCTCCTCTGAGTATGTTCCAGATAGTCTAGGAGAACTAGAGAATTCAAAAGAGGAGGAAGTCTTGGCTTCTGAAGAGGTTGAGAAATCTAGTCAGGATGTGGAAGAAAATAATCCTCATCGGGTGATGGAGCATGGTGAGGAGGAGGGCATTTGCCCAGAAGTTGAAAAAGTAAAGAAAGATACTAAGGAAACCTTAATTGATCTTGAGCATATAGATAATATTACTTTTCACCTCTCAACACTCACACTATGGTGGGGGAAAGATTGGGTACATATAAGATGACTGTGAAAATTCTCATGGAAAGAATGGAGCAGGTTGAGAAAATGATGTAGCAGGAAGATAATTCTGCCAAATTCCAAGCTATTGAGAGTGTCATTAAGAATGTTTGCAGAGTGATCAAGGGTGTCATGAAGAGAGATATTATGGGAACCATCTCTGGTTAGGGAAAAATCACTAAGTAGCAAAAGCAAAAAGGAAAGCAGGATGATGCAGAGTGGTCTGAGACTATGGAAGAAAAGGAAAGTCTTGAAGGAATAGTGGATGGCCTGAAGTCGATATGGAGCCTAATCGAGGAATCCTAATCCCTTATTTTCTAGTTTTTTCTTTTTTCTTTAATGGTAGAGTTTGTCTGGTTTATAGACTATCTTGTTATGTCTAAGCTTGATACTGGATCTTGTAGCCGAAACTTGATCTATATGTTCTTAATCTATGCTTTGATGGTCTTTGGTCTTTTGGACATTATGGATAGGAAATGCTTGCTTTATCTATGGACTGATATTAGTAGGTTATGGTAATCATTATATTGGTTCTTAGATAAGTTCTTTTGCTATATGCCTCTTATGTTTGGTTAGTGGCTATTCCTTGTGTTGCATTTGAGGAGACCTTTTTCTATTTCTTGTTGTCTCCTCTATTTTTCTATTCTGACTTAGGTTTGGTTGGTCTGGAAGTTTTGTTGTTTGTATGGGATTAGGACCCTTTCCCCACTTATCTAATAAAAAACATCCTCTTCATTGATTTGACAATTCATCAATAATTAATAAATTGTTGTAAGTGCATACCTGCTGATTTTGATTTACATCCATTAAATTTTGACAAATAGTTTTTAACATTCAAAGGGGCATGATGTGGTTAACCTTGAATATTTCTAAAATCAAGTGGTTTGTATATTTCAAGACCAACTAACCCCTTTTGAGAGCATAACTACTGTTGTTGTGATTCTTCCATGGCATAATAATTTGTATAGGGAAAATAAGAATTACAATACAGACCTCAACAAGAAATTTGTAGCAGCCTTTAACCTTTGTTTTTGACTAGAAATATTCCAGTTCTAAGATGTCTTTGCATTCTTCATCAGGTTCTTCTTAACAGAATCACTACCTCCTTCAAAGAGGAATGAATTTCATTTTCTGGGTCTTCTCCAATGACAGAGTCATTCACATATCTCTTCACCACTACTACAACAAAACTTTATCCAAGTATAAAACTTCAATATATGAACCAAATTTCAGATTTACACCCTTTGATTCTTGACTCTTCCCAATGATAATCAATTATCACCCCAACAAAGGCGCCAATGTGTTGGTTCCCAAATAAACAAATTTTCAAACCCTAAAAGCATGCCAAGATTTATGATCAGGTTTAACAGGGGATCTAGCCAACGAATGAAACTAACTAGGATGGTTATAATTCCCTACTCTCAAAGTTAACTATCACCAATTCAATTCTCCTGAAAATCACCCGGCTTCAAAGTATCAACTCTCAAAGTTAACTTTCTAACAAACTTGACACTGTGCATACAACAAATATTAAGAAACTACATTTGATTTTGACATATGAAAAATATCAAAAGAGATGTCAGGGATTTGAAAATGGACATGGGAGCATATGAATACTAGGAAAATTGTGGGGACCACTTAGTTTGTCATGTCACTCAATTGGTAATGGGATATTACTCTTTGAAGATGACTACCTTGACAGATACAACAAGGTGCTGATAGAAAACTTCTTTAGAACCTATAAACTCAATGCTTGAAAAACATATCAAATCTGAATATGAGGGATGAAAATGGACATGAGCACTTAGTGATAATAGATGAACATGATCCTAGAGTGGTTTGGCTAGAAAAACATAGGACATCAAGTTATTCATCATCAAACTAGGCTACTCAGTAAAATTTTGCAAGTATACTTCCGGGTGCTGCAATCAACTTTCTCATCATGGGCACTTCAAATTTAGCCAAAATATTAGGGTACTAACACAATGCTAGGTTCACCAAAATGAAATGAAGGAAAATGGGTGGATATCTCCCTAGAATGGGATGTGTGATAAGGCGGGTATATTGCCAAAGCAAAGGGGGTGTCCACCTAATCACAATTCCACCTTTCCATCATTCATTAGGAAGAGGGAGAGTGCCAAAAATGATTAGAATTGACTTAAAAACCTTAAGGTGAGTCAACCCTAGGTTTTGGAAACTATGATAGCTCAACTTCCTTATGAGAAAAAATGATAGAAATGATTGAAAAGAAATTTTGGGTGAAAAATAAAAGTGTTTTAACAATCAAAACTATGAAATGTAACACTTGGAATATGGAGTATTATGATAACACTATCAGAAACAAAAATTAATCAGCATATCTAAAAAGGTTAGGATGGTTTTTACCTAGCTCCAAAAGTAGTTTTTAGGCTCTGCTAAAGGACATATTTTCCTAGGGGAAAATGGTTCTCTGTACAGGGGTCTGAAAATTCTTTTTGCAGTCCTTGGATCTCATATCTAAGCTTCTAATTCCACCACGTTTGACTATCAGAAAGTTGAAAATAACACTTGTAGGTGAGTTTCCACGTCTTGAAAAATTTGATGATGAATTTGACAACTTTGAAAAATTTCACTTTTGATCAACTTTGAATCCTTCTTCACCTATAAACCTGCACATACAAAGGGAAGAAAAATGTTTGTTTTGGTGGATAAGGGTTTGCCTTGGTCAAACCCTAGTTTGGTAATTAAACCTTGATAATGAAATAATGATAAATGGAAGGAATTGATGAATGAACAATGATTTGATAACTCACAAAACCCTTTAATGGCTACCCTTAGAGGACTAAATTCTAATACATCTCTCTAAGGATTTGATCTTACATGAAATGGCTTGATTTCCTGATAGATCTTGATGCTTGAATTCTTGCTTGAAACTTGAAGCCTACATCACAATGTTAGCTCCAAAAACATGCATGAACACACAAATCTTGACATCATGATAGGATCTTTAATGTTCCTAGAGATGAATAATAAATACACTCTTCAATGCTCTTGACAATAATATTTGCTATAGGTTTTCTCTCATAAAGTGTGTTCTAGTTGAATTGATGAAAATACCTTGTATTTATAGGTATTTCGTTAATTACCCGACAATTAAACACCACAAGCCAAACTTTGTAATTTGAATTTAGATCATTAAAATGCCACCAAAAACATATTAAAAATTGGGTCCTAAGACTTAAGGGGGACCCATTCACCCTTGGACAAATGGGTCTTGGGACATATACCTAGGATGCTCAATTCCAAAGATGTTAAGTTCAATGTAGGAATTAATTAAATGTGGCTTCCCCTTTTAGAAAATAAAATTAATTAGGATTATGAATGCATAATTAGGCCAATAAAAGGCTTAATTAAGTCCAACTAATCAAGGGGATGCAAACATAGTGTCAAAATGTAAAGGTGTAGATTTTTCTACACTACAACATCAAATACTGAAAACCATTCTTATAGCACCTTGGGCAAGTACCATGATGATTTTGTTTTTTGGCATCATATGTAGTATATTTTCTACAAGTACCTTATTCTTGGGGGCTCCTTTGTTGAATCAAAATCTAACAACTCAAAAACTACCTTATAATTATTTTATCATACCCATTGGAACCTAATTTGACTTTCTCCAATTGTTCTTGAATCCTAGCTCCCTTTATGCATTTTGGCCTTATTTTTTCCATCATAGATAACCAATTTGTGCTAGTTCCTAATGAGTCTCCTTTGATCAAGTTTACATAGGCGTTCTATCTCTACATCCCCCATGTGCCAATGAATATGGTGTAAGTTGCAAAGGTCCCAAAATTTTTGTGTAGGCTTTTTATGATCAAATTTATAAGGATTACTAAATGTCAAAGTTTCAAAGTTTCCCATCCTACAATACCTTTTCCTCAACCTTTGTGATGTAGGGGCATCAAATTTTTTAGTTTACAAAATTTGGTAATGTGCTTTCTTTCTTTTGTTTTCTTTGTTTTTTCTATGACAAGTGGCATGATTGGAGTGGAAACAAGAATTTATTTCCTCATTGCACCTGAAGAGGACGGTGGTTACATTCAAAAAAATGGGTTCTTTTGTTGCCTGTGAGTGTGTCGATTCATTTTTGGAGAGGGTGCTTGGCCTGTAGGCAGAGATCACTAGGTTTTGGAAGTCGATTTTAGAGGTTGTGAGAGAGCTATGTTCTTGAGAATCAAAGAAGAAGTCAGTGATTGGAAAGGAGGGAGGATGATGAGAGGGAAGAGGGTGGCATTAGGTTGTGCAATGTTTGAATAGATGATGACTCCAGTTAGTGTTTTATGTAGAAGCAACACAAATAAAGAAGTGGAATCGGGCTATAAGCAAAGAGAGGGTGATTCTTTAAGAATCAATGAGCTAAATTGTGGTGTATGCACAAATTACATAAATACCCTATTTTTCACTCTGTTTTTGTTGTCTTAGCATCAATCTATTGGCTATAGGTTTGCACTGACATATATTCAATAAAATTATTATTTGTATGCTTTGACTCTGGCGAGTTGGAAAAGAACTGATAAATGTTCCTATAGCCATGGATTATGGAAGAAGATTTTGTTTGTTGTCATTATTGCCATGAAGTTTCTTTCTTATTTCTAAGAATGAGGCACAAATTGAGTAATGCATTTGAATAGAGTGTTGTCGTGTTGTTGCTTTGGATAATCAAAGTTTCCTATATAGACAGTGAAATGGCTAATTGAGGCCTCTATGTTTTTTTTGATACTTTACAAAAGATTGAAGATATATAAAATTACTACCTTCCATTAGACTGTGTAGCATTAGGAGTTTGTGTATGTGAGGTTGTGTGTCATCATTTATGGTTACAGAGTGTATATGTGTGTGAGTGATTCATTAGTTTGGAATTAGATCTCAAAGATTTGGGGTTGTTGAGGAGTGGATAGAATGCCACTGAGAGCATTGAGAGGTAGAGGAGCTCAAGGAAAAGGAAAAAGAGGACATGATGATGGAGTCCTTGAATTGTTTTAGAACTTCATTGCATGAATGGATGCCATGGAGAGGACACAACGAAGAGGAACACTAGTGGATGATTCCAGTGAAGTAGAAGAGGAAGAGTGACCACAAGTGGATGAAGAAGAAGAGTGGGAAGAACCTAAAGGTTTTGAAAAAATATTGTTGAGTGTTGGACACTAGGAACACTGAGAGTGGGGGGGGTGAATCAGTGTTCCACAATATTTGAATTTCAAATAAGATCTTAAACTATCAACAACAATATTTAAACTTTAATAGCATCCACAACATATAAATAGAAGGTAACATGCAAACAAATTAAATAACACCATAACACCAATATTTTTATGTGGAAACCCTGTTAGGGGAAAAACCACGGTGGAGGTTAATCCACAAATTATACTCTATTAAAAGTATGAACAAAAGGGAATGCACTTGCATTCAGGCACATTGCCTAGAGCCCATTGCTCAAAATAAGGAAGGCTCACTGCCTTACAAAATGTTTGGGAATACAACAAAAAGTTGAACTGGGAAAATAGCATCTCCAAATGCTTGGATTCAATTCCAATGAGGCTTAGTTAAGATGATCTTCAACCCTTTTGATTGAATCTATTTTTGCTCTGCTTTGCTCAAATTTCTGCCCTTTTGAAACCCTTCTAATACTCACACACACATCTATTCTGATCTACACACATTCACACACTTTCACACTTCTTCACACCCTCTACTTCCTACAAAATGAATCAACCAACCTCATACATATATCCGCTAACAAGATTTCATTGCTATATGTCGGCTTTAGACAAAATATAATATTCTTCCACATGTCTACTCAAATCACCAATTAGAATTAATGCGTGCCCATGCAAGTTGGCTAGAATATAGTAGGGACCCAAATAAAAATTACCAACACAAGAAATATTGAAACAAATACTCCTTATACATCCATGACACACTATATACACTAGATTAGCTATAATGAGAAAATAAACAATAATTCATTCTGCCTAATCTCCAAACTTGTACATCGATCGATGAAACATTACAAAACTTATCAATTAGGTAAAAAAAATTCTTGACAAGCTTCCCTGGGGATCCACACAAAAAAATAATGATCCGGTGAAGTATTCAGACCACCTTACCAACCAGATACTTTGTTCTTTATGCTTTCTATCGGTAGAATATTGTCTTCTACTTTTCTTGCCGGTATGGGATACTTCTAAACTTTGGACCACACTAATGACTCTAGTTTCCATCAATGACAACACTAGCAACCAAAAAAATCCCCAAATCCATATGCCAACAATCTCCCCCTTTGGAATTGATGACAACACTTAGTGAAACATGACTAAGTGTTGGAACCAAAACTCAGCTTCAAAACACAACAAAACACTACTCCCCCTTTGGATGTCAAGGAATTTTTTACTAAATTCTCTCCCCCTTTGACATCAATGACGAAACTTCCACTACTTTCTTTCCCTTAATATTTTTACTTTACTGCATTTTCTCCCACACTTGATAAAAAAATTTCAACTATTGCTAAATTCAGAAAATTATTTTATACTTATCTTTCATCTGCAGAAGAAATTTATTCCAAGAGTCCACTACGATCCCAATAGCTATTATCATACTATTATTTTTTGATGTCCTATTGATGACCTAGACAAGGGATTCAGGAATGGTAATGGCTTCTTCCAACTTTTCTCCTTTCATTAGAACTTCAATCATTTGCTCTAGTCTACATTTGGTATGATCCTTCACTTTCCAAAAAGTATCCATAAGAGTGTTTCTGGAAAAGTGAACCTTTGCATGCTCAACCTGCAGCTCATGAATCTTCTTCTTAATCGCTCCATCCTTGTCCTAAAACATATTGTAGTCCTAACCAAATTTGAAAAGCTCATTCAATTTGCTCCAACTTGTCCTTGTATTTACCAACCACATGATGCCACCTAAGACAATAGTTGTATATCTTATTTTCTAAGTCAATGCATTGTCTTAGTACATTCATTTTATTTTTTAGTTTGGTGAGAGATAGCCTAAACTACACCTTCAGATGTGAGATTATCTCATCTTATTTCCTATCCTGAGGCACAAAGTTCATAGCCTCCCTAATACATTCAATCAATTCTTCTGGAAGTACATTCTACAAATTCTCCAATTCAATGTTGTTATTAATAAAGTATCTTCCTAGAGTTTCCTCAATGAATTCCTATTCATATGATGGTCCATTTATCCATATGTCAGTTATCTTTTGCATTCCATCTTCTTCCTGAACAATCTGCAATATCTTTGCTTTAAATAAAGCACCTTGTTCATCACTTTCTTTTGCTATTATCACATTCGGTTCAAATGGTTTCGGTTCATCTCTTGGTGTATATTCCTCAGAATCTTCATCCACTATATCCACAACCATCTATTCTTTACCTTTTCCCTCAACTTTTTTTGACTTAGGTGCCAAAGGAGTGTCACTAGCCAACACTTGTTCTTTTATGCTTTTTCTCTTCCTTACCAGAGGATGATCCAACTTCAACTACTTTTACTGGGAGAGGAATATCACTTACACCAAACTTTCCTAACAACTCTCTAAAGAAGTTTTCATAAAATTTTTTACCATTTTCAAAAGTGCTGAAATGCTAAAAAATTTGCTTGCAAATCGATATATTTTCCTTCCATATCAAATTATCATTTTGAGGTAAGCAATTTAGGAAATACATCATAATGCATATAATTATGGTACCAAACTTGAAAGAGTAATCTATATCCTTCGTCAATTGCACATTCTCCATCAATTGATCCTTCAACAATCCACACAAATCAAATTTTTCATCTTCCATTATCATTTTGTGTGCAATGTAAACTGTGCTTGCAGAGGTTGCTGCTTCCCTATTTCTGAAGAAAATTTTGTACGAAATTCCATATGCAATATACCTTGTCAATGGATCTTTGATTGTTGAAATTACTAGCGCCCTCTGATCTCCTACTCAAAAAATGATCATTAATACATTTGAGGATGAATAACACAACTGTAGACAACTTCCTGTGATCCAAAACCAACTACACATAGGGGGGACAAAATATTTTCATGAAAACTCCCCCTAGGCCAACGGCCTGAAATCAATTGTCGAATGAATTACCAGAGGGAGCTTCCAGTACAGCCTTATTGCTTTCATTAGATCCACTCTTTTTTACCCACATCTTCTTCATCTAATATCTTATCTCTTCCATAGATGCTTTTCCTTTTCCTTTATCACCTTTCTATGAATTTCTTCCTTGATACAATGGACCTCTCCTATTCATGTTTTTGTTCTTGTAGAATCTTGCAGTGTGAACAAATCTGTTACAATTGTAGCATACCAGATTTTTCTATCGATACCATCCATTCCATTGATTTCCTCTTGATCTACATTGATTAGCAACATGTCCAAATCTTCCATAGGTGTAGCATTCAATGTTATTTATACTGATAGACATACTTCTGCATCCTAATGACTTATGACCAAACTTCTTGCATTTAAAACATTGACTAGAAAATGATGGACTGCCATAATTTATCTTACTTCTACACTAATAGGCCATATGTCCAAATTTATTACAAACAAAGCAATATCCATTAAATTTTTGAGTGTTGGGTTGCCTTATCAGATATCTTCTACTTTTTTTCTTCTGAGTTTTCTTTTTAGAGTCCTTTTGTTTAGATCCAAAGCTCTCACCCTTCACATAGCCAAGAACTCACTTATCATTCACATCCTTTTGTCCTTTAGTCATCTCATCAAACTTGGAAGAACTCATCCTAAACTTCTCCTTGTATTCATTTTTTGTGGAAAGTTCATCTCTAAGAATAACTATCTATCTCTCAAGCTCCTGTTCATTGTTTCTAGATTGTTGCAGTTCAATCTCCAACTAAATGAATCCACTATTAGCTTTACTACATTCTTCAAACTTTTCTTTCAAGGATTGGGCCAAATTATCCTCCTTCTTCTTTCTTTCTTCAATTTCTTTGGTTAACTTCATTGCCACAGATTCCATCTCAAGCTTTAGAGTAGCATTGTCCTTAGCAAGCTTTTCACATTCTTCTATTATTTCTTTTAGGGTTTGATTTAGATGAACATCTTCCAGTCCTTTGCTTTATTTTTGCTTCAACTATCCACATAGTTCCTTCCTCTTTTCCCTTGACTCATTTATTCTATCCTTCAGTGATTGAATGATTTTTTTGGTAGTCACAAGATTTTCTTTTAACTCCATGACCTTTGCTTTAGACTGATCAAGATCATCAAGTGCCACCATAAGTTGTTGTTGAAGACCACCAATGTACATTGTAATCCAAGATCCACCTCAAGCTATTAAACTTCAAAAGAGGAACCTGCTCTGATACCAATTGTTGGACACTAGGAACACTGAAAGGGGGGGCGAATCAATGTTCCACAATATTTGAATTTCAAATCAGATCTTAAATTGTCAAAAAAAATATTTAAACTTTAATAACATCCACATCATATAAACAAAAGGTAACATGAAAAAACATTAGAGAACACTATAACACCAAGATTTTTACATGGAAACCCTATTAGGGGAAAAACCACGGTGGAGATTAATCCACAAATTATACTCTATTAAAAGTATGAACAAAAGGGAATACACTTGCATTCAGACACACTGCCTAGAGCTCACTGCTCAAAATAAGGAAGGCTCACTACCTTACAAAGTGTTTGGGAATACAACAAAAAGTTGAACTAAGAAAATAGCATCTCCAAATGCCTGGATTCAGTTCCAATGAGGCTCAGTTAAGATGATCTTCAACCCTTTTGACTAACTCTGTTTTTGCTCTGCTCTGCTTAGTTCTCTACCCTTCTGAAACCCTTCTAATACTCACACACACATCTATTTTTCTCTACACACATTCACACTTCTTCACACCCTCTACTTACTTCCTACAAAATGAATCAATTGACCTCATACATATATCCACTAATAAGATTTCATTATTATATGTAGACTTTAGACAAAATATAATATTCTTCCACATGTCAGCTCAAATGACCAATTAGAATTAATATGTGCCCACACAAGTTGGCTAGACTATAGTAGGGACCCAAATAAAAATTATCAACACAAGAAATATTGAGAAAACTACTCCTTATACATCTATGACACACTATATACACCAGGTCGGCCATAATGATAAAATAAACAATAAATCATTCTATCGAATCTCCAAACTCATACACCAATCAATGCAACATTACAAAACTTATGAATCAGGTAACATACATTCTTGACAAGCTTCCTTGGGGATCCACACAACAAAATAATGATCTGGTGAAGCATTCAAACCACCTTAACAACCACATACTCTGTTCTTTATGCTTTATGTCGGTAGAATATTATCTTCTACTTTTCTTTTCGGTATGGGCTACTTCTAAATTACAGACCACACTAATGACTCTAGTTTCCATCAATGAAAACACTAGCAAGCAAAAAAAATATCCCAAATGCATATGCCAACATTTAGGACAGTTTTGAATGTTGGTGCCAAACCAAAGATTGAGTTTCTAAGGTATTTAGGAAGCGTCAATGAAGAACTTATAGATTGGATTAATGACCTGGATAAGTATTTTGAGTATGAAGGAGTTGCAAAAGAAAGAAGAGTGAAATTATCCTGCACAAGGCTTAAGGGCCACATTGCTATGTGGTGGGAGTATGTTTAATATGAGAGATGAAAATGAAACAAGGAAAAGATAACCTCATGGGACAAGATGGTTTCCAAACTAAAGACAAAGTTTCTTTTGACAGATTATCAAACTAATATTTTTAGGAGTTTATAGAATTTGAAGTAGAAGGATATGTCAGTAAAAGAATACATGGAAGAGTTCTATAATTTGGTGATTTGGTCAAGCCATAGTGAAGAGGATTTGGAAAAGGTGGCAGGGTATTTGAATGGGTTGAGATACAATTTGTAGGATGAGTTGAGTTTAGTGTCACGAAGAACTTTGTAGGAAGCCTACTAGTTTTCCATTAAGGTAGAGGAAAAGCTGATGAGGAGGAAAAATTAGTAAGGACAAGGTAGAGGGTGAGGTTATGGAGAAAGAGGACAATAACACCATCAAGATGGAGAGGTAAGTAGCTCCAAAGGGAAAGTTAAGTTAGAAAAAGGAGGTTATCAAGATAGAGGAGAAAAATATATTAAAAGCAATGGTTATTAGGGAAGAGGAAAAGGTTTTGTAGGTAAATATTTTAAGTGTAATCAGTATGCGGGTCACAAGAGCTGGGAGTGTCCAGAATCTTCCCAAGGAGGTTACACAAGGCCTAAAAGGAGGAATTAGGTGGTGCAAGTAGATCATGAGATTGTGGGATCATTTTTTACAAGAAAGGAAGAACTTGATTCAGGAGAATCTTTGTTGGTCAATAGAGTGTTGTTGAAACTGCCAAAGGGGAGTCATGAACCTGTACAAAGGAATGCTCTATTCAAAATGAAGTGCAAAGTTAAAGGTAAGTGTTGCAAATTAATTATTGACAGTGGTAGTACAAATAATTTAGTGGCTATAGAAATGGTGGATAAGCTAGGAATTAAGAGAACTAAACATCCTACTCATAAAGTTTCTTGGCTTCAGAAAGGGCATTAGTTGTTGGTAGATGAACAAGCTTTAATAGAATTTCAGATTAGGAATTATAAGGATAACATGATTTGTAACATTATGCCTATGGAAGCATGTCATGTATTGCTTGGTAGGCCTTGGAATTTTGATCAGAAGGTTTTAAATGAAGGGAGGAGTAACACATTTACCTTTGAAAATGATGGAATCAAGCATACTTTGTTGCCTATGCGTGAACAAGAAGAGGACAGTAGTAGTAGCAATAGTAGTAAGGTGATTTTGGTAGGAAGAAAATAGTTTATAAATGGAAAAGAAACAAAGGAAGTTCTAGAAGTAAATGGGGAGGTAGAACTTCATTTTCTTCAAGGTTGCATGGGTGTAAATAGTGTTGATTTACAAGTAGGACAACCAACAACATGTGTTGACACAGGGGACTCTAAAGTTGGGGCAGCCATTGTTATTCTAAAGGATGTAGAGATACATGGGAGTTTGGAAGAACAGTGTCAAGATGAATACATGGGCACAAATCTACATGGAAAAAGTGTGGAGCTAGCGAAAGAGAATGTGGAAGATGACTTGATTCTCCAAATTGAGGTCGTTGAGAGAGAATGGCTTGAATTGATAGGAGGTTAGACAAATAGTGTAGCCATCAATGGTGAGGTAAGATTTTAGTTTCTAAAGCTAGTGGATAAAATTGAAGATGATTTTGGTGAAGATGTAAGGATTGCAGTAGAAAGGGAAATACAAAACGAATGGGAAAGGTGCAACAAAGTGATGTTGTCTAGAGAATGGATGAAATATGTTGACAATGACGTGATGAGGTGTAGAAATTTTTTCTTAATTGGGTAATAATCAATCAAGAGAAGTTAATTCTTTTGAAAATATGGAATGATATGAAGCTAACCGATGAGAAGTGAATGAAGGGAGTCTTTGGGAAGAAAATTTTACTGTATGGCAGACATATTTCCAAATGACAATGCAACCATAACTTTCACCTCACAATGTAATGAAGTACTTATTTCAGCCATATGTTGGAAGAAAAGGAGAAGTAATGATACATGTTGTGTTTCTCAGCATAAGGGGATATGTTTCAAGTGCCTAAAACTTGGAAGGTAGTCCTACTACCCAACCCCCTTTGTGAGCTATGCTCACAATCAACTCCCTCGGGGAGCTTGATGCAGGGGCATCAAAGTTTTTAGTTTTCAATTTTTGGTAATGTGCTTTCTTTATTTTATTTTCTTTGTTTTCCCTATGAAAAGTGGCACAATTAGAGTGGCAACAAGAATTTTTTTCCTCATTGCACCTGAAGAGGATGGTGGTTACATTAAAAAATGGGTTCTTTTGTTTCCTGTGAGTTTGTCGATCCATTTTTGGAGAGGGTGCTCAGCCTGTAGGAAGAGATCATTTGGTTTTGGAAGTCAATTTTGGAGGTTGTGAGAGAGAAAACTATTCTTGAGAACCAAGGAAGAAGTTAATGATTGGAAAGGAGGGAGAATGGTGAAAGGGAATAGTGTGACATTAGGTTGTGCAACATTTGAACAAACACAAAATCTAGTTAGTGTTGTTTGTAGAAGCAACACAAATAAAGAAGTGGAATTGGGTTGTAAGCAAAGAGAGGGTGATCCTTAAGAATTGATAAGCTAAATTGTGGTGTATGCAAAAAATACATAAATACCCTATTTATCAAAATAACATTGTTGACTCTATTTCTGCTATCTTGGCATCAATCTACTGGTCGTAGGTTTGTACTGACATATATTCAAGAAAATTTGTTAGTATGCATTTGAGTAGAGTGTTGTCACTTTGGATAAATAAAGTATCCTATATAGACTGTGAAATGGACAATAGAGGTTGTCTTTTTTTTTTTTTGATACTTTACAAAAGATTGAAGATATATAAAATTGCCATCTTCCATTAGACTATGTAGCATTGGGAGTCTGTGTATGTGAGGTTGTGTGTCATCATTTATGGTTATATAGTGTATATGTGTGTGAGTGATTCATCACTTTTCCTTCATCTCCTTGTCAAGTATTAGGATTTAAGATTTTTCCGTCTCAGTATTCCTTCCCTCCTACCCCCACTCTTTCCTTTCTCCTTTTTGGAGTGTTAGATAAATTCTCTTATCGATAAGATTTTATTTGGACCCTTGCACTATAATGATTTTATTTTCTCGTAAGGGGTTGTGGTGTTGATCATCTTCTTATTTGCATACTTTGTGGCTTAAGATACGGTGTCTCCAATTCATTTCATTGTGCTACTTTTTAGAGTCACATTCTTAGTCATCCCTTACTCACATAAATTATGGCATGAGTTCCTCAAAATCCTCTATCCACAACTCTTGATATGCCCTTTCATGTATCTTTTTAGAGTCAATGATGCAAATTTAACCTTATTTTTTTAGTAAAAATTATGCCATACTATCAATCCATGATCTTTTACAAATAGTATGGGTTATGAAGTAAACTTGATGGACCAAATCCTTAAAACTCTAAAATCTTGTGTTTTGCACTATTCATTCCCACCTACCTACCTACATGACCCAAAATACCATTAATAACTTGATTAGGCCTTTTAGCTACCTAAATATATTCTTCCACCTAAAAATAACTATTTATATCAAGGGCGTAGATTTAAAGGCACTTTTAGCAACAAAAGATGAAGATGACCATGTTATCATTAATGTGGTGGTTGAGTTTCAAGATTCAATAATACTCATACCTATTTTAGATATCATTACACATATTTCATGGGATATAATCTCACCTTACAACATCCATTGGATGTTAGTTCCTCCTTGATTCTCAAAATGATATAGGGAAATCAACAAAACACCATATGCTAGTTTTTTTCAAGAAATGCTTGTTATTTTTTATCTTCTACATGATTGTAAGCTAAATAATATTCGAGGGTTTCAACATACAAGTTAAGTCACCTATGGAGAAATATTTTTTATAAATAATAAGGATATTTTTATCATAAATGATATCTATAAATGAATGTATCCATGGACACATTTTTGGATCTTCAAGTTATAGCTTAGGGTTTTCCCTTTCCAATTTATTGGTATGAAAAAATTTAATAGATGTTTGATGTATGTCATAATATTCCAAGACATTTTAAGATTTTTAATGGTTATTTATTTATTATATATAGATTTATGGAGTTTAGAGATGGATTACTGGGTTTTCTCATTTTTCTAATATCATATTTATGGTGTATTCTTATGCACAACTTATATTCCTTTTTATTTCAATGTGTTATACTTCTTGGTGTGCTACTACTATACAACTCAATGAATTGACATTTATTGTGGAAGAAATGATCCACCATGTACTCAAATTAAAGACATCATTCACTAGTAAACTAGGAATATTAGGTAATTTGTGTATATTTTAGGATTTAGTAATTTTCTGAAGAAAATATTTATAGCAAGCCTTGAAATTTATTACCTTTAAAGAATCATGTTCTATATACCCACATCCTATAGTTGTGCAATGATGTGCTTATAAGCTTAATACAAGTTATAGAAATAGGTTAGTCATTCACCTAGTGTAAAATTTTGGGGTTAGGTATACAAGGGGCACTACTACAACAATTCATTCATTTGTCTATCTTTAGTTGTGCTTAATCCTTTTTAGGATACCTCTAGGGAAGCCCCTGGGTAGAGCTATGATTGAAGTGAAAGAAGGTATTACTCACCTTAGAAAATTGGTTCAAAGTTGTTTAGCATGCCAATAAATTAGAGGCTTGTCACTATGAGTTTGGCACCCTTATCTTAGAAATAACCTTAATTAGGATTTTGAAACCTACAACTCTATGCACCAACATAATGAAATAATTATTAGGGATGTAATAGCTTGGTCATATTCTTTAGACTTGGTGATTCAACATTATCAATTATCAGAAAATCATTTGAAGCTTAGTAGAATGAATGAGAAGATACAATATAAATTTGAAACATATAAGTGATATAAAGCTCACATTAGATTTATCAAAAGTGTCTCACGAAGAATAAAAATCATGGTTTCACTCCATATCTCCCTCATGTGTTCAAGGGAAAGAGTGGTAAGCTGGCATTTATTACGTGTTGACAAGAATTCATATGATATTATTCCATTAATAGATCTAATATTCTTATTTTCTTCATCCTTAGTTGTGTGGTTCACTATTTCAAAGTTATATTATTCTTCCTTATTTGTGTAGCTCATTGTTTTAAAATTAATATGGGGGCCAAAGGATGAGAGTTAAACCCATTTCTTGTGCTACTCTCAAGCAAAGTATTGAACTATGGGAGATTTTTGATAAAGGAGGCTTTACCCATTTTTCAATGCTATGAGAGGATTTGGCATCTCTCTAACTTCTTAATTTTTTAATTAATGGAAGAAGGGTTCAACCATTATTGGGGAGGTCAACTTCACCATCATTGAGGACATATTTCTAAGGTGATTGGTCTTAGTTGTGAGGGTGTAAAGGTGAAGAAAATTAGTAAAATGAGTTACCAGAGATTTATCTAGGCTTTCATGAAGAATGGTGAAAAGATCAAAAGGATTCAAATGGATAAAATAGATAAAACCTTCCTGCACCATGTAATATGGTAAGTTTAAATCCAATGAAATATTTTACCTTAGAAGGAAGATTCCATGTAGTGCACATGGTTATCACTTTCCTCTTGTTGATCACTTTAGACATGGAAATAATATAAGTGTTATATTTTATCAGAACATGTCTTCTTTAGATAAATGATTTTATGATAGGGTATATGCTCCTCTCCATCAAGGAATAATTTTTTCCCTTTTCCAATGTAGTTTGAGTCTCACTCCTATCAAAAAATATTGAGTGAAAAAATATAATGTATCAATTAATATTTTAAAGGATGTGCCCTCCATTACTAGCCTTAAGATTTACATTAAGGACCTTAAGGGGAATGAAAGTGTCCAAAACACCTTTGCTATGGTTTCAAGGTTAAATAACCATATCCCCATGTAAATCTAGGAACCTCTCTCCTTTGTAACCTTAGCCCTATCGAGAAGAGAAAAAAAATTGTCTTTACTGAGAAGTAGTTGAATGAGAATAGTCTGTTGGTTTCTAATCATATCCTCATTTCCAAAAGAAAAGCTTCATCTATTTCCACCACCCTAAAAGAGCCTCAATTAAAAAATAAATCCCAAAAGAACCCCTCCACTCTAGATAATTTGGGTTCTAAGATCCTCAAGGGAAAGCAAAGTGTTGGTCAGAAGAAAAATACAGGACTTGAAAGGATTATGGAAAGGAGGAAAAATACCTTTTGGGTGACAAAGAAGTCTCTAGTAAGGGGGAAAAAGAGACCTTGGGTGGTAGAAGGTTAGCTAGATTAGTGAAGGCCTATGCTAATGATAAAAATAAATTGTCTAATATGGAAGGTAAAAGTATCAAGATTGATTATGAAGGGGAGATTAATGATGTTGAGGAGGATTTTTTTCCTCCTTAAAATGAAAAACCCCATTGTAATTGTAAGGAATTATCCGCCCTATCCCAATATGAAGAAGATGGTGCTTCTCATTCTCTGTCCTCTCAAAACCCTTCAAGGGATGTGGACAAGTTGGAGTATAAGAATGAAGAATCCAATGTTAAGGAAGATTAGGAAGAGAATTAGAGGGTTGGGAAGATTGAACAAAATAAGGGCTCGTGGTACACCTTCAATGCAAATATTGAAGACCTAAGAAACAAACTTTGTGTTGTTGGGATGGTTCAACAAGAGATAAAGGACTATAAAATCTGTGATGAAAATTGAATAACATATATAGATCTATGAATATGTACCAAAACAAGATTGATCAAAATGGAGGAAGCCTTCAATGAGCTAGTGAAAATAATAAAAGGCATAATGAAGAAATTTGTGATCGAGGTGATGACTGGGAAGTCAAAGTTAAAGAAGAAGAAGAAGACACATGACCTAGAAGAGGACCAAGAGGACAAGCTAGAGACCAAAAATAAATAAAAGAAGACTAAGCACGCTCAATAGATTGCCTATAGGGAGGAGACTATGGATTCCATTTCCACATATTGGAACTATCTTTGCTAGGCTGGGTTTGTGTTTTATGTGTTATTTTTGTTTTATTGTTTGTTAGTTATTTCTAGGTTGTGTTTGGCTTGGTGGAAAAATCCATTTGTTGTTGCTTTTTCCTCTATTTTGTTATGGGTAACTTGGTGTAATGGGTTTAGGGCCCTTCCCTGCTAATCAATCAAAATAATTATCAATTATCAATGTGTAAGTTGGTGAATTGTCTACTTATACCAGCATAATGGTGTAATAAGAGAATATAGAAATAAGTTTTTATTTGGTATTTTAAAGTTTTAGCTAATGGGATAAAAAAATATCTCTCCTTGACCTAAAATAAACTTATAAACCATTATAATTTGAGATGGATAAAAGAAGGAAACTGAGGCACTAGCAATAATGAGAAGAAGCTTTATCTCCTACATAAAGATAACACACATCATGGGAGGCTCACACAATGATAATTCATTCAAACAT
The DNA here is from genome assembly GCA_007258455.2 of Sequoia sempervirens. Lineage (NCBI taxonomy): Eukaryota > Viridiplantae > Streptophyta > Pinopsida > Cupressales > Cupressaceae > Sequoia > Sequoia sempervirens. Next base: position 133,840,429 of record VDFB02271358.1, on the reverse strand, counting down.
ACCTATCAAGATTCATAAGTACATTAGGTATAAATAGTTTATTTATTGATTCGAGAAATTAACACATATTTACTTCTAAAGATTCATGTGAAAAATAAAAGTAAAACATAGAAAAATTCATAGGTTTGATTATCAAATGAGAAATTATATGATTTTTGGTAAAAAAGATAGGAATAGAAACTACGAAGCACATATTCCTCGTTAGTATCCCACTTCTCCTACCATGTCATATTCTTATAAAGATGAACTAGAAGAATTGATAAATTAACTTAGAAATGAGATACACAAATAAATGGAAATAGTTGAATTGTAGGTGGCTTAGTTAAAAATAATTCATTTGCTTCTTGGTAGGATGAATGAGGATATATCTTGTAATATACAAAATCTTGGCATGGGATATTAGGATGTGGAAAAAAAAATTGCTCGCTAGTGGAGAAAAGCATAAAGCAATGTCACACTATCAACAAACAAAATATCTTTGAGTGAAATTGTTTCACCCCAAATGGTTTTGCCTAAAATTATGTGGTACCCATGTGTTGAAACAAATTTAATGTTGAACCTTGTCATTTAAAACTACTAAACAAACATATTTAAATTTTAAAATACATTATATGTTGAATTTGAATGCAAGGTTTTAGGTGAAACCCTTTCTCTCAAAAGTATCTATGTGCAGCTTAGCCCCAAATTTGGAGTAATTTTAACAAAAAATCAATTTCAACTCTAGATTTCTCACACCAAGAGCACTTTCATAAAAATACAGAAAACATTCTTTTGTAGAGTTTTGAATCTAGAATCTAAAGTACATTTAAAAAAATATTTTGATTATAGTTTTATTATATTTTAAAAAGATATTGCAAGTTATTATAATCAAACATGAGGTTGATTAAAAACTATAAATATATTTAAATATATATATATATATATATAATGCACTAGAGAAGAGAATGTTCTCTTAGAAGGTATTTTTTTTTTTAAATGAGAAGAAAAATAGAAAAAAGTTGATGTCCTATGAAAACTATAGCATTTCGATTAAATTTGAATTTTAAAAATTATTAAAAAATACATGTTCATCAATTTGTTTCCCATGCACTAGATTTTTAAGTTAGGTATGAGCAAAAAAATAGATTTTTTTGTTTGCTCTTTTTTTGTGACATCCCATCAACCTCAATTTTTACAAAAAAATTTTACAAATTAAAATTGTTTTAAATTCATAAAAAATATCTAAATAATTTTTAAAAAATCAAATAAAAAAATGTAAACTAAATTAATGATTATACATTTTATTGGGAAAGGGCCCTATCTCTATTGGCTAAAAGAATCTTGTTGCAAGAAAGTGGCCATGAAGTCCACTCCCCCATCTGCGTGGTTCTAGGGGGGCATGTCACAATGTCGCCAATTATGTGAATTTTTTTCGAGCAACACATTATAGGTTATAGGGGGCTAAGCCGATTCCTGTAGTATAATAATTAAAAAATATACATTTTATTACTTTTCATCCATTTAAAATTTAAAACATAAATGTCACTTTTATGCAGTCCAAGTTAGAAAATTATAGTTGTGTTGGCCGTTCCTTTATAAAAGTGACATAATTTTAAAAATTTACCTGAGTATCCCATTCCTCTCAATTTATCATATAGAAATTTTTAAACAACAAGAAGAGGTGTTGTATCACCTTAAGCAAGAGAATCAACAACTTCTTAAAAAGAGTTAAAATTATAGTATGTTCAACTTGCCACCCCCAAGAATTCAAATGCCTTCTCAATGAGTAGAGAGGAGAAAATTTCTTACAAGAAATATTATAATGAGCACCATGAAAATGTGGATGATTAATGGGTAAAACTACAAAGTTGTGTCACACTTTTATAAAGGAAACAACCAACATTGATCCAACTTTTAAACTTGAATCACTAAAAAGTGGCATATATGTTTTGAATTTTGAAATATGATGTAAACTAATAAAATGTGCATTATTTAGTAGATTTTATGTTTTTATTTAAAAAAAAAAAATTAGAAAATTTTTTTAAAATAGTTTTTTATAAATGAACACTATAATTTAGGTGTTGATAAAATAATGAAAAAATGAAGTTAGAAGAGACATCAATCTTTATATAGTAATTTTTTTTTCCTTTAATTTATTTGTGTATTTATAATTTGAAACTTTAGTGCATGGATTTTTTTTTCAATTCTAATAAATATATATATTTAAAATAAAATAAAATGTGTGTATTAAAACATAGTTTCCATTGAACACCAACTTTCATGTTAAATATTTATCTAAAATAGAAAAAAAGTTACACCATCTTGATATAGACTCTTTTATCTAGTGCATTATATTTTTTCATTTTCTTTTAATAAGTTTTAGTATTTTTTCTTGACATGGTAATCAACCTAATATTTTTGTTGATAATATACTTTTAGTAAAATGAAAAATAAAAAATAATTAAACTATATATATAGTTTTAAAAACTACACTTATGGATCTACTTATATTTTAAAAAAAGTGTTATTTACATGAGTAGGAGTTATTGAAACATGAAGTTTTTCAAATAATTTTTTTGTTGTTGGTAAATTAGCGTCAAAGTGGTGCTACATATGCATTTAGCCAACAATTTTAGTGGGAAAAGGTGTGGAAATATCTAACTTAGCTATAATGAGTGTTACTAATAGTATTTAATGTTCAAGGGTCCAAATAATGTAGCTAACCCATGTTTCCAAAGCATCATATGAAGATATAATAGCCCATGTAGATACAATAGTTCCATAAGTCCAAAATTAATATTATCTCGTGATGAGGCAAGTGCTTGCACAATAGAGTGATACTACTACTAGATCAAATAAAATTTCCATGTTCACCAATAATAACTTGTAATGGGTAGAGGATAAGATTAGGAAAAATAATATTACAAAGGTGATAAAGAGAAGGAAGATTCTAATGCATTAGTGGGTAGTGAAGAAACAGGTACCAATAGTTCTTGAAGGAGTAAATATAAACAATGAGGCATAATAAATTTAATCCTAATAATTGGAAGTCTAATGTGTATAAAAAGAAGAGGAACTAGATGTTCCTTATTGAAGTCAAGTGATGCATTTAATTCTTGATGTAAATGGCTTGATATTCCCACATGATGAAATAAATCACTCTTGTGAAGGGGTCAACTTATAAAGGGAAGAAAGACACACATTGAAGAGAAAAAAAAATAAAACCACAATTAAATGCCATCAATTGATGATAGTTAAAATTTTACCTTGGAAATCACAATGAAGAAGATCAAACCATTGTTTATTTCCTCCTTTGCCTTGCTTTTGTTGAATATGTTAATAAAAAATTAGTCACTTGGAGAAAGGAACCAACTAATGCATATGTGGAGATCAAGGAAGCTCTTTAAAATGCACCAACCTTAGTAAGTTTAGATTATTTTCAAGAATGATTCAAGAGGTACATATATAATATTTTTCATAGAAAATATGAAATTTCCCCTAAATGGGATGACAATTAATAGGGAACATCTAAATTTTAAATCTATAATCAAGTGATGATTTACAAATATTATGATGGGTTGCTAATCAAATATTTCAAAGAGATAATAATATGGCTTGTGAAAAGTCCATATAAATTCACTAACTAGTATGGTGATAGTGCATACTACCTGTGGACATTGGAAATGGATGCTTCACTTCCTTGTCCATAGAATGGGGGGATACAAGGAGAGGGATCCAATTTCACAATATTCACATTCAAGGACATCTTAGAGATCCCAACCCATTGAAGGATGTGAGAGATATGAGTATAAGGTATCCTTCAAGATGATTGAGACAAGAAAGGGGTCCACCACCAAGTGTAAACCTGGAAAACATAAAATGTTTGAAAACACAATGTGATATGCAAAATGACCTAGAAAGATGAATTAAATGCAAGTAAAATAGAATAGGAAAGAAAAACAGAAAGTGTGCACTTGGAAACTTGTAGGGACTTGGATAGAGACTAAAAATGCTGCTAATTCTAAAATTTTGGCCCATTGGGACTCATTTTCCAATCTGGGCGAATCAGTCCCAGATTGGGGTTTCTACACAGGAATAGGTTTCTCGAAAAAGGGTATCCAAAAATGCCAACATCTCAAAATTGACCAAAAATGGGATTCATTCACCACTTGTGGTGAATGAGTCCAGTTTGGCTTTTTTGGAAATTCAAAGTTCTGATCTACACCTCTATGTCTGCTCTTTTGGTACCTCCAAGTGTTTAGATCCAAAACCCTAATTTTTGGGCTATAAGTTGGGGTATACAAAAAATTCACTGCCAACAATTCACCGCAGGAAAATTCATCACCATGAAAATTCACCGCGTGAAAATTAATTGCATGATTTTTTTGGCAATTAATTTTCCATAGCGGTGAATTGCTGGTGGTGGCGAATTTTCTTGCGGTGAATTGCTGACGGTGAATTTTCATAGAGTCGTAAGTGACCCTTTGTGAAGATTTTGACCTTGCAAGTAGGGAGATGACTCCAACAAGTTTGAAACCTATTATTCAATCATCTCCAAGCCTTCAAAGCACCTAGATCTACAATCACATAAAGAAAGAGAGAGAAAATATTGATTGCTAGGGAATAGGGGTTTTCCTTGGTCAAACCCCTTTGAGGTAATTAAACCAAATGATGAAACAAGATAATGAAGCATGAATATGAAGTAATGCAATTAGAACCTTGCCATGATGATGGATCTTGAATTTCTACCACAATTGATGAAGAATCTTGCTCTTGAATGCCTTAGAAATGATCTTGAAAGCTACCTTGATGACCTTGAAATGCTTAAATCTTGATTTCTTGACTTGATAACATGTAGGCTTGATTATACTTGGATGAAATGATGATTTGAAAGCTTTCTTACATAGGAAAGGCACTCAAATGACCATTTATTTGATCCCCAAAGTTGACATAGGAGAAATTTGAATTAAAAACCCACTTTTCCCACTCAAAGCCTTAAAAATAGCTCATCATATTTTCCCCTTTGCCACATTAGATAAAATTAGTTTTTTTGTGATCCAAATAAATTAATATGGGAAAGGAAAAACTATTAAACTTATTAGTAGGTCTTCAAATGAAGAAAAATGAAGGTGTGCACAATGGAAGGAAAAGTTGACATCCATGAAGGATATTGTTTCTAGTTTAGATGTACCAAATATTGATTAGGTAAATTTCAATCATGCATCCACCTTTTACCACCTCAAGAATGATTCAAGAGGTACATATATAATATTTTTCATAGAAAATATGAAATTTCCCCTCAATGGGATGATAATTAATAGGGAACATCTAAATTTTAAATCTATAATCAAGTGATGATTTACAAAGATTATGATGGGTTGCTAATCAAATATTTCAAAGAGATAATAATATGGCTTGTGACAAGTCTATATAAATTCCCTAACTAGTATGGTGATCGTGCATACTACCTGTGGACAGCGAAAATGGATGCTTCACTTCCTTGTCCATAGAATGGGGGGATACAAGGAAAGGGATCCGATTTCACAATATTCACATTCAAGGAAACCTTAGTGATCTCAACCCATTGAAGGATGTGAGAGATATGAGTATAAGGTATCCTTCGAGATGATTGAGATAAGAAAGGGGTTCACTACCAAGTGTAAACATGGAAAACATAAAATGTTTGAAAACACAATGTGATATGAAAAATGACCTAGAAAGATGAATTAAATGCAAGTAAAATAGAATAGGGAAGCAAAATAGAAAGTGTGCACCTAGAAACTTGTAGGGATTTGGATATAGACAGGAAATGCTACCGATTCTAAAATTTTGGCCCACTGGGACTTATTCGCCAATCTAGGAAAATCAGTCCTAGATCGAGGTTTCTGCACAAGAACATGTTTCTCAAAAAGGGTATCTGAAAATGCCAACATCTCAAAATTGAACAAAAATGGGACTCATTCACCACTTGTGGCAAATGAGTCCAATTTGGCTTTTCTGGAAATTCAAAGTTTTGATCTACACCTCTCTGTTTGCTCATTTGGTACCTCCAAGTGTCTAAGTCTGAATGGCGAATGAGTCCCATTTGGCTTTTCTAGAAATTCAAAGTTCTGATCTGCACCTCTCTATTTTCTCTTTCGATACCTCCAAGTGTCTAGATCTAAAACCCTAATTTTTGGGGTTGTAAGAGACCTTTTGTGAATATTTTGACCTTGGAAGTAGGGAGATGACTCCAACAAGTTTGAAACCTATTCTTCAATCGTATCCAAGCCTTCAAAGCACCTAGATTTGCAATCACATAAAGAAAGAGATAAAATTAAGCAAAAATCACAAGGAGGGCCCAAACGAGAAAAAAAAGTAGAAGGTTTAGTTTTTCAATGTCCACACTACCTCAAGAGCTTGGCCAATTTTTTTTTTTAATTTCTAGTTTATGATGTTATTGATTAATAATGCTTATTGTAAATATTGGTGTAGAGGAGGAGATTTTCTACCCTCAAAATTATGAGGTCTCAAGAAGCAAATGACCATCAACTACCTCAAAGATCAAAGCTCAGGTGACAAGATAAAATGCTATAAGGTGCTTATTTATGTTTTATGCAAAATTAAAAGGGGAGAGTTCTAGAAATAGAAAGAGTAGGTTGTAGAGGTCTTCTAGACAAACTAAAAAACTCTCAACCAACATTGATGATGTGACACATGGACGTCCTCACTTCGTGCTAGCATCTCATATGAACCAAAAACCAAGACTATCTATAAAACAACTAAGTATCTACTAGAAATTCTATTTAGTAGGAAGAGAAAACAAAGGAAATGAAGCCTCCAACAAAGAGATATCTCTAATACTTTCACACATAAGATGGAAGAAAATGTTGGGGTTGTTTAGGGGCTTGCCTTAGTCAAATCCCTGCTTCAATGTTTCCACCTCCATAGATATCCGGGTGAGATATTTAGAGAATGAAATAGATCTGATATAAGGAAGAATAAATATGCTAGAATAACACACTAACTAGATTAAACAATAATGCAATAAATGAATCACAGTTACCCTCCTTTAACAAGATAGGAATGTCAAAAGGAAGAGAGTGCAATTTACAAGCTTGAAAGAACAATGTAGAGTGCCTTGTGAGATCAAGAAAATGTAATGAAGATGGTAGAATGGAACTGCTATGATGGAGAAAAGGTAAGAGAGAAAGAGTGAATGAGAAAGAGAGATTGATAGATTGAATACAAAAATGGAGTGTTTTAGGGAGTTATAAGCATGCAAGGGTCATCCAAACATTCTTGTGAGCTAGAAGAGGTGTTACATTTGTTGGTAGGCGTGAAACATAACACATCAATGGATAATACAATTAGGAATCTATTCAGGTCACTTGAGTGACACACAGATGTCTACGTGGAATACATTGGTTTGAGACATAAATTCACCTTAATAGTTGAGAACATACAAGTTAAGGATTAAATTAATGTTGGATAAAAGGGACATTGCATTATCAAATTTTATTTATCTAAAAAGGAGGTATGGAATGTGAAATTACATAGGATGTAATTTATGGTATTAAATTTTTCCCCACTTTAGCTAGCATGTACATTCTAGTAGATGTGAGCTAAAGTGGAGAGAGAAAGAGGTTGAAGAGAATATACCTAGGATGGAGAGGACTTAGGTCTTCGATATAATATATGCGATTGCAAAGCTGAGCTAGGACATGAAGAGGAAATGGGTCTTCTATCTTGCAAAGATTATTGCAAATTCACGACAAACATGTTAGTTGTAGACAAACACGTTAGGTAAAAAAGCATAAAAATAGACATGATAAATTTGATTAGATATATAAAGATGACATTGATAAGTATGGCTAGCAAGCTATGTTATGCTAGAGACCATACAAAAAATTGATAGGCCTGTGGTTGTTGCAAATTATGTTGTAGGTTAGTCACAAAAAAGACAATTCTAGTTAGGTTTCTCCCAATCTAGATAATGAGATCATAATACATCAAGATTCAAGGCATACACATATTTCTACAAAATAAGAAAAACCTAATATGATAGCCACCACTTAGAATGATATGTTCTATGTGGAGGAGAACAAGTCATTCTAAGGAGAAGAAAGATAGAGATGTTGTGTCATGACATATAATATCCTTTATTTTTTTATCTCCTTTTTAATTCTAAAAGGTTATTTCATAGTTTTCTCTTCTCTTGGGTAAAAAGTCACACAACATTTCTCCCCTTGTAAATTGGTTGTTGTCCTCAGTAGCATGAGATTCATCTACATCAAAACTCATAAAAAACATATAATCAATCATTGAAGAAACTGATATTGAATGTATATTATTCTTCATAATGTTTTTCTACATATATATTTAATTCATATACATCCTTTTATTCTTTTAATTCATAGATCTCTCCCTTTTTCAATTGCATTTTCAATTAACAAGTAATTACAAGAGAATCATTTTTTTCTAATGACAAGAACTATACATACAAACATATTAGGAATTTACAATCAAAGAAACTAATGCTATTCTATATGTTTAATCACATAAATTTCAACTTAATCAATTTTCTCTCATGTAACCTATTTTCTTTAATATAGATGTTTTAATCACTTACATGTAACTTCAACAACAAATTTACAAAATTATTATCATGTGTTGACATAACATTTACCTAGTGAATGGCATACATATCCCATACTATTTAGTCATTCATTGTTGAAACTATATATAATCTATATACTCAATATATATTCTAAGATGATACTCATGCATTTCAGACTATATGAGTATCCTCTTTTCCAATAAAATACTTTATAAGACACATGCACAAAGTTATTGGGTTGATCAAGTCCACTAACAAAGTATAATAAAATAAAATATGATAATTATTCTAGGAATTTTAACATGATTCAAACAATAATAAATTATTAACATGCATAGAACAACTCATAGAGAAACATTAAAACCAATCCTTTATTTAATTTAACTAGAGTGCACTCGCCTAGAATAAAACTATATTAACTAGAATGTACCTAGTATCTATAACTAACCTATCTCTTACTATTTCTTAATCTTGTTGACACATCAAGACCCATGTTCCATGAGATGAGGCTCATTCAAAATTTTCTTTCTTCATGTATGGAGGTCCACCATAGGAAAGTTCTACAGTAGTGATCCCAAGAGAGCATATAAAATTATTTTGTTGTGCTTCCCATTTTTATTCACAAATATAGTCTAGTATTTGCCAATTTTACTAGAAAACAATTATCTCCCAAAATGTGATTAGGCTTTAGATTTATATAAGTGAATTCTAACTTGTGAAGATAAGTCAAATCCTTTACTATGTATTTTAATATTGTTGCAACTATAGACTCTTTAGATGGATATCCTCAAATGATATTTTTAAAATATTTGGTCAAGTATACATGACATAACTATACAAAACCATTATCTTACCATGAAAGAGAAATGATTATTTTTATAAAAATTGGAGGTGGTTTCTCCCCTTGTAAAAAATTGACATGTCCCATGTTTAAGGCTAAGAGAACCAAATTTTTTTTTGTCATATAAAATACTATGTTATTTTAAGTAATGTAAGATGATATTTTCCAAATTTTATGATGTGAAAATGATTTTAGGACCTGTGGGTTATGGGCCCACAATGTGTTTAAAATATACATGTAAGAAATCATAGTGTCAATTTTAAATAGACATATCAAGCATGGTAAAACTATTTTCTCAAGATAGATAAAAATCCAAATGAAAATTAGTTGACATGATACTATCTTAATCATGAATATGACTTCGTTGTATAAGAGGATGCTAGCTAAATAGAAGATTGATCTATTATCAAGTTTATTTGAGATCTTATGATGTATAAATTGATATTTCTTGAGCTTAATCAACC
>VDFB02271358.1:133387632-133830446 GCA_007258455.2 Sequoia sempervirens | reverse complement strand
TATGCATTTGAGTAGAGTGTTGTCACTTTGGATAATTGAAGTATCCTATATAGATTGTGAAATGGACAATAGAGGTTGTCTTTGTTGTTTGTTTTGTTACTTTACAAAAGATTGAAGATATATAAAATTGCTACCTTCCATTAGACTATGTAGCATTGGGAGTCTATGTATGTGAGGTTTTGTGTCATCATTTATGGTTATATAGTGTATATGTGTGTGAGTGATTCATCACTTTTCCTTCATCTCCTTGTCAGGTATTAGGATTTGAGATTTTTCCTTCTCAGTATTCCTTCCCTCCTACCCCCACTCTTTCCTTTCTCCTTTTTGGAGTGTTAGATAAATTCTCTTATCGATAAGATTTTATTTGGACCCTTACACTATAAAAATTTTATTTTCTCGTAAGGGGTCGTGGTGTTGATCATCTTCTTATTTGTATACTTTATGGCCTAAGATATGATGTCTCCAATTCATTTCATTGTGCTACTTTTTAGAGTCACATTCTCAGTCATCCCTTACTCACATAAATTATGGCATGAGTTCCTCAAAATCCTATATTCCCAACTCTTGATATGTCCTTTCATGTATCTTTTTAGAGTCAATGATGCAAAGTTACCCTTATTTTTTTAGTAAAAATTATGCCATACTATCAATCCATGATCTTTTACAAATAGTATGGGTTATGAAGTAAACTTGATGGGCCAAATACTTAAAACTCTAAAATCTTGTGTTTTGCACTATTCATTCCCACCTACCTACCTACATGACCCAAAACACCATTAATAACTTGATTAGGCCTTGTAGCTACCTAAATATATTCTTCCACCTAAAAATAACTATTTATATCAAGGGTGTAGATTTAAAGGCACTTTTAGCAACAAAAGATGAAGATGACCATGTTATCATTAATGTGGTGGTTGAGTTTCAAGATTCAATAGTCCTCGTACCTATTTTAGATATCATTACACATATTTCATGGGATATAATCTCACCTTACAACATCCATCGGATGTTAGTTCCTCCTTGATTCTCAAAATGATATAGGGAAATCAACAAAACACCATATGCTAGTTTTTTTCAAGAAATGTTTGTTATTTTTTATCTTCTACATGATTGTAAGCTAAATAATATTCCAGGGTTTCAACATACAAGCTAAGTCACCTATGGAGAAATATTTTTTATAAATAATAAGGATATTTTTATCATAAATGATATCTATAAATGAATGTATCCATGGACACATTTTTGGATCTTCAAGTTATAGCTTAGGGTTTTCCCTTTCCAATTTATTGGTATGAAAAAATTTAATAGATGTTTGATGTATGTCATAATATTCCAAGAAATTTTAAGTTTTGTAATGGTTATTGATTTATTATATATATATTTATGGAGTTTAGAGATGGATTATTGGGTTTGCTCATTTTTCTAATATCATATTTATGGTGTATTCTTATGCACAACTTATATTCCTTTTTATTTCAATGTGTTATACTTATTGGTGTGCTACTACTATACAACTCAATGAATAGACATTTATCATGGAAGAAATGATCCACCATGTACTCAAATTAAAGACATCATTCACTAGTAAACTAGGAATATTAGGTAATTTGCGTATATTTTAGGATTTAGTAATTTTCTGAAGAAAATATTTATAACAAGCCTTGAAAGTTATTACCTTTAAAGAATCATGTTCTACATACCCACATCCTATAGTTGTGTAATGATGTTATTATAAGCTTAATACAAGTTATAGCAATAGGTTAGTCATTCACCTAGTGTAAAATTTTGGGGTCAGGTATACAAGGGGCACTACTACAACAATTCATTCATTTGTCTATGTTTAGTTGTGCTTAATCATTTTTAGGATACCTCTAGGAAAGCCCCTGGGTAGAGCTATGATTGAAGTGAAAGAAGGTATTACTCACCTTAGAAAATTGGTTCAAAGTTGTTTAGCATGCCAATAAATTAGAGGCTTGTCACTATGAGTTTGGCACCCTTATCTTAGAAATAACCTTAATTAGGATTTTGAAAACCTACAACTCCATGCACCAACATAATGACATCATTATTAGGGATGTAATAGCTTGGTCATATTCTTTAGACTTGGTGATTCAACATTATCAATTGTTAGAAAATCATTTGAAGCTTAGTAGAATGAATGAGAAGATACAATATAAATTTGAAACATATAAGTGATATAAAGCTCACATTAGATTTGTCAAAAGTGTCTCATGAAGAATAAAAATCATGGTTTCACTCCATATCTCTCTCATGTGTTCAAGGGAAAGAGTGGTAAGCTGGCATTTATTATGCGTTGACAAGAATTCATATGGTATTATTCCATTAATAGATCTAATAGTCTTATTTTCTTCATCCCTAGTTGTGTGGTTCACTATTTCAAAGTTATATTATTCTTCCTTATTTGTGTAGCTCATTGTTTTAAAATTAATATGGGGGCCAAAGGATGAGAGTTAAACCCATTTCTTGTGCTACTCTCAAGCAAAGTATTGAACTATGGGAGATTTTTGATAAAGGAGGCTTTATCCATTTTTCAATGCTATGAGAGGATTTGGCATCTCTCTAACTTCTTAATTTGTTAATTAATGGAAGAAGGGTTCAACCATTACTGGGGAGGTCAACTTCACCATCATTGAGGAGATATTTCTAAGGTGATTGGTCTTAGTTGTGAGGGTGTAAAGGTGAGGAAAATTAGTAAAATGAGTTACCAGAGATTTATCTAGGCTTTCATGAAGAATGGTGAAAAGATCAAAAGGCTTCAAATGGATACAATAGATAAAACCTTCCTGCACCATGTAATATGGTAAGTTTAAATCCAATGAAATATTTTACCTTAGAATGAAGATTCCATGTAGTGCACATGGTTATCACTTTCCTCTCGTTGATCACTTTAGACATGGAAATAATATAAGTGTTATATTTTACCAGAACATGTCTTCTTTAGATAAATGATTTTATGATAGGGTATATGCTCCTCTCCATCAAGGAATAATTTTTTCCTTTTTCCAATGTAGTTTGAGTCTCACTCCTATCAAAAAATACTGAGTTAAAAATTATAATGTATCAATTAATATTTTAAAGGATGTTCCCTCCATTACTAGCCTTAAGGTTTACATTAAGGACCTTAAGGGGAATGAAAGTATCCAAAACACCTTTGCTATGGTTTCAAGGTTAAATAACCATATCCCCATGTAAATCTAGGAAACCCTCTCCTTTGTAACCTTAGCCCTATTGAGAAGAGAAAAAAAATTGTCTTTATTGAGAAGTAGTTGAATGAGAATAGTCTATTGGTTTCTAATCATATCCTCATTTCCAAAAGAAAATCTTAATCTATTTCCACCACCCTAAAAGAGCTTCAATTAAAAAATAAATCCCAAAAGAACCCCTCCACTCTAGATAATTTGGGTTCTAAGATCCTCAAGGGAAAGCAAAGTGTTGGTCAGAAGAAAAATCTAGGACCTGAAAGGATTATGGAAAGGAGGAAAAATACCTTTTGGGTGACAAAGAAGTCTCTAGTAAGGGGGAAAAAGAGACCTTGGGTGGTAGAAGGTTAGCTAGATTAGTGAAGGCCTATGCTAATGATAAAAATAAATTATCTAATATGGAAGGTAAAAGTGTCAAGATTGATTATGAAGGGGAGATTAATGATGTTGAGGAGGATTTTTTTCCTCCTTAAAATGAAAAACCCCATTGTAATTGTAAGGAATTATCCGCCCTATCCCAATATGAAGAATATGGTGCTTCTCATTCTCTATCCTCTCAAAACCCTTCAAGGGATGTGGACAAGTTGGAGTCTAAGAATGAAGAATCCAATGTTAAGGAAGATCAGGAAGAGAATTAGAGGGTTGGGAAGATTGAACAAAATAAGGGCTCGTGGTACACCTTCAATGCAAATATTGAAGACCTAAGAAACAAACTTTGTGTTGTTGGGATGGTTCAACAAGGGATAAAGGACTATAAAATTTGTGATGAAAATTGAATAACATATATAGATCTATGAATCTGTACCAAAACAAGATTGATCAAAATGGAGAAAGCCTTCAATGAGCTAGTGAAAATAATAAAAGGCATAATGAAGAAATTTGTGATCGAGGTGATGACTGGGAAGTCAAAGTTAAAGAAGAAGAAGAAGACACATGACCTAGAAGAGGACCAGGAGGACAAGCTAGAGACCAAAAATAAATAAAAGAAGACTAAGCATGCTCAATAGATTGCCTATAGGGAGGAGACTATGCATTCCATTTCCACATATTGGAACTATCTTTGCTAGGCTGGGTTTGTGTTTTATGTGTGATTTTTGTTTTATTGTTTGTTAGTTATTTCTAGGTTGTGTTTGGATCGGTGGCCAAATCCATTTGTTGTTGCTTTTTCCTCTATTTTGTTATGGGTAACTTGGTGTAATGGGTTTAGGGCCCTTCCCTGCTAATCAATCAAAATAATTATCAATTATCAATGTGTAAGTTGGTGAATTGTCTACTTATACCAGCATAATGGTGTAATAAGAGAATATAGAAACAAGTTTTTATTTGTTATTTTAAAGTTTTAGCTAGTGGGATAAAAAAATATCTCTCCTTGACCTAAAATAAACTTATAAATCATTAGAATTTGAGATGGATAAAAGAAGGAAACTGAGGGACTAGCAATAATGAGAAGAAGCATTATCTCCTACATAAAGACAACACACATCATGGGAAGCTCACACAATTATAATTCATTCAAACATACCTATCAAGATTCATAAGTACATTAGGTATAAATAGTTTATTTATTGATTTGATAAATTAACACATATTTACTTCTAAAGATTCATGTGAAAAATAAAAATAAAACATAGAAAAATTCATAGGTTTGATTATCAAATGAGAAATTATATGATTGTTGGTAAAAAAGATAGGAATAGAAACTATGAAGCACATATTCCTTGTTAGTATCCCACTTCTCCTACCATGTCATATTGTTATAAAGATGAACTAGAAGAATTGATAAATTAACTTAGAAATGAGATACACAAATAAATGGAAATAGTTGAATTGTAGGTGGCTCAGTTAAAAATAATTCATTTGCTTCTTGGTAGGATGAATGAGGATATATCTTGTAATATATAAAATTTTGGCATGGGATATTAGGATGTGGAAAAACACATTGCTCATTAGTGGAGAAAAGCATAAAGCAATGCCACACTATCAACAAACAAAATATCTTTGAGTGAAATTGTTTCACCCCAAATGGTTTTGCCTGAAACTATGTGGTACCCATGTGTTGAAACAAATTTAATGTTGAACCTTGTCATTTAAAACTACTAAACAAACATATTTAAATTTCAAAATACATGATATGTTGAATTTGAATGCAAGGTTTTAGGTGAAACCATTTCTCTCAAAAGTATCTATGTGCAGCTTAACCCCAAATTTGGAGTAATTTTAACAAAAAATCAATTTCAACTCTAGATTTCTCACACCAAGAGTACTTTCATAAAAATACGAAAAATATTCTTTTGTAGAGTTTTGAGTCTAGAGTCTAAAGTACATTTAAAAAAATATTTTGATTATAGTTTTATTATATTTTAAAAAGATATTGCAAGTTATTATAATCAAACATGAGGTTGATTAAAAACTATAAATATATTTAAAAAATATATATATAATGCACTAGAGAAGAGAATGTTCTCTTAGAAGGTATAATTTTTTTTTAAATGACAAGAAAAATAGACAAAAGTTGATGTCCTATGAAAACTATAGCATTTCGATTAAATTTGAATTTTAAAAATTATTAAAAAATACATGTTCATCAATTTGTTTCCCATGCACTAGATTTTTAAGTTAGGTATGAGCAAAAAAATAGAATTTTTTGTTTGCTCTTTTTTTGTGACATCCCATCAACCTCAATTTTTACAAAAAAAAAATTACAAATTAAAATTATTTTAAATTCATAAAAAATATCTAAATAATTTTTAAAAAATCAAATAAAAAAATGTAAACTAAATTAATGATTATACATTTTATTGGGAAAGGGCCCTATCTTTATTGGCTAAAAGAATCTTGTTGCAAGAAAGTGGCCATGAGGTCCACTCCCCCATCTATGTGGTTCTAGGGGGGCATGTCGCAATGTCACCAATTATGTGAATTTTTTTTGAGCAACAAATTATAGGTTATAGGGGGCTAAGCCGATTCCTGTAGTATAATAATTAAAAAATATAAATTTTATTACTTTTCATCCATTTAAAATTTAAAACATAAATGCCACTTTTATGCAGTCCAAGTTAGAAAATAATAGTTGTGTTGGCCATTCCTTTATAAAAGTGACATAATTTTGAAAATTTACCTGAGTATCCCATTCCCCTCAATTTATCATATAGAAATTTTTAAACAACAAGAAGAGGTGTTGTATCACCTTAAGAAAGAGAATCAACTTCTTAAAAAGAGTTAAAATTATAGTATGTTCAACTTGCCACCCCCAAGAATTCAAATGCCTTCTCAATGAGTAGAGAGGAGGAAATTTCTTACAAGAAATATTATAATGAGCACCATGAAAATGTGGATGATTAATGGGTAAAAGTACAAAGTTGTGTCACACTTTTATAAAGGAAACAACCAACACTAATCCAACTTTTAAACTTGAATCACTAAAAAGTGGCATATATGTTTTGAATTTTGAAATATGATGTAAACTAATAAAATGTGCATTTTTTAGTAGATTTTATGTTTTTATTTAAAAAAAAAAAATAGAATTTTTTTTTAAAATAGTTTTTTATAAATGAACACTATAATTTAGGTGTTGATAAAATAATGAAAAAACGAAGTTACATGAGACATCAATCTTTATATAGTAATTTTTTTTTTCCCTTTAATTTGTTTGTGTATTTATAATTTGAAGCTTTAGTGCATGGATTTTTTTTTCAATTCTAATAAATATATATATTTAAAATAAAATAAAATGTGTGTATTAAAACACAGTTTCCATTGAATGCCAACTTTCACGTTAAATATTTATCTAAAATAGAAAAAAAGTTACACCATCTTGATATAGACTCTTTTATCTAGTGCATTATATTTTTTCATTTTCTTTTAATAAGTTTTAGTATTTTTTGTTGACATGGTAATCAACCTAATATTTTTGTTGATAATATACTTTTAGTAAAATAAAAAATAAAAAAATAATTAAATTATATATATATATTTTTAAAAACTACACTTATGGATCTACTTATATTTAAAAAAAAGTGTTATTTACATGAGTAGGAGTTATTGAAACATGAAGTTTTTCAAATATTTTTTTTTTTGGTAAATTAGCGTCAAAGTGGTGCTACATATGCATTTAGCCAACAATTTTAGTGGGAAAAGTTGTGGAAATATCTAACTTAGCTATAATGAATGTTACTAATAGTATTTAATGTTCAAGGGTCCAAATAATGTAGTTAACCCTTGTTTCCAAAGCATCATATGAAGATATAATAGCCCATGTAGATACAATAGTTCCATAAGTCCAAAATTAATATTATCTCGTGATGAGGCAAGTGCTTGCACAATAGAGTGATACTACTCCTAGATCAAATAAAATTTCCATGTTCACCAATAATAACTTGTAATGGGTAGAGGATAAGATTAAGAAAAATAATATTACAAAGGTGATAAAGAGAAGGAAGATTCTAATGCATTAGTGGGTAGTGAAGAAATAGGTACCAATAATTCTTGAAGGAGTAAATATAAACAATGAGGCATAATAAATTCAATCCTAATAATTGGAAGTATAATGTGTATAAAAAGAAGAGGAACTAGATGTTCCTTATTGAATTCAAGTCATGCATTTCATTCTTGATGTAAATGGCTTGATATTCCCACATGATGAAATAAATCACTCTTGTGAAGGGGTCAACTTATAAAGGGAAGAAAGACACACATTGAAGAGAAAAAAATAAAACCACAATTAAATGTCATCAATTGATGATAGTCAAAATGTTACCTTGGAAGTCACAATGAAGAAGATCAAACCATTGTTTATTTCCTCCTTTTCCTTGCTTTTGTTGAATATGTTAATAAAGAATTAGTCACTTGGAGAAAGGAACCAACTAATGCATATGTGGAGATCAAGGAAGCTCTTTAAAATTCACCAACCTTAGTAAGTTTAGATTATTTTCAAGAATGATTCAAGAGGTACATATATAATATTTTTCCTAGAAAATATGAAATTTCCCCTAAATGAGATGACAATTAATAGGAAACATCTAAATTTTAAATCTATAATCAAGTGATGATTTACAAAGATTATGATGGGTTGCTAATCAAATATTTCAAAGAGATAATAATATGGCTTGTGACAAGTCCATATAAATTCACTAACTAGTATGGTGATAGTGCATACTACCTGTGGACATTGGAAATGGATGCTTCACTTGTCCACAGAATGGGGGGATACAAGGAGAGGGATCCAATTTCACAATATTCACATTCAAGGACATCTTAGAGATCTCAAACCATTGAAGGATGTGAGAGATCTGAGTATAAGGTATCCTTCAAGATGATTGAGACAAGAAAGGGGTTCACCACCAAGTGTAAACTTGGAAAACATAAAATGTTTGAAAACACAATGTGATATGCAAAATGACCTAGAAAGATGAATTAAATGCAAGTAAAATAGAATAGGAAAGCAAAATAGAAAGTGTGCACTTGGAAACTTGTAGGGACTTGGATAGAGACTACAAATGCTGCTAATTCTAAAATTTTGGCCCATCGGGACTCATTTTCCAATCTGGGCGAATCAGTCCCATATTAGGGTTTCTACACAGGAATAGGTTTCTCAAAAAAGGGTATTTGAAAATGCCAACATCTCAAAATTGACCAAAAATGGGACTCATTCACCACTTGTGGTGAATGAGTCCAGTTTGGATTTTTTGGAAATTCAAAGTTCTGATCTGCACCTCTATGTCTGCTCTTTTAGTACCTCCAAGTGTCTAGATCCAAAACCCTAATTTTTGGGCTATAAGTTGTGGTATACAAAAAATTCACCGCCAACAATTCACCGCAGGAAAATTCATCACCATGAAAATTCACTGCGTGAAAATTAATTACATGAATTTTTTGGCAATTGATTTTCCATAGCGATGAATTGCTGGTGGTGGTGAATTTTCCTGCAGTGAATTGCTAACGGTGAATTTTCATAGAGCCATAAGTGACCCTTTGTGAAGATTTTGACCTTGCAAGTAGGGAGATGACTCCAACAAGTTTGAAACCTATTCTTCAATCATCTCCAAGCCTTCAAAGCACCTAGATCTACAATCACATAAAGAAAGAGAGAAAATATTGATTGCCAGGGAATAGGGGTTTTCCTTGGTCAAACCCCTTTGAGGTAATTAAACCAAATGATGAAACAATATAATGAAGCATGAATATGAAGTAATGCAATTAGAACCTTTCCATGATGATGGATCTTGAATTTCTACAACAATTGATGAAGAATCTTGCTCTTGAATGCCTTAGAAATGATCTTGAAAGCTACCTTGATGACCTTGAAATGCTTAAATCTTGCTTTCTTGACTTGATAACATGTAGGCTTGATTATACTTGGATGAAATAATGTTTTGAAAGCTTTCTTACATAGGAAAGGCACTCAAATGACCGTTTATTTGATCCCCAAAGTTGACATAGGAGGAATTTGAATTAAAAACCCACTTTTCCCACTCAAACCCCTAAAAATAGCTCATCATATTTTCCCCTTTGCCACATTAGATAAAATTACTATTTTTGTGATCCAAATAAATTAATATGGGAAAGGAAAAACTATTAAACTTATTAGTAGGTCTTCAAATGTTGAAAAATGAAGGTGTGCACAATGAAAGGAAAAGTTGACATCCATGAAGGATATTGTTTCTAGTTTAGATGTACCAAATATTGATTAGGTAAATTTCAATCATGCATCCACCTTTTACCACCTAAAGAATGATTCAAGAGGTACATATATAGTATTTTTCCTAGAAAATATGAAATTTCCCCTAAATGGGATGATAATTAATAGGGAACATCTAAATTTTGAATCTATAATCAAGTGATGATTTACAAAGATTATGATGGGTTGCTAATTAAATATTTCAAAGAGATAATAATATGGCTTGTGACAAGTCCATATAAATTACCTAACTAGTATGGTGATGGTGCATACTACCTGTGTACACTGAAAATGGATGCTTCACTTCCTTGTCCATAGAATGGGGGGATACAAGGAAAGGGATTTGATTTCTCAATATTCACATTCAAGGAAACCTTAGAGATCTCAAACCATTGAAGGATGTGAGAGATATGAGTGTAAGGTATCCTTCAAGATGATTGAGATAAGAAAAGGGTCCACTGCCAAGTGTAAACATGGAAAACATAAAATGTTTGAAAACACAATGTGATATGAAAAATGACCTAGAAAGATGAATTAAATGCAAGTAAAATAGAATAGGGAAGAAAAATAGAAAGAGTGGACCTGGAAACTTGTAGGGACTTGGATATAGAAAGGAAATGCTATTGATTCTAAAATTTTGGCCAACTGGGACTTATTCGCCAATCTA
This sequence comes from Sequoia sempervirens, assembly GCA_007258455.2. Taxonomy (NCBI): domain Eukaryota; kingdom Viridiplantae; phylum Streptophyta; class Pinopsida; order Cupressales; family Cupressaceae; genus Sequoia; species Sequoia sempervirens. Next base: position 133,819,882 of record VDFB02271358.1, on the reverse strand, counting down.
GGAAAATTATTCCTAGATCGAGGTTTCTGCACAAAAACATGTTTCTCAAAAAAGGGTATCCAAAAATGCCAACATCTCAAAATTGAACAAAAATGGGACTCATTCACTAGTTGTGGCAAATGAGTCCAATTTGGATTTTCTGGAAATTCAAAGTTCTGATCTACACCTCTCTGTTTGCTCTTTTGGTACCTCCAAGTGTCTAAGTTTGAATGGCAAATGAGTCCCATTTGGCTTTTCTATAAATTCAAAGTTTTGATCTACACCTCTCTGTTTGCTCTTTCGATACCTCCAAGTGTCCGGATCTAAAACCCTAATTTTTGGGGTTGTAAGAGACCTTTTGTGAATATTTTGACCTTGTAAGTAGGGAGATGAGGCCAACAAGTTTGAAACCTATTCTTCAATCATCTCCAATCCTTCAAAGAACCTAGATTTGCAATCACATAAAGAAAGAGATAAAATTAAGCAAAAATCACAAGGAGGGCCCAAACGAGACAAAAAAGTAGAAGGTTTAGTTTTTCAATGTCCACACTACATCAAGAGCTTGGCCAATTTTTTTTTTTAATTGCTAGTTTATGATGTTATTGATTAATAATGCTTATTGTAAATATTGGTGTAGAGGAGGGGATTTTCTACCCTCAAAATGATGAGGTATCAAGAAGCAAATGACCATCAACTACCTCAAAGATCAAAGCTCAGGTGACAAGATAAAATGCTATAAGGTGCTTATTTATGTTTTATGCAAAATTAAAAGGGGAGAGTTCTAGAAATAGAAAGAGTAGGTTGTTGAGGTCTTCTAGACAAACTAAAAAACTCTCAACCAACATTGATGGTGTGACACATGGACGTCCTCGCTTCGCGATAGCATCTCATATGAACCAAAAACCAAGACTATCTAGAAAACAACTAAGTATCTACTAGAAATTCTATTTACTAGGAAGAGAAAACAAAGGAAATGAAGCCTCCAACAAAGAGATATCTCTAATACTTGCACATATAAGATGGAAGAAAATTCTGGGGTTGTTTAGGGGCTTGCCTTAGTTAAATCCCTGCTTCAATCTTTCCACCTCCATAGATATTCGGTGAGATATTTAGAGAATGAAATAAACATGATATAAGGAAGAATAAATATGCTAGAATAACATGATAACTAGATTAAACAATAATGCAATAAATGAATCAAAGTTACCCTCCTTTAACAAGATAGGAATGTCGAAAGGAAGAGAGTGCAATTTACAAGCTTGAAAGAACAATGTAGAGTGCCTTGTGAGATCAAGAAAATGTAATGAAGATGGTAGAATGGAATTGCTATGATGGAGAAAAGGTAAGAGAGAAAGAGTGAATGAGAAAGAGAGATTGATAGATTGAATACCAAAATGGAGTGTTTTAGGGATTTATAAGCATGCAAGGGTCATCCAAAAATTCTTGTGAGCTAGCAAAGGTGTTACAGTTGTTGGTAGGCATGAAACGTAACACATCAATGGATAATACAATTAGGAATCTATTCAGGTCACTTGAGCGACATAGATGTCTATGTGGAACACATTTATCTGAGACATAAATTCACCTTAATAGTTGAGAACAGATAAGTTAAGGATTAAATTAACATTGGATAAAAGGGACATTGCATTATCAAATTTGATATCTAAATAGGAGGTATGGAATGTGAAATTACATAGGATGTAATTTACAACATTAAATTTTTCCCCACTTTAGCTAGCATGTACATTCTAGCAGATGTGAGCTAAAGTGGAGAGATAAAGAGGCTGAAGAGAATATACCTAGGATGGAGAGGAGTTAGGTCTTCGATCTGATATATGCAATTGTAAACCTGAGCTAGGACATGAAGAGGAAACTAGTCTTCTATCTTGCAAAGATTATTGCAAATTCACCACAAACATGTTAGCTATAGACAAACACATTAGGTAAAAAAGCATAAAAATAGACATGATAAATTTGATTAGATATATAAAGATGACACTGATAAGTATGGCTAGCAAGCTATGTTATGCTAGAGACCATACAAAAAATTGATAGGCCTGTGGTTGTTGCAAATTATGTTGTAGGGTAGTCACAAAAAAGATAATTCTAGTTAGGTTTCTCCCAAGCTAGATAATGAGATCATAAGACATCAAGATTCAAGGCATACACATATTTCTACAAAATAAGAAAAACATAATATGATAGCCACCACTTAGAATGATATGTTCTATGTGGAGGAGAACAAGTCATTCTAAGGAGAAGAAAGATAGAGATGTGTCATGACATATAATATCCTTTATTTTTTTATCTCCTTTTTAATTCTAAAAGGTTATTTCATAGTTTTCTCTTCTCTTGGGTAAAAAGTCACATAACATTTCTCCCCTTGTAAATTGGTTGTTGTCCTCAGTAGCATGAGATTCATCTACATCAAAACTCATAAAAAACATATAACCAATCATTGAAGAAACTGATATTGAATGTAGATCATTCTTCATAATATTTTTCTACATATATATTTAATTCATATACATCCTTTTATTCTTTTAATTCATAGATGTCTCCCTTTTTCAATTAACAAGTAATTACAAGAGAATCATTTTTTCTAATGACAAGAATTGTACATACATACATATTAGGAATTTACAATCAAAGAAACTAATGCTATTCTATATGTTTAATCACATAAATTTCAACTTAATCAATTTTCTCTCATGTAACCTATTTTCTTTAATATAGATGTTTTAATCACTTACATGTAACTTCAACAACAAATTTAAAAAATTATTATCATGTGTTGACATAACATTTACCTAGTGAATGGCATACATATCCCATACTATTTAGTCGTTCATTGTTGAAACTATATGTAATCTATATACTCAATATATATTCTAAGATGATAATCATGCATTTCAGACTACATGAGTATCCTCTTTTCTAATAAAATACTTTATAAGAAACATGCACAAAGTTATTGGGTTGATCAAGTCCACTAACAAAGTATAATAAAATAAAATATGATAATTATTCTAGGAATTTTAACATGATTCAAACAATAATAAATTATTAACATGCATAGAACAACTCATAGAGAAACATTAGAACTAATCCTTTATTTAATTTAACTAGAGTGCACTCACCTAGAATAAAACTATATTAACTAGAGTGTACCTAGTATCTATAACTAACCTATCTCTTACTGTTTCTTAATCTTGTTGACACATCAAGACCCATGTTCCATGAGATGAGGCTCATTCAAAATTTCCTTTCTTCATGTATGGAGGTTCACCATAGGAAATTTCTACAGTAGTGATCCCAAGAGATCATATAAAATTATTTTGTTGTGCTTCCCATTTTTATTCACAAATATAGTCTAGTATTTGCCAATTTTACTAGGAAACAATTATCTCTGAAAATGTGATTAGGCTTTAGATTTCTATAAGTGAATTCTAACTTGTGAAGATAAGTCAAATCCTTTACTATGTCTTTTAATATTGTTGCAACTATAGACTCTTCAGATGAATATCCTTAAATGATATTTTTAAAATATTTGGTCAAGTATACATGGAATAACTATACAAAACCATTATCTTAACATGAAGGAGAAATGAGTATTTTTATAAAAATTGGAGGTGGTTTCTCCCCTTGTAAAAATTTGACATGTCCCATGTTTAAGGCTAAGAGAACCAAATATTTATTTTGTCATATAAAATACTATGTTATTTTAAGTAATGTAAGATGATATTTTCCAAATTTTATGATGTGAAAATGATTTTAGGACCTGTGGGTTATGGGCCCACAATGTGTTTAAAATATACATGTAAGAAATCATAGTGTCAATTTTAAATAGACATATCAAGCATGGTAAAACTATTTTCTCAAGATAGATAAAAATCCAAATGAAAATTAGTTGACATGATACTATCTTAATCATGAATATGACTTCGTTGTATAAGAGGATGCTAGCTAAATAGAAGATTGATCTATTATCAAGTTTATTTGAGATCTTATGATGTATAAATTGATATTTCTTGAGCTTAATCAACCATAAAATTGTTGTATGTGAGTGAATTATCAAGGTTACCCTTAAAATAAAACTAAGTTTTAATTATAACACTCTTGGTATCATACTTTGAATTTCCATTATACAACCTAATTTGTTCATTGTAACATATGATTCAAAATTACTCTCAAGGAAGGTTATGAATTGATGTTCATAGAGCTATATTGTAGTCTACATGGTTTATCAAAAAAATTACTAACTATTATGGTTAATGATAACTCAATAAAAATGGAATGTGGTTAGTGCCACCTAAAGTATCACAAGCTTGACTACCCTACATGTTGGAAAAATATGAATATTTGACAAATAAAAGATTTAAAATTTAAAACATAAAAACAAGTAATTTAACGTATTCATCCAAATACTTATTGATATATAGTATCATAAAATCACAAGTGTTGCAACACAATTTTTTTAAGGTAAGTATGATACTTGTTTGAAGAAATTGACAAGTTCAGGAATTATATCAAGAACATTCACTTAGACATTATTTTAGCACTTTTATTAAGTTGATTCAAATAATATATTTGAAATGAAAAAATGGCATATTAAATTGGTATAGGTTTCCTCTAATAAATATAATATGTGGCATCAAATATTGTATGTTAGGTCTATATTATTTGTTTCATCCATTATTTACACAATATAGATAATACATTCTCTAGTGGAAATATTCTTCATGACTTGAATATCTCAAATTAATAGTTAAGAGTTTTGTGTGATAATAAAATGTATCTCTAGGATTACATTCACTATTCTATTATGGTTCTTGATTAATTACTATGATAGTAGTTGTAAAATTTATCAAAGTATTTGAAGACTCATTTTTAAAATGATATATGGAATTTATTCGATTAGTTATATATGGTGAAAGAATATGTGGTGATGTGAATCTTCTTGATTTCTTTGAGCTAGATCTAAATAGGATTGTAACTAGAATAATTGTATACAATAAAAAGTATTTTCTATTTGTCGATTATCTACCCCGAGTTTCAAATTTTAAAGAATATGGTGCACCTGTGATTTAGAGGATAAAAAATATGCAAGGACAATGGTTTCAAGTTCCTATTGACTCTACTAAAGGTGTTCAAACCTTTTCTTGCAAGATTTTGACAAACTTTCCTCTCTAGGTTTAAACCCTCAACAATGTCCTAATTGGACATTTATTGCAACAAAACTAATTATTATGCCTATTAGACTTCTTGCACCTTGAATACACTCCAAAGGATCTGCTCATCTCCTTACTTTGATATGGAAAACTCAAGATACATGTTTTCCATTAAACCCCCAAGGACATAGGTTTTTTGATAGTTTTAAGGACAGTGCATACAAATAGGTTTGCACAACTTACTCATACGATTGAATTAGGAATTTTCATTTGGTGGGAACCTAGGAAGAAACCTAAGGAAGAGTTTCACCAAGTTTCAAGAAATTTCAATAGTGGAAAGAAAAGTTATGATTTTTTTTCTCTTGTTGGAAACCCTAGATCAACAACATGGCAGTCAATAGTTATTTTGCCATATCTTGCTCAAAACCTCATGAAATTTAATGAACCAAAAGAATTTGAACCTAAAAACAAAAAATATCATTCCATCCATTTACAAATTTGGCATGGTTCCATAAAAGGTTGTACAAAACTGTTTTTAGAATGAAACTATAAAAAAATGTCAAAAATTGTGAAAAAATAGGGGTATTTTCATCAAAAAGCTCCTTTAACCATTTATTGGAGCACTCTTCTTCATTTATTCAATGTGAATGATGATCAAGAATAGTTACATTCAAAATTACATGCTTTTAATCAAAACCTAAAGTCCCAATGTCCCTTTTTAGTACTTAAACTTGTAAAATATGCACTTTTACACAACCTAAACTAAAAAAAACATGTAAAGTGACCTTACAAGGTCATTAATGGTCTTCTAAGACCTTATTAGACTAAAAAAACAGAAAAAAAAAGAGTTGAGGAATAAACCCCAACCTTGCAATAAGCCAAAAACACCTTAGAAATTCAAGTTGGCATTTTGGCAAAAAAGCCAATATTTAAATTCCTAGGTCTATTTAAGCTACGCAAACCATTGGACATGATCCCAATGGAACTCCTAATACCTACACAAACTAAAATAAGACTCCTAAAATAAAAATAAAGCATAAAAATATCATGAGAGTGATGCTCCTACATCATGCTCCCAAGGAAAAGAAAAAAGAAACTCAAGTTCCACCTGAGAGGAGGTCTGCAATAGTCATTCCATGCTTAAGAATATTTGACTCTATCATCCATATGGAATCCTTATTTGGGAGTCCTCCCAACTTGAAAAAATAATGAAAGTATTGCTTTCCTTTGGTATTCTTTCTCTCTTTTGTGTGAAGAATGCACTCTAACTTTGTTGGTTTAGTGGGTGGTAAATCCTCTATCCAATCAACATCTGATATCTTTTGTATACCTTCTCCTTCATCAACAATGGAATCCCATTTTTAAGGGTATATGTCAGTAAGACTTAAAATTGGTGAGAATCATACTCCACTATTCTTCTTGAGATGTGTTAAGGAAATATCTCCAACCTTAAAACTAACCTCGCTTCTCTTCAAATCTACCTTTTTCTTGTATTTTTACACACTAGCTTGGAGATGCTCTTTCACTTGTTGATGATTCTCTTGCATGGAAATTGCATATTTTTCACCCTCTGCACACAACATTGTGCTCGTTTAAACAATAAACCACCTTGTATAAGACAATCTAGCCACTTCTCCCTATTAGTGCTAATAGGATGCTATCAAACCTCTTAAACTTCTTTGAAATCCTCACCATCCTTATACTGTGATAGGGCGAATATAATCGTTAAAAGATGAGCAACAAACTAAAGAGAGTGCAAATAACAACTAAAAACACCCTACACTTCAAGATTAGGAAAATGATGAACTTAACAACATAAAAAATGGAACCTTTTACCTTGTAGAGTTGTTCTTTGGTTGGCCCTTCGATTGTAGATGAGATGTATGCTCCTTGATGGAAAGTAGGTGAGAGATGTGAAGTGTGAGATGCAAGATAGTTGGACAAAATGGATGCAAATGGATAAGTTTAGATTGAGAAACAAAATTGCAAGAGTTTGGCTAGAAAAAATGATCTCTCTTAAATGAGTGAAAAGAGGGGGTATTTATAGAGATTTTTGGAAGTCTCTAGGGAAATGGATGGCCAATATTGAGCCACCAATGGTCAAGATGTAGGGCTAAGGTAAGTTGAGAACTCCAAATCCCTCACATCTTGACATGTGGCATGTGATATAGCCCTAAAAGGTGAGGTGGACATGAGGTGGAAGGATAGGACATGACCTTGGGATTCCTCCTTATCCCCATGTGGGTGAAAGGACATGTGGGGAATTAAAAATTCCTCAAATATTCTCATGGGGATGAGAGAAGGAATTTTAAATTCCAAGTGGTGCATTGGGGGATTAAATGTGAATTAAAGATTGTTGAGTGGGGGACATGTAAGAGACATGTGATTTTAAAACTGTGAAAATGTTGAGTGGGGATTAAATGTGAATTAAAGATTCACATGGGGAAGAGAAAAGGAATTCAATATTCCTTGGAAGGATAAAAGGAATTAAAAATTCCTTGAGAGGTTGATTAGGCTAGTTAATGAAGGATTAGAGGAGGGTTAGGTGGCTAAGAGAGATTAGAGGCCAACTTGCAAAAATTGGAGGATGTGACACATCCTAATCAAGGATTAAGCATGTGCACACCCCTAATGATGAGATTAAGAGATGGATTAGGATTAGATAAAAATGATGAAGGATGTGGCATAAATGGAATTAAATAAATGTCATATTTATTTAATTCATTTGATGAAAGGGGGAAAGTATTTAATTATTTAACTAGATACCTTAGGGATTAGAAGAATTAAAGATATTAATTAAATAATAGCGATATTACTTAATTAATGCAAATAAGGATGCTTAGATGAGAGAGGATAAATTTGGATAAATTAAGTGTCCAAATTTAGGTGTCTACATTTTTCCCCTCTTTGAGATGGTGTTATGAAGTAGCATCATTTCAAAGAATATTAAACATAGAACCTAGAAGAAGATAGTTAGATTGTGAAAGATGCCCCAGTCATCAAAGGATTGACTAGGAAGGAAGATGATGGGGGTGAAGATGAAAGTTAAGGATTGGGGATGCCCCCTCGAGAGGACATGTGGGTTCAAGAGAACATAGGTGTGCTCTCAAAATGAATGAGATGATGCAAGGGGAGATGAAGAAGATGATGCAAAGAAGTGGAAGGATAAGCGGTAGGAGATGGATGAAGCACAAATGGATTGAAAGTGATACTGCCCTAGTCAAGCTACAAGCCAAAAGGGGTTGATGATGGATGGAGTGGTGTTGATGAGGGAGTGAGAGGTCCTAAAACAACATGTGGATAGGGAAGGATACACCCCAATGAGTGGTATTGATGAGGGAAGGATACATCCCAAAACACCACTAAAGGATAGGGAAGAATACCTCCCGATGATGATGAGGAAAATGTTGTTGATGAGGGAAAGAGACATCCCAAAAAAACACCGAGGGGATATGGGAGAATACAGATGGATAATTATGATAATGATGGGGTTAAGGTGGATATGATTAGATGATTTGTGCGAGTGGGGGGGAGAATGATGAAGGATGAATGCACGGGTGGGGAAGATGAAATGCAATCCTAATGCAATTTTTCCATCTTTGGAGCACTGATTTTTGCTATAGCATAAGACACAAGACACCAGGGTATGAAGAACCAAGGAAGATTAATGTCTAATGCATGAAACAAACAGATCAAACAAGAAGGCTATCCCAACACCCTAAAGTCGCGATGACCTTGGTCAGACCTGGTATTGGGAGAACCACAAGCACCCAAGGATGCCCCAGCGTAACACAAGACCTCAAAGATCTTGGTGGATACTACGCGGGACAACTGAGAAGACAAAGAAAAGATCAAGATACACCCCTATGTTGACTAGTCAAAGCACACCATGATATGATGGATCAAGGCGACTATGACAAGTGATGATAGGGAGCTCAAATGATAAAAAAAAGTCAAAAGCATCAAAATATTGCAATCAATTTCAAACATCCTTTGCCAAAGAATCAAGGAGATGGATGAGATTAAGGAGGTCTGTTAGGAAGGATGCATCCTATTGAGACCGATAATGGATACTAAACTAAAAGATCGATATGATGCAGGATATTCAAAACTGATTGGATTTGATGATACAAGTGAATCTCATTTGTTAAGATCCAGCTAGATAAGGGCATAGCTTGATGACGCAACATGAGAGACATGACACAAGACAAACACACCCTAAAGACCTAGGGGGCTCGGGGGCCAATCAAAGATTAGCCTTGCCTACGTGGAAGCGCAGAGCCCTTGTAGTTCGACAAAAGGTTGATGACAAACCAAGATGGAGATTTCGATGGATGACCAAGATATGATGGAGAATAGGAGAAAAGTGGACAATATAGATCGATGATGGATGGAACCCCAAGGGTGGATCAAATGATCAACCTTGCCTATGTGAAAGTGCAGGGGCAACGTAGTTTGACAGAAGGCCAAAGACAAGTGATGGATGAAAGATGATGAGATAACCCTAAATAAGGGGGATAAAATGATGGAACTAACACGATGGAATATGATAGACCTGTCGGATTGGATTGGAGGATGATGACTACACAAAGCTCAGGGATGGGATAGTTATCCAAATCATCAAAAGATGAATTGGGAGGATTGGAGAGATACCAATGACAAGGGATTATAAGATGGGATGAGGAGAAAGAGATGAGGATTGGGAGATGAAAAGGATTCGTTGGATTGATGGATAGGAAGATAAGGATTCAGAGATGAAAAATATTGGTTGGATTGATGGATAGGAAGATAAGGATTTGGATGAGGAAAAGGTTATCGGATGGATAGATGAAAATGGATGCCATGATGGAAGGATAGGAAGATAAGGATGGGGAGATGGATATAAGGATTGTGTGGAGGGATGGGAAGATAAGGACAGGGAAATGAAAGGGATTGTTTTGATGGAATGAATGATGTCTCCAAGGATTATATCACAAAGGAAGATAGATGCCCCCACTCTAGATATGTCATGTGCGGGGAGGAATGAAGGATGGAAGACAAGTGGATGGGAAGATAAAAGAGTGAGATGGATGAAGATATGATGCATGGATAAGGAAGGGAGATGGAAGGTAGCATGATGGGTGGATAAGGAAGATAGATGAGTGCGAATGAGGATTAGGATAGTGTGCGGATGAGGGGAATGTATGCTAAGAGGTGTCCAAAGTGTGCCTATATGTTTGCCCCATTGTTATCAAGATCACAATGAGGATGGAAGGATTGGTATAAACGAGATATGCCAAGCAGGATGTGTAATATAGGTAGGAGGGAGGGGATGAATGAAAAGGATGTAAAAGAGGAAGACAGGTGCATAGCTGAAAGCGTAGTAGGAAGCATAGCTGATGGAGGGAATGCATATCAAGAAGCTGCCCCCAAGTGTAGATGGGGATTTACGCATGATGCCTATTTGCCAAGTTTTCATCATGGTACTTATCCAAGGTGCTTTTTTTCACCATTGGACGGATTATTTCTCTTTACTATTTTATTTTTTTGATTTGATTTGATTTGATTTTTTTTTAAATTTTTTTGACTTTTTGGATTTTGGAATTTTGGGAGAGCATGAGGAAGGAGATGGATAAGGATAGGGAGGTGAATAAGTGGATTTAGAAGACATGCGATAAGGATCTGGATGAAGGACTCAAGCCTCAAGTTCCATACGAGGTATTAAGAGCTCATGTTCGAACTAACTGTTGGATGTTGGTACAACCTTATTAGGAGAAATGGATTATGCAAAAGGATGAATTAGAGGAATTTCATGGGGGAGATATGTGGGATAATGGATGGGATGCTGCAAGGGGTATGGATGGAATGATGGGGTGGATATATGATGGGGAGATGAGTTCAGGACCAATATTGGCACATGTGGTGGTGGATGTGAAAAGATAAGAGGATTAATGGATGGAGAATGTGGGGATAATGTAGGAGACGAGATAGTGAATTTTGGCATGTAAGGACCCAAAACAGATTTAGGAGATGGAGGAAGTGTAAGATTTTCTTTTGGATTAGCAACTTTGGATGTGTTCATAGATTTTTCATTTGAAGGCATTGCATCTTTATTCTTTGGGATCCACATGGTTTTGATCTTTTGGTTGCTGGGCCTTTGTGGCCTACAAATTTGATTTGGATTTAGATTTTTCTTCTTTTCACCATGTCTTTTAGAGGGGACATGGGGAGCTTTAGATTCATGTGGATGTTTGGATTTATGTATTTTTATGTTAACATCCAAAGTGTTTTTAGTAGCAATGGGATGGGTGTGAGGAGATGGACGATGTGGAGCAATGGAGGGAGGGGTATGGGGATTACATGTAGATGGAGGATGTTTAGGTATGTATCTTTGTTGGTCCTGATTATGGGATATGCAAGAGGGATGTTCATGATGGATCAAATGGATAGGTGTTGGATGGATGAAAGGATGAGATGGAGGAGGCGATTTTGGGATATAAGGGCCCAAAATAGACTTAGGACTTGGACGATGTGTGATGGTGGATGGAGGGACATAAGGACCCAAAATGGATGGAGCAGATGGAGGAATATGGACAGTTGTTTTGAGGCGATACACTAGAGGAGGAGGGATGTCAGCATATGATTGGGTGGAGCGATGCGAAGAGCCAAAATTTCTTTTAGAGAAGGCTCGTTGAGGACATCTAGAGGTTGTACCAATGTGTTTAGATTGTGAGTCTTGGGAAATAGATCCAAGACCTTGCATGCAGATTTGTTCTTTGACTTGGATGGGCTCTAAAATACCTTGCTCGTGAAGGCCTAGACCTTTTCCTTGATAGTTCATGTTCTTGAGCATTCGATCCATGATAGGATTTTTGTTATTCTAAAAACATGATGCGAGTCCATTATTAGGTGGGGGATGATGGGTGGTATATACACTATGTTTTTCTTCTACAAGGAGGCCACCATGGAAGAATGTGAGAGTACCAAGGGGATATGCAAGTGGTGTGGGGATAGTTTCTTTAGGAGATGATGGGGGATCCTAAGAAGGAGATGATGGGATATCAACATTTGGATGGGTGGTATCTGGAGAGGGAGTAGGGGATATGATAGGATCTAATTATGTTGTAGCAGACTCATGTAATGGAGACAGAGATGGAGCGGTAGAATCTTGAATGTCAAGAGGATCATGGGATGGAATGGATGGGGGAGTGTGATCTTGTGGTAGACTAGATGGGATGGTAGGATCTTGATCTGGAGGAGGGGATATGTTGGCATGCTTTGTATCAGGCTCTTGGCATGACTCATCGTGTGGAGGAGGCATGATAATGGGGTCATGGGGGACTCTTCAAGTGGGGAAGATGGAAGGATGGAGGATTCAAAATATTCTTGGGAATGGATACTAGGAGTGGAAGAAGTGGATTGGATTTGGGTGTCGTCGATAGGTTCGACGGCTCTTGGAGTAGGGGGTGGGTGTTCAATGGATTTGGTAGATGTGATGGTAGGAGATGAGGACTCAGTGGATTCAGAGGATGTGATGGTATCATCAATGATAGGTGTTGGATGGAGAAGGGTCTCGTCACTAACGACCATGGATGATGGGTTGGGATGGCATGGTTCCACGACTGCAATGTGTGGAGTTGGGGATGTTTCCTTTGTTATAAGTCCTTGGAGAAACTTGAATACGCTAGGCTGAGATGGCAAGGTGGGAGTGGATGAAGGTTTATGGATTAGTGGATTAGGATTAGATGGAAGATTAAGACTGGATGGAGGATTAAGGTAAGGATATGGGCATGGGGAATTAGGATAGGATAAAATGGACGGTGGATCATTGGTAGAAGATATGGGCGGCATGTTGTAATAAAGGTATTGGGATGGTGGATTAGGATGGGAAGATGCAGGTGTTGGATTAATATAGGGAGATGCGGATGTTGGATTAGGGTAAGTTGATGGGTGTGTTTGAATAGGATAGGAAGGTGTGAATGTATGATTAGGCTGAGCGGATTGGTATGGAAGATTAGGGTAGTGGGTACATGTGGATGAAGGATTGAGATAAGAGGATGTGGATGGGGGATCAAGATAGGGGTATTGTGATGGCAAACTAGGATAAGGGGATGGTGTAGATGAAGGATATGATGGATATGATGGACATCCCTTGTCAAAGGTAGCATAAGGAGTGTGATTAGGCATAGATGAAGACATGATGGGATAACTCGATGGGGTGATTGGATTTTGGAATGTGGGTGGAGAAAGCTTACTAGCAATGATAGTGTCAAGGGGATCTATGTTGTATACCTCTTGATCAACAAGACTTTCATTATCATTGTTGACGTAATTAGGGTTTCCCTTGAATACTATTGATGGAGAATAAGGATTCATAATGATGAAAGGGATGGAGGATGGTTTTTAATGGGAACAGACTAAAGGTCAAGCTGAAATTTTAGGTTAAGCTCAGATCGAGATTGAATTAAAGCTTAGATTAGGATGATCAGATGATGCGATGGGATTGATTTTGATGATCGGATTTGATTACTAAAGGATGACCTTGACATCAAATTTTCTCTGAGATGGAAGTAGATTGATTGGGTGAAAGGTGATTGGATAGGGATGCGATTGGATGCAATTGGATTGGATTGATTGATGATTGATAAGATCGACTGATGAATCGGATAGGATGACGAAAGGGACTTTAAACGCCATTCAGAGATTACCCTAGGTGACTTAGGATGCTGATTGATCGGATTAAATGATAAAGAGATGATTGTGGCACTGAATCCACTTTGAGATTGAAAATGGATTGACTGGGCCGACGATAATGATTAACTTAGGATGGATGACAATCTTAAGTGGATGTTGATGATGACGATCGGATCAGACACTTCAGTTAATTTGGATAATGGCTCGAGATGGAGTTCAAGGGATTTGGATGGGGAAAGTGATGATTTGATTGGGGGAATGAATGATAGAAATGGACAAATGACTGATCAAAACAAGTGAATAGCTACTCGGAACGAGTAAACGATTGCTCACAATGGATGAATGATTCTTGAAATAGGAAGATGAAGGTTTGGAATAGATGAAAGATCACTCAGAAGGAGTAAACGATTGATCAAGATTGTTGAATGAGAGTTTGAAATGATTGAAGGAGGTTTGCAATGGAAGAACGTTTACTTGAAATGAGTAAAACAGATGATCAGAATGGAAAAAAAAATCTCGTGATGATAGACGAAGGTTCAAAATAGATGAATGTTTACTCAGAATGAGTAAATGAATGATTGGAATGATAGAACAAGAGTTCAAACTGATAGACCAAGATGTGAAATGGATGAACATTTACTCAGAACAAGGAGAGGAAGACTCAGAACGAGTGGAAGAGTGCTTGGAATGGATGAATGGCTCTCGGAACGAGGGGAGGAAGACCCAGAACGAGCGAACAAGTTCTTAGAACAGATGAATGACTCTTAGAACAAGGAGAGGTGGACTTAGAATGAGCGAAAGAGTGCTTGGAATAGATGAATGATTCTTAGAACGAGGGGAGGAAGACCTGGAACGAGCGAACAAGCTCTCAGAACAGATGAATGACTCTTAGAATGAGGAGAGGAGGACTCAAAATGAGCGAAAGAGTGCTCAGAACGGATGAATGATTCTTGGAATGAGGGTAGGAGGACTCAGAATGAGTGAAAGAGTGCTTAGAATGGATGCTCAAATGTTCATTTAGGATGGTGAATGTATGGACATTCAGAAAAGGGAGACGAGGGATGAAAAAGGGGTCCCAAACAACTTCTCAAAAGTAGGGAGTGGTATATGTCATCAAAAAGAGCACAAAAAAATGAGAACTATTTTTGAATGGAGTCAATTGGATAAACAATGTGGAAATGGTGGCCTCGGGAAGAAAGAGCAGAAGGTTAGGTCTGCCACAGCATGAGGTCAGGTCCGCCACAGCATAAGGTCAGGTTTGCCAAAGCACGAGGTTAGGTCCGCCACAGCATGAGGTCAGGTCCGCCACAACATAAGGTCAAGTCTGCCACAGGAGAAAAAGTTGTTCAAAAGTATGAAGTGTTATATGTCATTGGAAAGAGAACGAAAAAATGAGAACTATTTTTGAACGGAGTCAATCGAATAAACGGTGTGGAAATGGTGGCCTCGAGAAGAAAAAGCAGAAGGTCAGGTCCGCCAAAGCATGAGGTTAGGTCCACCATAGCATGTGGTCAGGTCCGCCACAACATGAGGTCAGGTCCGCCACAACATGAGGTTAGGTCTACCAAAGGATAAGTTTAAGCTTGATTTTTTGAGGGATGAGTAAGGCAAAGGACCCAAAATATAGCAATCATTGATAAAAAGATTTGGCTAAACTGAAAAATGATTGGTTTTGCACGAGAAAGACAATTCAGATAGCAAAACCTTAAGATTAGTAGAAACGGGTATGGCCAACAAAGTCTTCTACTCTAGGATGAACATGGTTGCTAATAAGTCCTCGATATACAATCGGTACGTGAGGCCCAAACTGTGAACACCAACCCATTACAAGCGTGAGTTGGGAACCTTAGCGAGATACTAAAGGCTCAGACCAACTCTTCACGTCATCCTGACGCTTCACCAATTACGTGGTTGGATTGAGGTACAACTTTCGCTCTCCCCCCTTTATATACCCCACCGGTATGTGTGGTTGGAATCATCCCTTGGGGTGATGAAATCCCCAAGCAGGTCCCACTAAGAAAATGGAAATAGGGTGACTCAAAGGACTTGGAAAGCTATGATTTATCGTCACCCAAGATTGCAAAATGGCACAAGGGGATTGGATACGTCAAATAGCCTTCCACAAGCATGCCAAACAAGGTTTGTTGACCCCTCTAATTAAACTAGGTGCCTAATTTACTAAAGAACAATTGGTAAAAACTTGAAATTTCACCTTCAGGAAGTTAAGTCTGCCAACACAGGTCAGGTCTGCCACCAGAGAGGTCAAGTCCACCACTGGAGGTCAGGTTCACCATTGGAGAGGTCAGGTCCGCCACCAGAGAGGTTAGGTCCACCACCAGAGGTCAGGTTTGCCACTGGAGAGGTCAGGTCCGCCACCAGAGAGCTCAGGACTGCCACTGGAGGTCAGGTCTGCCACCAGAGAGGTCAAGTCCACCACCGGAGAGGTCAGGTTTTCCACCAGACGTCAAGTCCGCCACCAGAGAGGTTAGGTCCGCCAATTTGTAACCTGAACCTGCGAAAATGCCAAAAACAACAAACGTGAAAGAAAAAGACCCATTTGTGGGTCCCACCGGGCGTGCCAGAAATGTGATAGGGAAAATATAATCGTTAAAAGATGAGCAAAAAACTAAAGAGAGTGCAAATAACAACTAAAAACACCCTACACTTCAAGATTGGGAAAATGATGAACTTAACAACATAAAAAATGGAACCTTTTACCTTGTAGAGTTGTTCTTTTGTTGGCCCTTCGATTGTAGATGAGATGTATGCTCCTTGATGGCAAATAGGTGCAAGATGTGAAGTGTGAGATGCAAGATAGTTGGAAACAATGGATGCAAATGGCTAAGTGTAGATTGAGAAACAAAATTGCAAGAGTTTGGCTAGCAAAAATGATCACTCTTAAATGAGAGAAAAGAGGGGGTATTTATAGAGATTTTTGGAAATCTCTAGGGAAATGGATGGCCAAGATTGAGCCACCAATGGTCAAGATGTAGGGCTAAGGTAAGTTGAGAACTACCAAGCCCTCACATCTTGACATGTGGCATGTGATATAGCCCTAAAAGGTGAGGTGGACATGAGGTGGAAGGATAGGACATTACCTTGGGATTCCTCATTATCCCCATGTGGGTGAGAGGATATGTGGGGAATTAAAAATTCCTCAAATATTCTCATGGGGATGAGAGAAGGAATTTTAAATTCCAAGTGGTGCATTGGGGGATTAAATATGAATTAAAGATTGTTGAGTGGGGGGACATGTAAGAGAAATGTGATTTTAAAATTGTGAAAATGTTGAGTGGGGATTAAATGTGAATTAAAGATTCACATGGGGAAGAGAAAAAGAATTCAATATTCCTTGGAAGGATAAAAGGAATTAAAAATTCCTTGAGAGGTTGATTAGGCTAGTTAATGAAGGATTAGAGGAGGGTTAGGTGGCTAAGAGAGATTAGAGGCCAAGTTGCAAAAGTTGGAGGATGTGACACATCCTCATCAAAGATTAACATGTGCACACCCCTAATGATGAGATTAAGAGATGGATTAGGATTAGATAAAAATGATGAAGGATGTGGCATAAATGGAATTAGATAAATGTCATATTTATTTAATTCATTTGATGAAAGGGGGAAAGTATTTAATTATTTAACTAGATACCTTAGGGATTAGAAGAATTAAAGATATTAATTAAATAATAGCGATATTACTGAATTAATGCAAATAAGGATGCTTAGATGAGAGAGGATAAATTTGGATAAATTAAGTGTCCAAATTTAGGTGTCTACATATAAAACTTGAGTGCTTTAATACCAACACTTTTAAAATGATTTTATTGCACCATTAATGCTCTTCTAATCAAACCATCAACCACCTTATTACTCTACCCCTTCTTTGTGTGTGATTGTGAAAGTGTAACTTTGTAGGCACTCAACCCACTTAATGTGCCTTGTATTTGAAAACAAATTACACCTCTTGGATGATACTCTACTTGTGTTCATCTGCTCTAACTCACTCTCATTAGTTTCTTTCATACCAATCTTGTTACTTTTAGTATCAAAATCATTTTCACTTGAAAATTTCATCTATTGCTCCATTGGTAGTTTCAATTGTTTTAATTTTCCATCTTCTATCTTCAGATTAGTTTGAAAATGTTGTTGCTCTGAATTTCCTTTCTTCATCGGGAATTGCTCATTCAACTTTGTAATTTCCTTCATATCAATCTTGTTGCTTTTAGCATCTAAATTCCTATAATTTTTAACCTTCCAAACACGTTTGTATCACTTTTGTTGACATCATCCTTTTCTTTAGATATCTTACATTCTTCATTTTGTTGGGATGTCATCTTATAGGCTGCTTTTTTTGGTAGACTAACACTTGGTATAAAGTCAACTGGTGACTAATATCTCTCATTGGAGGCAAGGAGTTTGGAATTTCATCAACAAATATATTTGCATAACCCTTCAACATGTCTTGAATCTCCCATGGAAAGTCATCAATTCTTGTTGTTGTTATGATAGTCCTAGGTATGACCATCAATGCACAACCTATCTCTTCCTCTTCCATTATCATTAGAAGCTCTTTTTCATTCACTAACATCACACTTGATCCAATTTTTTTTGTCTTTATCTTCCTCTTTCAAGGTGCTAAGTTATAGGTAACTCCATCCTTCTCTAAAACATAAAAATTACTCCTACCATCATGCATTTTTTTTCTATCATATTTCCAAGGCCTACCAAATAACACATGGCATACATCCATAGGGACGATATCACATAACACCTTGTCTTTATACTTTCCTATTTGAACCTGTACCCAACATTGTTCATTGACTAGTACTTTCTGCCCCTTATTCAACCATGAGAATTTATATGGTGTCAAATGAGGTAAACTCTATAAGGAAGCTAAGGTAGCAGAACAACTTCCTACACTAATTTTGAGAGGAAAATAATGCAAAACTTTTACAGATCTTTAACAATTATAGAAAATTAAACATAAATATCATGCATACCACAACACACTGATTTGTGTGGGGAAAACCATTTCAGGAGAAAAACTCCACACTCCAAAAGCCACCCAATATATTATTCAAAAATCACAAAGATTACAATATACTTGCCGAACAATCTTCTCATAATATTATCACCACTTAAAGATCTAGAGGCAACACGACTACTATTAGACTCTTAGAATACATCACAATACACAACCGTAATACAATGCCCTCATAAAATAGGGTTTCCTTCTAGGTAAAGTCAAGCTAATAAATGTTGGCAGTCAAATACGAGACATAATGATGAACAATCTAGATTTACAATAATAAAGTGTATATAAAATTTGGCCTCTAGGGGCACTGCCATTAAGCCCCTGTTAGGGTGCACTACCCTCGGACCCCCAGTTGGGGGGATGATCCCCCTAGACCCCTCATGGGGGGGAATCCCCCCACACCCCCCATCATCATCGAATGAACAATACCTTATGTAATTGTAAGGTTGAGACACATTTTCTCAACAATATCTTCAAATTTATTTTTTCTACCAGCTCAATAGCAACTAAATTATCAGTACTACCATAATATATAGCAACCTTGAAAAAATTACCTTGGAACTTGCAAATAGTCCTAAATAATGGCTTCCTTTGTGGTGGCTCCTTCTCCATTGGAACCTTGATCACTGTCCTTCTCATTAGCAAGGATTCTCCTATCTCTAGTTCTTCTAGTTGTTGTGAGGAGTTAACACTTCACCTCCTCTGTGAGCAACTTGAGTCCTTCTTTCATTACTAAAGGTGGTAGTTCATTTCTCTTCTAGATACTCCTAAGCTTGATGACCTACAAACTTGTTGCACCTGTAGCATTTTCCTATGAAGCGAATCTTCCTCTTTGTCCAAATCTTCCCTTGAAGTTAGGCCTTCTTCCTCTAAAACCTTCTCTTGAAATTGGTGCTTGTTCTTGAGAGGTGATTGAATCACCTTGACTTTCTTGTGATTGTCCTCTACCAACACATGGATCTCTACCTCCGTAAGTCCTTCATCTACCTCTATCCTAATTTTCTTGCTTCCTATTCAACTTCTCCCCAACATTTAAGGCCAATTGATAACACTCTTCAAGTATCTTGGGGCTTGTAAGGATCAACTCATCTTGCAAGCTATACTTCAATCCATTAAGGTATCTTGCAACCTTGTCTATATCATCCTTCATGTGTCCTAATTTGATACTCAACTTATAAAACTCTTTAGTGTACTCTTTCATTCCCATACCCTTTTGTTTCAAGTTCTACAACTTCCTATACAATCGAGTCATGTAGTCACTAGGTATGAATTTTCCCTTCAACTTGGAAACCATCCTATCCAAAGAAATAATATTGGATTTACCCTTATT
This sequence comes from Sequoia sempervirens, assembly GCA_007258455.2. Taxonomy (NCBI): domain Eukaryota; kingdom Viridiplantae; phylum Streptophyta; class Pinopsida; order Cupressales; family Cupressaceae; genus Sequoia; species Sequoia sempervirens. Next base: position 133,799,695 of record VDFB02271358.1, on the reverse strand, counting down.
TTTCCTGTCTTCCTGTATAAGAGTGAATTTGCACCCCTTATGCAAATTCCCCTTTTTTCCCTTTTCCACCTTAGGAAACCAAGTTCAGAGGCTTAATTACACCTAAGCCCACTACTTACATCCCACTTAGAGCCTGTTTTGAGTGTTAGTGGGGGAATTTATATTAGGGATGCCCACACGACACATAGACATCCACACAAAGTGCTTACGTACCTGACAGATTCCTACAGCTAAACCTATAGAGGCGTTACACTTCTCATTGGTGGTCAAGTTGTAACACCCTCTTTGGCTGACCGACCCGAATATGGCCGTTTTCTTCATCTCCTCTTCAAATTTACTCCTTCAACAAGCATTTCATCCTCTAAGCATTCAGGTGAAATTCTTCCAAGCATTCAAATTAGCTTCTCCACACTCTTGCACTCACTCTAAACATTCTAGAAGCAGTTTTGCACCTCATTGCAACAACAACTTCACTCCACCACTTCAATAGAGAAATTTTGGGACCAAACCATTGCAATAGAGGCTCGAGTACTCTTAATCTCTCCCCCATCAGCCTTGAGTGATTTTGGTGGAGGTGGTAAGCTTCCCATTCCTCTCCTCTATTAATTGGTAGAGTAAGCACATTTACTGTTTTGTAGTGCTTTAGTGTTCTTTACTACATTGTTTTCTTTATGTCGCTTTCTTGGTTGTCCATGGAGGTGGAAACACCTAAATGGGGGTCTAACTGAGGCAGGCCCCTATATAGCCACCCAACATTTTTCTCCTTCTTGTGTGTAGGTGAACGTTCTTTCGAGGAGCTAGTTGGCGAACGAGTTTCTTTGTGAGATTATTCCTACCGCCTTAACTCTCACATTTTTATTGTATCACATTAGAGAGTATTTTGTTTACTTAATCATGTTATTTTGGCCCTTTAATAGTAGTTCGATGGGCTGTTAGATTTTTTTCTTAGGTTTTACCTTGTCTCTGAAGTTGTTTGGTCGTACGAATGCCAGTGCACTTGAAAAACGCTAGTGCATCACGCTTTTGTCCCATGACCGTGCTTTTATCCTCGAACAGAGAGATCCCTGAGGCATAGTGTTGAACCTGAAAATCAGATCGCTTAGCCCCATCTTACATTTTGGGTCTATAGGATGATTGTAGTACTTTATAATCCTCATCTTTTTTGTCCTATATTCCCCAACATATTGTTAAGCCGAGGTAAGTTAGGGGAGCCTTCTGCTCCTAGCCCTCCATGACTTGGGGCCTTGAACGTGGTTAGTCCACCTCTCTTACATTTTTGGTGAACCTGATGTGAATCATTTTGGTTCCATTTTATGATACTTACAGTTCCTTTCCTCGTACTTCAGGTGTGTTGTAGGTGCAAGTGTTGTGAGGCTATAATCTTACAACCCAACCTATGACCCCTAGTTGGTGTAGGTTGAAGGTTCTGAAGGTGTTGCGTAATGAAACCTTAATTGGGTCACCATTTTATCCTTTGACCTTTAGGGACTCTGTGAAAGTATCGTCTAGTGTGTGTAATGGCCTCCTTCTTGCATCAACATATCCCCTCTGTGCAGCCTATGGATAGTGGAACTGGTATAACCTTCACTTCACAAGACATGTTGATGGGTTTTAATAGGGAACCATCTCCTCTCTACATCCTTGCACAGATCAATGGAAATATCATAGCGGGTGTTCTCATTGATCTAACATCACAAGTAAACATAATAACCAAGGATATCATGCTAATTAACTTCTTACATAAAGATGGGTACGATGCACCTGTGAGTACCATCCGCATGCATGATGAGCTTTATGCTCCCCCTTTGGGTAGTATTGTCCTATTAGTCTTAGTTGGACCTAAATATGTGAAACTACTGTTTGAAATTATCCTTGGGTTTGAGCTCTTTAGGGTGAAATTGGCTATCCCTTGGTTGGTGGTGATGAACGCGGTACCCTCGATTGTGCATAAATGCTTAAAATTTATCCACGGGGTTCCGTACACGTAACCCATGACATCGGTTATAGATCACCGATTGCTCGCGGTAGCTACTCCTTGGACTACTCTTGGCCTACACCCATTGGTCCTCTTCTGCTTAGGATGAACCTTCTACACTAAACATATCAGAATTATAAGAAAGGGTGTTTGAGGCCAAAAGTGAGATACCCTCCCTCGCCTTATGTTGTTTCACATAGGCCTTGTTTAAAAGCTAACAACGATGCTACTAAGGCATAAAGGAAGGAAGAAGAGAAGTGGTCACAAGATCCCCCTTCTTCCTCTTTCGCTGATCTATCTGATGCTTCTTCTCACTCTACTGTGGTACCATCAGATTCTACTCTGCGCTTGCGAGAGAACCCTATGGTGCCTGCTTGGTGAAAGCCTAAGTGTCCTGCACTCAAATTTCTTATTTTTCTGATGGATCCTAGACCCATTCGATATAACAAGAAGGTCTCCAATGTAGGGTCCTCTTTGTCTTGACCTCTGTAGCCTCCTACTGCTCCTGCACCTAAAGCAGTGAATGGGAAGAGGCCCGCTGCTGAGGCTCTTGGGCTGACTCCCCCCACTGCTCCTCAACCTATTCCTCCTACTCCCGCTCATGAATCCATTCCTCCATTGGAGATGGTTGTAGTGGACATTCCCATGATTGAGCAGGAGCCTTATGCTCCCTTGCAACCTCTAGCCTCCAACTCAAAGAGTCATTGAAATCACCTTGTGCGTGAGCACAAGTGTCGGTGAAAGGATCTCTTGGATAGGAAGACCACCTCACAAAGGAAGAAGGAAGAGATGACCACCCTTGCTTTAGGGCCCCCTTTAGTGTCATCCTCTTCCCTTCCTTCTGGCTCTCTCTAGTTTGGTCCCATGTTGCTTCCAGCTTCTACTATGAGTGTGAATGCACCTAAACCTAAGCGGGTATAGGTTTTCATCACTCCTTTAGTGGATTCACCCTTGCTAATGTTTGTTCTAGATATCTAGCCTTTCCCAAGGCCCATGAATATGATTAATATGTTGGTTGTATCCACTGCGGTTCTTTCCTCCTCTTCCTCTGTGCTTCTATCCTCATCTGTGGGGAGTTCACCTCCTTTGATGAAGAAAAAGGTGGAGTGTGGTCCTTCTAGTAATGAAGGGTGTAAGAGGAACCCACCTTCTTCATAAGGTGGTCCTATTCTGACTTGTTCCATCCTAGTGACAGAACTAGTCCTGACTTCCCCTGAGATTGTCACCGCTCCCAAGTCACTCGGTGAGCCTAGCAGTGAATCTCAAGTGCAACATGCCCTATTTACTGAAGTCAAACATGGTGCTCTTGTTGGGTGCATGATTAACTTTGTGGATGAAGTTTTGACCTTGTCAACAATTTTTGCGAAATCGCTAACCCCACAAGAGCTTGGTGGAGAGGACCTTGAGGGGCCCTCTTCCTTAGCCCTTGTTGTGGGAGGGCAAAATGCTCCTCCTCTTAACATCCCACCATTGTAGGCACATCCTCCTTCCCCCTATGATGACCTAGAGTGGGAAGCGGATGACCTATTGGTCTATCAGTGTTAGGAGGAGGCCCCTTCTTGATCTTGTGTGTATGTGTGTTTTGTGATGTGTTCCCCCGTGATTGTACTATGTGTGCTTGAATGACCCTTGTCACCCCTATTGGTGCTTAGATACAGGAGTGGTTTTTGTTTCGCAAACCTTCTTCTATTTGTATCATCATTCTTCCATGTTTGTGCTTGGTTTTTGATAAATTGGGGATGATGCAAAGCGTTGGGGGAATTTAGGCTTCCCTTCCATGTTGACCCAATTTTTTATTTTTACTTTGTTTTTCATGCATTCTTCCTGATCTGGTTGGGGATTGATGATATTTTTCCTTGCACCATGATTACCTGTTATTTATATGAGCATGGACAGATTTGACCCCGCTAAACCAGATCCCCTTGTGTCCTTTGCTTATGTTTTCTTTTTTGCTTTCTCTTTATCTTTCTCTCTTCTTTGCTCGAGTTGTCCCTCTCATGTGTGACAATGTCTTTTCTTCAACATTTCAATTTTCAAAAAACACATTTGTTTCCAATGAATCTTTTCTTGAAAATATTCGCAAACCTTTCTTCAGAATCACATTCTCAACTTGGAACCCTAAAAAAAAATGTTTCCTTCATGATGGGTTCATAAAGAAAGGACTTGAAAACCTTCCTCCAAAGTGGGAACATCTTTGACCTTCCCCTCAGATGGGGGAATATTCTTCCTTTAAAATTCCTTGATGAAGTGAACATCTTTCAAAAGGATCCCTTGATAATGGATCAATTTGAGAAAGAGAACATCTACTTTCGAACTGTGAGTCCCTTGAGTGGACACCCTCTTCACGTCGTGTCCCCAAGGGACCCCTTTGAAATTTTTCCAAATTGTCGATGGTCTGGGTGACTGCCCGCTTACTTGCCTACGCGGCCACTTCTTGACTTTGTGGAGTTTGATTTCCTAGGTTTCCTCCATGTGAGAGATCTTGGGGGTGGGTCCCCTATAGGTCTGCGGGCCTATGGGGAACTTTCTTAGGTTTCCTCCATGTGAGAGATCTTGGGAGTTACCTTCCCTATAGTTCTATGGGCCTATAGGGCACTTTCTTGGGTATTCTTCATGTGAGAGATCTTGAAGGATACCTTCCCTACAGGTCTGTAGGGTGCTTTCCTCGCTTCCTCCATGTGAGAGATCTTGGGGGATGCTTCTTGTGTATCCTTCATGTGAGAGTTCTTGGGGGACACCTTCCTTGTAGGTCTGTGGGCTTGTAAGACACTTACTTCATAGGGATTCCTTCATGAAAGAGATTTTGGGGGTTGCCTCCTTGTAGGTCCATGGGTTTGCAAGAAGCTTTCTTTCTTCAGCTTCATAGTTCTGAGAAGCTATGAAGTCCTTCACTTATCTTGTACCTTCAGGTTCATCAGATCATGGTCTACTTCCTTGATGGTTCAGGTATACATTCCTAACCTTACTCCTTCCGTGATCTACTTTACCGATGCACTCATCAGTACTCGTGCTCGCTAAAGTGGGGGCAGAATGTATAAGAGTGAATTTGCACCCCTTATGTAAATTCCCCTTTTTTCCTTTTTACACCTTATAAAACCAACCAAGTTCAAAGGCTTAATTACACCTAATCCCATTGCTTGCATCCCACTTGGTGCCTATTTTGAGTGTTGGTGGGGGAATTTCTGTCGATGATGCTCGTGTGGCATGCCTATGTCCCTGGTAGATTCCTGTGGCTAAACCTATAGAGGCATTACACTTCTCAAGTTGTAATGCCCTCTTCGGTTGATCGACTCGAATATGGTTGTTTTTATTCATCTCCTCTTTAAATTCACTCCTTCAACAAGCATTTCATCCTCTAAGAATTTAGTTGAACTTCTTCCAAGCATTCAAACTAGCTTCTTCACACTCTTGCACTCACTCCAAGCATTCTAGCAGCACTTTTGCACCTCATTGTAACAACAACTTCACTCCACCACTTCAATAGAGAAAGTTTAGGACCACACCATTGTAGCAAAGGCTCAAGTACTCTCAATCTCCCCCCACTAGCCTTGAGTGCTTTTGGTAGAGGTTGTAAGCTTCCCATTCCTCTCCTCTATTACTTGGTAGAGTAAGCACATTTACTGTTTTGTAGTGCTTTAGTTTTCTTTACTACATTATTTTCTTTATCTTGCTTTCTTGGTTGTTTGTGGAGGTGGAAACACCTAAATAGGGGTTTTACTGAGGTAGGCCCCTATACAACCACCCAACATTTTTCTCCTTGTGTGTAGGTGAATGTGCTTTCGAGGAGCTAGCTGGCGAATGAGTTTCTTTGTGAGATCCTTCTTATTGCATTAACTATCACGTTTTTACTATATCACATTAGAGAGTATTTTGTTTACTTAATGACATTATTTTGGCCCTGTAATAGTAGTTAGTTGGGCCATTATCTTGTTTTCTTAGGTTTGACCTTGTATTTGAAGTTGTCTGGTCGTATGGACGCCAATGCACTTGAGAGATGCTAGTGTGCCGTGTTGTCATCCCAGGATTGTGCTTTCATCCTCAAACAAAGAGCTCCCTGAGGCAAAGTGTTGAACCCAAAAATTGGCTTGCCTATCCCCATCTTGCATTTCAGGTCTATAGGGTCATAGTAGGACTTTATAGTCCTCATCATTTTCGTCCCGCATTCCCCAACATCTTGTTAAACTGAGGTAAGTTAGGGAAACCTTTTGCTCTTGGCCCTCCATGACCTGAGGCCTTGAATGTGGTCGGTCCCCCTCTCTTCCACTTTCTAAACATAATACCACCATAGGGATGTATGACCTTTCAACTTGGTCCTAGACAACTTTACTTGTTGCTCTTAAGGTACCTCCTCAAACTCAAAGTACTTGTCCAACTTCCCTATCCAATCAAGGAGTTCTTCACCATTCAAACTACCTGCATATACTAGAAGTTCCATCTTCACCTTTTTTCCTTCACCTTTAACTTCCTTCAACAACTTTTCCATCCTCAGATCATCAACATACCTCTCTTCTTGAGGTTATTTATCTACCAATTCTTCTTGGTCAATCATATCCCTTGTAACCACTCCTTTTCTTTGGTTAGCTTCCAATGCAGAGAGTATTGCATCCAAACTGACTCTCATTTCCATCATTTCTCTAACAAGGGTTTTCCCAATTGTGTTGCTATTCTCTCAACCACCCTTTCAACATTCCTTGGAGGCATCTTTCCTTTCTTGGATTGTTAACCCTTATATTAGTTTTCTTTCTTAATCTAGCTTTGACATCAATAACGATACAAAGGATAAACAATATGTAAGGACAATGTTTTTAGATTCCTATTGACTCTACTGAAGGTGTTCAAACCCTATCTTGCAAGATTTTGACAAACTTTCCTCTCTAGGTTCAAACCCTCAATAATGTCCAAATTGAGAATTTATTGCAACAATACTCATTCTTATGCCTATTAGACTTCTTGCACCTTTAATACGATCCAGTGGGTTTGTTCAACTCCTTAATTTGCTATGGAAAACTCAAGATACATGTTTTCCATTAAACCCCCAAGGACACTTAGGTTTTTTGACAGTTTTAAGGACAATGCATACAAACATATCTGCACAACTCACTCATACAATTGAATTAGGAATTTTTCTTTAGTGGGCACCTGGGCAACAACCTAAGGAAGGGTTTCACCAAGTTTCAAGAATATTCAATGGTGGAAACAAAAGTTATGAATTTTTTTTTCTCGTTGGAAACCCTAAATCAGCAATAGGGCAGTCAATAGTAATTTTTCCATATCTTGCTCAAAACCTCATGAAATTTAATGAAACTAAAAGCATTTGAACTTGAGAACACAACACTTTCATTCCATCCATTTAAATAATAGTCATGGTGTTGTACAAGGCCGTACAAAATTGTCTTTAGACTGAAACTATAGAAAATTGTCAAAAATTGTGAAGAAATAGGGGCAATTTCATTAAAAAACTCCTTCAACCATTTCTTGGACCACTCTTCTTCATTGATTTGATGTGAACGATGATCAAGAATAGTTACATTCAAAATTACATTATTTTCATCAAAACCTAAAGTCCCAATGTCCTTTTTTAGCACTTGAACTTGGAAAATACGCACTTTTACACAACCTAAACTAAAAGAAACATGTAAAGTGAGCTTACAAGGTCAGTCATGGTCTTCTAAGACCTTATTAGATTCAAAAAACTAAAAAAAAGGAGTTGAGGAACAAACCCCAACCTTGCAATAAGCCAAAAACACCCTAGAAATTCAAGTTGGCATTTTGGCAGGAAAACCAATATTTGAATTCCTAGGTCTATTTAGGCTACCCAAACCATTGGAAATGATCCCAATGGACCTCCTAAGACATGCACCAAATCAACTAAGACTCCTAAAATCAAAATAAAGCATAAAAATATCATGAGAGTGATGCTCCTGCATCAACCTAATATCGGTCTATTCTTATTAAGTTATCTCAACTATATATGGAAACATCTCTTTACTTTATGTCATTTTCAAACTATAATTGTGATAATTTATTGTTACTTCTTTTTTGGGATTATTATGCTATATGAATTGGATGAACATATGATTAATTGTACTTGTATTAATTATATTAATAAAATATTTTTTTGAATGAATTTTATGATTTTCAAGGTTCTTTTGCATAGACAGTAGGAACGAGTTTCTATTGTGAGTGATACATAATATGCGCTTTCATGTTCATCAACATCATTAATGATAAATTGTTGTGGTCAATATTCCAACTTCAAAGTAATGGGTTTGTTATAATTTGAAGAATTAAATTCACTAGTGATCATATGAAAGACATTGAATGTAAACCTTACGATTTTCTTGTGAAATATTAAATAAGTAGATGCCACATTATATTTTAAAATTTGAAGAGTGCAAATTATATCCAATTAAATATGAGATTACACTTTGAAAAATATAGTTCAACAAAAAATAAATTTATATATTTATATTAAAATCATAAATGTTAATATATTTTTATAAAAAAATACTTTTAAGATAAATAATTCTAATTCTTATTAAATTCTTCTCATACCACATGAGCATTAATCTTATTAAAATAAAAAGTTCCTTTATTACATTATTTTAAAAAAAAAAATTTAATAAAAAGTTTGGCTTATTTTAAGGAGGGATAAGAATCCTAAGTAATAGTTACTTAAGGCATTAGATATTATTAAGAAGAATAGGACTCTCTATATGTTTTGATAACGACCTTCAACTGTTTAAATTGTTTTTTCACCACAATAAATTAATTTCCTCACGATTAGGTTATGTAACCTTTTGAAGAGATAAGACAAGGTGAATAGATAAGGAGGAAAACTAATTAAGGATAAGGAGTCTATGAGGTGTAATATAGGATGAAAGTAATAAATGGTAAAAATATGTATAGAAAGATAAATGGATATAAATTCGAATTTATTTAGAGGTGATTATTTTTTAGTTGTTTTTTTAAAAGTATGATTATAGGTTTTAATTATATATATATTAAATAGATTTGATATAAAATTAGTAATTCTATTTTATAATTATGATTTATAAGAAGAAATTCTAATTGAAAAGATTGGTCTAAAAGAAATATTATAATCAATCTAATAATCATAGGTCACAAAACTAGGTTATGATCATTAGGCTCTGATACCAAATGTAATGCTACTTTTCTTCAAGTATAAAATTGGATACTTTTAATATATATCTGACAACGGATTTATTAGTGTTATTAATGAAGTTTAAAGATTATAAATTATTTTTATAAATTAGATACAAATGCACAAAAAATGTTAATTAATCAGTGTTATCTAGTTAAAAATTTAAGCACATAAAAACATAATCAATAATACATAAATTGACATTCAATAATATAGATATGATTAAAAGAGAATGAATACCATCATTAAATAATTTAGTTAAATAAACTCCATCTCATTTATACTTAAAAATATCTTGGAATTGAGTTTATTACTTATTTGAATCATAGGTCTTGGAAAGGCCATTCTGACACTAGGAAGACATAAGTGGTATTGGCTCTTGCTATGAAACAATCTAGGAGGAAAGAGTTCATTTCAGAACACAATGCACTATTGCGCTCCACACAAGTGTTGGTTCAATAGTAAAATGCTCAACACAAGTGCACACTATGCTCCTGAGTAATTACTCAACATGTATACAACACACTCTAGAGTAATTACTCAACATGCATACAACATGCTCTATAGTAATTGCTCAATATGTATACATCATGTTTCATAATAACTACCCAACCCTAGCTAGGACAATCCTAGGTGTACTCTGTACCCCAAGTTGGACACACTCTATGTGCCCCCTTCTCCAATGCCCATAGCTCACCAAACCACTTTCTTCTTCCTTGAATGTTCTCCATGCCTTTCCATGTTTCAGATGAATGATTTATATATCCTTTAAAGGGGTGGTTTCCAAACTATCACACCCTTTCACAAAGGATACCTTTAATTATTATCTAATAAATATATTTATTTCTCCCTTTTAAAAGAGTTTTTCTGCATCTTTTTTTAATTAATCTCTTTTCTAATCAAAGGACCATATTATCCTTTATTTTTTAATTCTAAAAGGCTATTTCATAGTTTTCTCTTCTCTTGGGAAAAAAGTCACCTAACATAAGTCATGTGGTGTGAAAGTTATGTTAGGAATCTTATCCACATGACTTGAATAGAAGGAATAGGAGTAAATGAGACCATGTTCACATACTCACAATCATTAGGTTCAATATATGTAGAAGCAAATGTAATTAAGTTGGAAGAATGGGATGGAAATGGATCAATGTAAATATGTAGCTGATTATAAGCCTTAGCCACAAATTTGTTTGAGTTTTTTTTTCTACCACCTAGATGAATATCACTACTATCTATGTGGTCCTGGACAACATGCCAGAGATGCATACAACATTCAATGTTGTGACCTAGGACATAATGATATTGAAAAAAATTCTACACACCATACCAACTAGGGTATGAATTATCATAGGGAAGTAGTTTGATTTTTGAAAGAGTAATTATACCATCTTTTAATAAATTTTGAAGAACACTAGCATAAAATTCGGATAATTTCATAAAGATTCAATTATGTCTTGCAATGTTCTTTTCAACAGGAATTGAAACAACGTTTTCTATTACTTTATCTTCGTAGATTCTCTTAGAATAGACACAACTGTCTAACTATCGAGATGGGAGGTCAAGGAGGAATCCTCATATTGCATCACCAGATCTACTAATAATCTCTAAGTGCAGTACACATATGAGCGAAGGATGAGTATTTCATTAAAATGACTTTCTCCCTTAATGCCGACTATAGATTCCCCATGAATACATGTTGAACATAGGAATCAAGTAAAGCATAAGGGATCTGGGAAAAAAAAGTTTAGTAATGAGCAATAAAGTCAATCACTTTCTTGTGAACCCCCTACTTATAGTGGACGAGGTCAGTGAATGTGACTTTTGACCCAATGTTACCTTAGAACTAGTTGATTAACTACTAAAAGGTGAAACTGAAGTTGTTAGGAAGGGAGAAAAACTATTCCAACATAGTGTACTTAATGGATCACAAAAATAGTTTAGCTAGCAACACATATTGACAAAGGAAGTCACGACACATCACAATGAATGATGAGATGTGAGCCTGATGATAATCTCTACCACTATATTTATCAAAATTTACAATTTCCAACCCTTTGGGGGTGATCCCATAATAGTGGGTTACACTTTTTAGCCAAACTTGACATTGAAATGAACATTTTGAACTAAATATTTACTTTTGGACACCTATAGTTGCTAAATCATGATGAATTTGAAGATGATGCAAACTAGTGATTTTTGAAATTTTTTCTGTAGATTCTAAATATATATTTTAATTTTTTTTTGGAATCAAATTGCATTTATTTTTTCATCTCCTTCAATAACTAGTTTTTACTAGTAAACACCATTCTTAAAGAGTGATGTTTACTGTGTAACACAAATTTTTTTCTATGAAGGATAAAATTTTAATTTTTTTGAATTTAGATTTGTAACTACGATATGTAGCTCCTTCATTTGGTTTCATAGTGTTTTATTGATTTTTTTTTACTTAATTAAGTTTTGAAGTCAAACCAATTAAAATTTAACAATAGGTTTATTGTGTAACACAACTTTTTTTGTATGTATCAAAATTCATTTTTTTTATTGGATCAAGGACATCAATACCAAGAGCATAGATATTTTTCAAAATTTTGTTTTGGTAATCTATACTATTTTTTCACATGTGCAGAATAGAGAGCTTGATTTTAAGTGAAAAACCTATGTTTAATTAAACTAAAAAAAATACATAATAAAACCAAAATATATTAAAACTATACTTGATGGAGAGCTCATTTCGAGAACTCTAATCCTCTAGCTAGGTTTATCAAGTTGATTCCATTTTGATCCTCACCTTGAGCCTCAAAACCCAAAATTCTATATAAAATTATAGATGGAGGGGGGCAAGGGAAAAAAGGGGGGGTTCTAGGGAACACCCCTTCACTCGAACCCCTTGGAACCCCTTCGAGTGAAGGGTGGTTCACTAGAAACCCTTAAAAATAACATTAAAACAAGCGAAACCATTATTTTATTCAAAAAAATGGCCAACTAGGTGTTTGAGTGAACCCATTGAAATAAAGGGGGTTCGCTCGAATAGGGGGTTTGAGTGAATTGATAAAGAGGTTCGCTCAAACATCCCCATTTGAGTGAACCCCCCAATTTGATTTTTGAGTGCCCAAGAAATTTTTTTTCATTAATGTAATTGTAACCCACTTATGTGGGATCACCTTGGGGGATATGTACATTCAAAATATTCAAGGCCAAAAGACTACAATGGTAATAAGGCTATAAAGTGGAATGAGAAGCAATGTTGGTTAAACTAGTTAATTGCGACTATATATGACCTATATTTTGTATTAAGGTATTTAAAATAGGATTAGATGGTGGGAGAGGCGAATTAGACATGATGATAGAGACTTGAGGTTTGGATTCAGGTGGATGAGGAATGCCATACCCAAAAGGAATGTGAGATTTGTTAACTTCAAGATTAACGGGGGGTAGATGCAACATTTGTATTATTGGAAGGAGTTAGAGAAGGTAGAGAAGGATTAGTGTCCACCACATGTACGAATTTCTCTAGAATGGGAAGGTTCAACATTTGTATTATTGGAAGGAGTTAGAGAAGGTAGAGAAGGATTAGTGTCCACCATGTGTACAAATTTCTCTAGAATGGGAAGGTTCAACTGGGTACTAGTAAACAAAACATAGGTAGGTGCATGAAGTTGGGTTACACTTTTGTGGCCAATTCCAATTTTTTTTTGAAAATGACATAATGCAAGTGCGTTATAACATGCTCGTGTTATGTCATTTTAAAAGAAAAAAAAGTGAAAGTGATTCATTTTTTGTTGTCTGTTTTTCTGCTCTGCCTGCGGCCAAAAACCCTCATTTTCATGCTCATATTCTAGGAGGAGGCATTCTACAAAATTCATCAATAGTTTCTTTTTCTTTGCAAAGATGGTGCTACGTCGACGAAGAGGTGCAGGAGGCAAGTATTGTTTGCTATTTGTTTTGAATTTCTTAGTTTCAAGTTGATTTTGTTTGTTCTAGGTTAGATTTGATTGTTTTTTTAAAATTTGTAGGAGATGCAAATGATCCTGCAAATCCTCAAAATCATCAACAAGAAGAGGAAGAAAATCCTCAACAAAAAATCCTCAACAAAATCAACCTCCCCCACCAATCACTCAACACCCTCTTGACACTCAACAAAATTTGAGGAGTGAAATTGAGAACAACAAAAAACAAATTGAGGATTTTATCAGTAGGTTGAGTGATCCAAATGCTTCAACCACAAAAAGAATGACCCTAGAAAATTCAATGAAAGAGATGTTAAAAAATGTAGATTCAATTACCCAACAAATAATTGGATGGCAAGATAGGAGGCAGGTAGCTAGGGAATATTATGCAGAAATAGATTGAATGCTAAAATAGAGTGTTTGAGGGAGGTATAAGTGTGCAAGGGTCATCCAAACACGTCTACAAGATAGTAGAGGCATTAAGTTCACTCATAGGCGGGAAATTTAACATATCAATGACTACTACAATTGGGAATCTATTTGGGGAATTCACACAACGCACAAATGTTTGCGTAACACACGTTTGTTTGACACATAAATTCACCTTAATGGTTAGGAATGGATGAGTTAATGATTAAATTAATGTTGGATAAAAGGGACATTACATTATCAAATTTAATTTATCTGAAGGGGAGGTTTATGAAATGTGAAAATTCATAGGATGCAATTTATGACATTACAATTATTCATGCCTTGCAACAAATATTGCGTCTTATCTTATATATATAGTGTGTTTGTGTATTCATGACCCTTGTGGTCATGATGAAGTGTAAGTTTTCCTCATCCTCTCCTTGGTGTCCCTTTTTATAGTCTAGTTTTGGATATAGTTAAATTATCACTATGGATACAAGAGACACACATCCCCAATTAGAGCCAATGTTGTTACCTAATTTGATCATGTCTCATTATGCATGCTTGAATACTAGTGTAATCCAGAAAATTGTATACCTTTGCAATTTCACACTATGTTTGGGTCCCTTAATTAATTGGAGTTAATTAAGCTTCTAATTTTCCAAATTATACATTCCAAAGCCTCATTTTTCCCATTTCCCGAAATGGGAACCTATATTTAATTAATGCAACTAATATTTTATGCACCCCAAAATGAATGTGTCCTCTTGGGAAAATGGGTCCTCCGTAAGTCTCAAATCCCAATTTTTAATGTTTTTGGTGGCATTTTAATGATTCAAATTTCATATGCAAATGTCAGCTTTTGGAATGTAATATTTAGGAAATTAGATAAACACCTATAAATACATAGTTATTTTATCAAAGAAACATTAAAAAATTTATGAGAGAAATCCTAGAGAAAATATTATTGTCAAGAGTATTCAAGAGCATATTTTCACTCATATTATTACAACATTCAAGGTCCTAGCATCATGTTCAAGCTTATGTGTGTTCATGTCATATCATGAAGGATAACATGCATTATTGATCCTAACACATCCAAACATTTTTCAAGTTTCCAATCAAGCAAAGAAAGATCTAATAATTTCCTTGGAGTGATATGTTGTTTTCAGTCATCTAATCCAAAGCCCAATGCCCCCACGATCAGCTCTACTATCATAATCCTCTCCGACCTGCACTATTCTCACCATGTTGAGTACTGTATAGTAGTACCTGCATCTGCTTCTCCTCCCTCCATGACTATACTGTGATCAGGACTATCTCCCACATTTGATGCATGTACTCGGCCATAATTTGCTCCCCTCATATGGCTCTCGACTCCCTCCTCACCCGTCTAAACATATGTGGTCCTACAAGGATGTCCTGCTATATGCCATACTATTGGGTAACCCTGTCAAGCCTATGTATCTCTATAATGAAGGGGTCTCAACCAATCAATTAACACTGTGAAAACAAGTAGCCTCTCCATCGCCTATCATCCTCCCTCCATCCTTGGAAATGCCACCCCATGTACGGTCTCTAGGTGATGTCCTCCCCAACCAGTCCATTCAATCTCTGCCGTCACTCCTCTAAGCTCCCTACATCCTGGTAATGAAATATCCAACCATACTTTGACCCCCACCAATATGCTACTGCCAGTGTCTCATCCTAAGCTTCACGAATCAATGTATTTGTCCGTGCTACCTGAATGTGCTTCGAGGCCATACCTAAAGCAATGTGACATGGATAATGCTCAATGCTCATCTATAGCAGATGACATGCATGACTCAGTACAACTGTGTGATTATGCACACACCCCATGCAAAAACTCCCTCACACCTCTCCACAACATGTCTAACCATCTCAATCATCTTGAGGATGAAGAAGCATCCACTCCTGTCTAGAAGAAGTATCTCACTAATAAGCCTACATAGATATAGAGGTAGTGCTGCCATCTCTATCCCCAAGCATGTGTCAATATCCAACTCCTTCCCTCAAATGGGAAGGTCCACTAGTCCAAATTCTACTCATACACTCCTATCAACTGATCGTTGGGGTGCTACGCTGATCAGGTGTCCCCTGATTGACAACTACATGATCCTCCATTCATCCTCCAAGGTCACTATCATCTCCCCTATTGGTAGATTGAATGTGGATGTCTCTGAGCTCCATTGCTCCATCAATGTTGTGAGTAGAGGTCTGTGTGCTCTAACGTTGGGATATCCCAACATATGAAGTAGTCCAGCTTGGTCCAGGGCTGCATGATCCTTCGCAATCATGGCCTTAAGAGTCACCTCTAGAATGATCAAGTGCCTCTCCCATGTCCTAAGAGTCTCAAATATTTGCATTCATACCAACCATTTTGTCATATTTTCTAACATTCCATTGCTATCTTCTTTCTTTTTTATCCCTACCCTAGTTTGGCGAGTTCGCCTCTGTGTAAGGCGGGTTCGCACATTCCCCTTTCCAGCGCATTCACCTATCCAACATGCATATTCACCCCTCTGTCATTCTTTTTTGGGTTTGCCTATTTTCCAAGCGTACCCACCCCTTTCTAATTTGGGCACATATTAACCTATTTTATCCCTAGAGAAGAACTCGTGTTCACCCCTTTTCCCCCATGGGTGATTTCGCAATCACCCCTATGTCTTTTCTTCTCGAGTAGTGAATCCGCATTTGCCTTTGTCCTGAAGAGGCAGATTCACATCTGCCTATTCCCACCTTGGGCGGATTCACATTCACTTGTTTCCCTTTTTGGCAATTTCTCAATCTCCTATCCCCTAACTCGATCACCCTTGTGTTTTTCAAGTTCACCCTTGTCGGAGAGAGGTGATTTCACAATCACCCCTCCCTCGGTGCATCTACACCTGTGGTATGTGCATCTGCCCTTTTCCTCGCCAATTCATCAGATACGCGAATGCACTTGGCTGGAAGGGTGAATCCGCCCTTCTATGGCGAGCCCATTTTCCTAGCTACCCCACTCAAAATCGAAACAGGTGCGAATATTCAAATGAAATCACAAAGTCAAGATCCAAAGCCTACTTGGCAGGGTACCACATGCTCGTAGTAGTATGCCTGTACCTCCTCTCCTTAGTGGATTAGCTCATCATCACTGATCAAATTTTCATCACTCATCCTATCAGTAATCCTCGTCTCTCTCTCGTCTAATCACGCTCTAACACGTGTGCAAATGAAATTTAAAATTTACTATTTATAATTTTCATTTTTGACCCTACTTAGTCTTTTAATTTTTGGGTAATTTTTACCCTTTAATAAACCCTTTATTAATTCATTTGCCCCTTTTCTTTTGAGGGCTACCATTTGCACCCCGTGTGTCCGTTTTCCTCCATTCAAAAGCCATTCTTCATGGTTTTTCATGCTCTCTCATGTGATTCCCTCCATTGCTCCATATCAAGAAATTTCTTGAGGCCCCTTTCTTCCCCATCCACCCTCTTGAGGGGGCATACCCTACCATATTCCTCCACTTTTCCTTAGTATCCATTCTCCTACAATACTGGGCTACCATCTACGATTTTGTTCTTTTATTAGGTCGTTTATGTTTTATTTTTCTTTGAAACACTGTTATTCTAAGAGTATTTTGAAGAGGGGAAAAATGTAGACACCTGAATTTGAGGTCACTCCCATATGGTCAAATTCACTCTTGCATTCTTCTATCCCACATCCTTAAGCCATATTAATTAAATTTTTTTTTTTTATTTCCAGTTAATATTTCACTTTATCCTAATACCCCCTAAGGTATTTCATTAATCAATCAAATACCATACCTTTTTAATCTCTAAATTAAATAAATAGACCAATTCATTTAATTTAGTCATTACCCTATATGAATTAAATTAATTTTTAATTCATCTCTTTCTCTCTCCTCATGTCAATATCCTCCATAATGGACTCTTTAATCTAGATTAATCTAATTAATATGTGATTAGGATGTGCACATTCCTAATCATCATTAGGGTCACATCCTCCATAACCTCACATTTGCCTCTAATCCTTCATTAGCCTGCCTAATCCCACATTTGCACAACCTTAATCACTTAATTAAGCTAACCTAATCTTCATGCCATTTATGGCATGTGTCCTTAGTCAACTTTCATTAAATGCCTTCTTCATTTGGAAGAGTCATCTCCACCTTTTAAGGAATTTAAAATTCCTTTTATTCCCCCCAAGCATCCTATGTGGAATTTTTAATTCTACTTTATTTCTCCAACATTCTTGGAGGAATAAAATCCTAATTTAAAATTCCTCTCCCAATCCCAAGGTCAAATCTCCAAAACCAAGGGAGATTTTAGAATAATTTAAAATTCTTCTCTTTTCACATCATCCCATGATGTGGGTAGATGAGACAAGACTCCCCTTTTCCATGTCACTTGCCACATGTCCAATTGTGAGGGCTTGTGATTTATCAACTCAGCCTATCCCTTGATTCTATCCACCATGGATGCATCTCATCCATTCATTTGTTTAGAGGTGCTTCCCCTAAAAGTAGTGAAATTTCCCTCATTTTGATATCCATCAACACTTAGAAAATTTTAGCACTCACACACTCATCCTAGAATACCTCCATTATTGCAGCCATTAGATCCTCCATATTTCATCTATCCCACTACCCACATCCACCATTTTGATCCTCATTCCATTAGCTTCATTTTGCACTAGGTTACATGCCATTTTGTTCAGCAAGGAGCACACAATCAAGCATCAAAAAAGGGCCAACCAAACTCATCAATTAAAACATGGTAAAAGGTTACAATTTCTTTGTAGTGTGTTTGAATTAATCTTAGGCCAATCTTGAGTGTTTGTTGGTGTTTTTCTTGTTGTATTTCATTTCATTTTTCATCTTTAGAGTAGGAAAAATCACTTGGACACATTAAAACTTATAAATTTTAACTGCAACAACCATCGAAACTCCCAACTTTCCATAGCCACCGCTGATTGCCAAAGAAATCTTGTAAATTTTTTGCTCTTCTAAGCTTCGACCCAAGTCGTTTGATTCTCAAGCATCAACCTTAAGTTCACTGCCATAAACTCCAAACTCCAAACTTGCAATATACCCAATATACCATCCTTTGCACATTATACAATGTTAACTTGTTGAACTGGTATGCTCTAAAAAGGGATGATAAAAACAATGAAATAAGGAACCCTTCAAACCTTTTCTTAAGTTACTTTAACCTGCTAGCACAGGTTGCTAAACAAAACCTTAATTTATGCCTTTTTTTTAATATGATATAAACATTTCAAAAAAATCTTGATGAAATACAATGCCCCTTTGATACCATATACATTAGACAAGGCTAAGACAAATTTTTCAGGTGGATATTCATCAAGCTGAACATCAAAGTAGAATAACAATGCCAACCTTATACCACTAATTACTTGTGTAGACACTAAAAATTGTCTTAGGCCTACGACTCTTAACTTCTTCACAATTCTTTCATCTTCATTTCTCATAATTAAATAATGTTAATTATTTAATTAGTTTCTAAAGTCATATGTCCTCTATTAATTAAATAACTTTAATTATTTAATTAATTCATTCTTACCTTTATTCTTCTTTGATTAATTAATTAAATATTATTTATTTAATTACGTCGCTAATTAAATCTATCTTCTTTCTAAAATTAAATAAACTATTATTTAATTAATTTCTATGACACTTTCAACTATAATTAAATAATTGCTTTAATTATTTAGTTATTCCTTAACCGTTTCCCTCTAATATTAAATAAATCTTTATTTATTTAATTTAATCCAAAAATCTTGATTGTTGAATTAAAATTATTTAATTCAAAAGGATTTATCCGTATCATATTCCTCTATGATTAGATAATCTCTTTGTTATCCAATTAGTCATTTATCACTTAAGCTTAGATTAAATTTGATCATTCAGTTATCTAGTGAGATAATATTTGGTTTTCGATAGAAAACAAACTTTCTGTGTTGATCAGTCTATTATCTAGACAAGATCAGGTTTGATTTTCTCTAACAGATCATTTTATCTATGCCAATCTTATCTTCTACATGCAATCTTTATACTTCTATGTCTCAACTAATTTCCACCAATGATTAAATTACTATTTAATTTGATCTCCACCATTCATGCTTTATCACTTACACTAATTTAACCCTAACCCTATTGCATGCCATATCTTTTAATCTTAATCGTCAATTAATTATCTTTTAATTTGAGCCTGTCATTTGAAAATCATATTTTCTATAAATTGGCTTTACCTCTACCATTTTTACTCCTCTTGAAATCTGATGAGTTTTGGAAGCAACTTTAGCAATCTTCAATGTTTTGCTATTATCATTGTGATGAGGCCATATTTGCATACTTAATTAAAATCTAAGGGCAAGTACTATACTACAACGAAATGGAGAAGGGTAATGGAGATGAATCATGGAATTGCATGTGTGTTTGGTGAGATCTTTCATTTATGCATGTTTTTATCTTCCATTGTTCTTCATTATTAGCTTGGGTTTAGTTTGATTTATGCTTTGTATTGCTAATCCTAGAATTTTCCCTATGCTACATCTGGTGAACCCGGAACCAAGGACAAATTTTCTACAAATTTTGTATGGTTTTATGTGTTTTGCATGTTTTTTGTACTATTCAATGCAACCACCAAGACAAAGTGATGTATTTGCTAGTATTTTTCACCGCAACTAACAATAACACAAGCTACATCTGCTATACCGCACCACAACTGCGATCCCGTAAGCCACAATTGATATTCTTACAATACATTTGATCCATCTTGTGCACCACATCTGCCATTCCATGATGCAACTACCTGGCTTTGGGTTTGTTTTTAAATTTTTGTAAGTAATTTTTAGTTTTTTGCATTTTTGATTAAGTAGTTTAGGATTTTTTGGTTACTAATAATCTGATTGACAATGTGTGGCAAGAGAAATTTAATGTTTATTTTGCAGCTTCGTTTGGCCAAGATCTAAAAGCTACAACTCTTGTTTGTCGAAGGCTAAAATTGAAACTACTAATGAAATCTGATGTAGGACGTTTGTCGAAGAATGGATTTTGAAATTAATTGTTTGTATAGCTTAGATCATATTTCTTTTGTTGCTTAAAATAAACAAGTTTTTATTGTGTTTGGTGCTTTTGCACACTTTTTTTAGATTGAATCTTGATTTAATAATAAAAGTATCCTCTCCCCTTGCACACTTATGCAATCTTGGGTGTAAGGGAAATTGTTATTAACTCTAGAGGGCTTGTCTTGGTGGGAAAAAAATACACACCCCAAGATGAATCAAACCGGAAACAAGCTAAAGCAAAGCTACTCCTGACCAGTATATAAATGTGAATGCTAATGGAAAACTTAGCATTACAAGTGCGAATGTGTTATACAGATGTAGACACGTAAAATATATTGATTGATCCTATACACTTGATCCTGATTTACTAATTTAGTAGAGTAGAAAATTGAAATAACACCATCTATAGTGATCATTTATCAGAGAATGCTTACTGAACAAGACATCTCAAAACAAGCAGAATCAAATAACAAAGGTTCTACTACCACCATACTGGGGGAAAATATGTCTCAAGCAAACGTCAACATAGGGAGCATGAAGAATCCTTATGATGAAACCTATGCTAATACTACAACCAACCATGTCATGAATCTTCATCCACCCATCACCTCATCCAAAAATTGGGACCATCAAAAGAAGGATGTGAATCAAAGCAAGAAGAACATCATCAAAGAAAAATAAGCTGGGAAGCATAAGCAACAAATCAAATACATATGGATACCAAAAAATACAAAGAAAAATTATCCCTACCAAACTGCATCAGTCAAAGAAACTATGGGAAAAAATAAAAAAGGGAAAAGTATCCATCAAAGAGGTCCACAAAGGAAAAAGTAGGATTCTCAAGTAACATACAATGTATATCAAGCAGTTGGTCCTAATTCCAAGCACACTTTCATAGCCACCCATCATTGCTCATCTTCCCAAGTTTGGAGGGTCAAAGATTCCAAACTATCAAACAATCCATCTCCTATTCCTAAACACACTCCACTATCCACTCCTACACTCGTGATATCCAATTCTCACATTAACCATGTATTGGCAGCCAACCTTCATCATAAGGATTCAGAAGACACTCTATCGTGATGTGCGCACAAAGACAAAGTTAACTTTGGTATCAACAAATAAAATAAGGAATCTCAAAAGTTGTATTCAAGTGCATGTATCTTGGAAAATAATCTTCTTCAAGTAGGATATCAATGGAACATTATGATAGAAGCATCTACATCGACATCACTAGGTGATTCAACATGAGCTTAAAAATCTTTCATAGAGGAATACAAAAAAATAAAAATAAAAAATCCAAAAAAAATTAGAAAAGGATTGAAAACAGTAAAGAAAAAAATCATCCTCTAGTGAAAACCACTATGGTGGCACTTTGGAAAGGTACCATGATGAAATCCTAGAAAAAAGGCATCATGTGTAGAGTCGAGCATCTACGTGCACTAGTTCAGGTGGAAGCATCTCATCCCATCCATAATAAATCCAACATTCCATCCATCTCATCCATAATAAATCCATTTCATCAATGAACCACTTATCCAGTCCATTTTCATCCATCTACATCCATTGTCCAAATTATCTTGATCTTGATAGAATTTTGGTGTACACTTTACAATTGCTTATGGTAAAATCCTATCCTGCATTATCTGAGCCATGAAGCATTATCCAATGAGCATTCTTTATTCAAACACCTTATCTTAGTGCAAGATAATCCATATCCATCCATCCATACACCTATCCAAGCATCCACCCATGGCATCCCATACATTGCTAGACACTAGGGGTAGATATTTATGTCTTGCTTCGGGAATAAATCTTGATCTATATCTTCCAACTTATGTGGTGATCCAAACATTGGAAAACATAAAATCAAATTGGTCAAGCATTTGTGAGTAGGAATCCAAATCACTAGCCCATGGCATATTTTGATAAGATGTTCCTTATCAAACTTTATCTTTCATCAAACATCAGTCCAAACAATCAATATCAATCACATCTAATTTTCACATCAACATCACATCAAATCATTCAAAACAATTTTGTTCCAAAATCAAGCTTCAAAATCTTGATCAATCAAATCCAATCAATCCATCATCATCTTGGGATATCCTTCCCAATCCTCATGTTGCTTAACACTAACCTTGTATTGTGTATCCTCAACAATGTTATCATCATCAAATCCATCAATCCGGTCAATCAACCTTAGCTTGGTTTTCAACAAAATCCCAAAATAGATCATTGATATCATCACGTATATCCATATCCAAATCATCAAAATCATGTGAAAATCCAAAAACACCCAAACCATATCAAAAATCCAAAAACATTCATAAAGACAAAAAATGTCAAAAACATGGTATCTGAACTATGTCGTCTCTAAGCTTAAATGTAGGAAAGACTAATCTTTGATCAGCCCTTGAGACACAAAACCCAAAAAAAATTCATAAAATATCATAGAACACAAAAAAATTAGAAAAATTGAAAATCAAAACATTCAAAAAATCTCAAAAATAACAAAAACAACCTCAAAACATTTCAAAAACACCAAAAACATCCAAATATTTGAAAAAAAAAAATCTATCCCATCTCATGATCACCCACAATAAACATCACCCATAATAAATCAATCATCACCCTCAACCTTTGGTAAAATAGTTGGAAACAAGTCTAGCAGGTTCAAAAGTAAAAACTTAAAACGTCAAAGTCTCAAGTCTAGGTCAGTAGGTAAACAAGTTGGTCAACCCTTGGTACGAATAGCTCATCATCTGATAACATCACGTCCTAGGATGCATCCTTTCTACAATGGACATTAACATCAGGCATCACCGTAGTTTAGTCTTGGCTAGCGGTATGAAGAACATTAGCTTGTTTGTTTACTTGATCTTTTTATTGTTGATTATCTTATTGCACTCATTCCAATGACCTCTCGATGATTTCCAAACAAAGGGATTTAGAGAGAAAGGAATTGGGAAAAGATCATTATCTTTTATCTGTTGTGCTTGTTGGATAATCTTGTAATATAAACTTGGTCATGCGTACTTTGTTTAGTTTGTAGGGAGGGTGTTTTAGGTGTCTTGTTGACCACATAGGAAGGCTTGCCTTTCTATGTTTTGGTCTGAGAAGTTTAGAATATCTGAACTGCATTCTAAATAAGGTTTCGTATGCCAGGTGTGAATAGGAGTACTCCTATCTTATTGTCGAGTCAAAGTCCATCACACTAGGTACAACGCCATCCTGGTTCTTTATACCTTGATGCATCATATCTATGTGTGTTATCAAACATAAGGTAAGTAGCTCTTTTAAAATCCCAATTCCTGATAATATTTGGCTCATTCCTCCATCCTTCTCTTCTATAAATAGAAGGCTCTTTTACTAATTGGGGTCCACAATCTTAGAAAAGTTTATCCACAACTTATGCAAAGTCATTATCTTCATGTCTTGAGCAACTTCATCCATTTTTCATCAAGTTTTCTTAGTTTTTCATCCACCATAGCTAGGTTATAGAGAAATTTCATCAAGGAGCATCAAATCTTCATCATTGATCATCATCAAGCTTGCAAGGAATTAGGAAAGGGCTATTTTCCACATCAAAATAGCACCAATTCCCCCATGGGATTGAGAGTTCGTTTGTTTTGAGCAAGATTAGATAGCTTTCAATTGATTTACTTGTTTTGTTTCTTGTTCTTGAAATTTCAAATGAATCTTATGGGGAATGATGGTTTAACTTGCATAATGGACTAATATTGTGTTATTTGTTTGTGTTTGTGCAAGTCTAGGATCACCATTCACAACATACAAGTGATTCCCTTAGTACCCACATGGTATGTGAAAATATATAGAGCATAACCTCTATAGGATGGGAAACCTCCTTAGTGGAGCTAATATTGCCTCATGTATAGCCACCGGAACCGGTGTCCTGATTAAAACCATTTGTTATAGATTGTCAAAATCCTTCTATCTGTTGGTGCAAGAGGTTGGACCTCTGAAGCCATCCCATATTTTCACAATTCTTAGTAGAGATTAAAAATTCCTAGGATGTCACTACCAAATAATTTGGATCTTGGTAAGCCCAAGAAGTGAGTGCACTATAAGGGGAGCCTGTGCTATCAAGATCCTAAGTCATCCACTCTGAATAAGCGTGGCTAGAGAAATCCAAGTGGGAACTCAACAGATATTGTCTTGGCCAACCATAGGATTGTACTTAATTTTGTTTGAAATCAAATGTTTTCACATCAAAACCAAACCAAAACAAAGTATTTTTTGACTGTCTTCTATTTTTCCAAAATTTGATCAAAATCATACTGAAACAAACCTACAAAATTTGCCAAAAATTATAGAAAAATCAGATCCTATTTATAGTAAACCACATTTTCTGTTATACACCGCATCTACTATTGAGAACCGCATCTACTATTGTGAACCACATCTATTAATGAGAACCACATCTGCTACTATAAACCACATCTAATACCATAAACTGCGATTGATTGTAAAATGACGCATTTGTTAAATCTGAACTGCAAGTTCCTGATAATTAGAAAAAAAAATCCACTGTTACAGTCTGAGGTCAAACTCTCAAAACCTATATCTAATTATCCTTTCACATTGATCTCTGAACAAAAACCAAAAATATTTTCTCACACTTTTTACCATTGCATCTTTTAGTATCATTTAGCCATAGCAATAGACATACTAGTTGCAAACCTTAGTTACATTTTAGGAGTCCTTGTTATCTTCAGATCAATCAGACTTTTAGGACAATCACCTTTGCAGATTAAAATAGGCCAACTTCCCATACTTTGGATAAACCTTTTCTTCAAGGAAAATTGTCATAAAACCAAGTCACTTGTCACACTAGTTATCTTTTGTCATTTTGGTGAGTCTTTTCCAACTTGTCAATCCAATTTGGGAACTCACTTTGTCTATTACAAAAGGTCCTTTGACAAACTAAATTGAAGCATTGGCTAAAATTTGGATGGTTAGTAACCTCTTCTCAAATCTCCCAAAGTTGATTACCTTTAAAAGCTTGCCTACACTTTTGTATACTTAGACATAATCAGATTAAGACACCATCATTTTAGATATTAATTAGCACTCCTTATTTTCCAAAAAAAAGACCAAAAACATAGTTGCATTAGCATTCATTCCTTATATCTAAAAAATACAAAAAACATAGATGAAAATCATATCATTGATAGACAGTTTTGTATCATCCGCATTTTGAGCATACCTTACATGGTTGGAACAAGGTCAAAAAGGAAACAAAGAGAAAATATGGCTGACCCACAAGACTTTATCAATCCATTTTCAACCCCCCTACAAGGGACATCAATACCACACAAAACCTTATCGGAAAAATTTGTCACTAGAGACCAACATGGATGAGTTGTAGTTGAAGACTTAGGCACTACTGCTCAAGACCCAAAATTTGCCTCTTTTGTAGATGAATACTTGGCACATGATCCTGAACAATACTTAGCAAAATTGTTAGTAGAAGGTGCCACATTACCTCCTGTATTTGACATTCATACATTGCAAACTTCATCTACCCAAGGGAAAAACACAACGACTTCTAGTGGCTCCATCCCTCAAGTAACTATAGAAATACCATTTGGAGTACCTACCCAAAGTGCCACAACAGTATGTACATCACCATTTGGTACATCGAGCATGACACAAGGCCTTAATTTTACCATAGGGGCATCATCATCAAATCCCTTCGGCACTAATATTGGAAGTAAAAGGCCTAAAATTAGCATAAAAACGACAAATGCTATACCAAACATCAATACCACGAGTGCCATACCACAAATAGGTGTTTCAAAAATGGGACACATACCTCTCATACAATTTGGGAACCAATCCAATCCTTTTCAAAACATTCACATTCCCAATAAACCAACATCAAACCAAAATCCATCCTTCATTCATACACTGAACCAAAATCTGTCACATAACGTTGGGTTTCAAAACACTTACATAGACCCCAAAAATACAACCAACACGTCATTGACACAAGTGAATGTTTTGCAAACAAAAATGCACACCCTTCAACAACAAATGATGATGTATAGAAAAAGTACTTTTTCAACAAAAGAATTATGTCCATTTCCCTTTGACAAAGCTTTATACATGACACCCTACCCACGTGGATATGTTATACCAAACTTGCCTAAGTATAATGGGAAGCATAATCCTATTGAACATATAAGGGAATTTTCCATAATGTGCATAGACGTTGCATATGACCCCACATATCTCATGAGAATTTTTCCATGAACCCTTGTTGGAATAACACTTGAATGGCTTTCTCAACTTCCATATGGCATAAGGTCATGGGGTGAACTTGCTAAAAATTTTATTGAACATTTCACCTTTAACATTGACAATGAAATCACAATAGTAACCTTATGTCACACCACACAAGATGAAGGAGAGAACTTTATCACCTTCTTCCAAAGATGGAGGAGTCTAGCCAGTCAATTCCTTGTTGAAATACCTGAAAAGAAAAAGGTCACCATATTCCTAGAAAACCTTTATTCAAAATTGAGAAGTGACCTAAGAGTACACTATTCCACTGCTTTTGTGGAACTAGTAGAAAATGGTATCACACTTGAAAAGGCTCTCATTGAAAAAGTAAAAATCAAGATGACAAATATAAATCCAAATGTTCAAAGCAGCCCTAATGATAGGAACAAATTTTGGTCGCAAAACAAGAATGCAACCAATGATGGCATTGTCAATGCTAAAACCCTACATGTAGGACCAACCATTACATTTAGAGGACACAACCCCTCTAACAACACACCCAACAATGTTGACCAAGCTTCCAATGTTGTCCAAAACATGCAATAACCATGACTGCAAAGCAAGTTCCCAAAATGCGAATTCACTCCCCTAGGGGAGCCAATTGAATCAGTCTTTAAACAACTAATACAACACAACCTCATACAACTTCTTGAGCCAAAACAATATGATCTTGGACAATTTAAACCCTATTTGTGGGATGATAATTATTTTTGTGATTTCCATTGAACTAAGGGACATAGTCTACCACAATGTCGACAATTGAAGAACATTATATAGGATCTCATGGAAAAAAAACTATTGAAGTTAATGGACAAAAACAAACATCCTCAAACAATGATCACAAGGTCTTTTTTGATCCATTACATGACCATGGAAAAGGAAAAGCCTCCAGTCCTAGAAATAAGACCAATAATAATTCGACCAACTATGCTAATGTCAACTATGACTATAACCACAACACCATCATAAATCAAATTCAATCCACCAATGGACATATCAACACTATTACCTTAAAGATAACTCCTGAATGTGCTTTCAACACTCACTGAAGGAAGGCAGCCATCCAAGGCCCTCTGCCATAGCAACAACCATAGTCCTCCAAGCCTTAGTAAAATTTACTTGACCAGTTGGGGAAGACCCCAATGAAAATTTCTATCTTCGAATTGTTGTGTATATCACACGATCATCGAGCTATTTTAGACAAAGCTTTGCAAAGCATGACCATCCCCACCAATCTTGATGGCAATCATTTCCAAGAGATGGTAGGCTACCTAACCGACTCTCATCATGCTACCTTCTCTATACAAGATTACTCAATTGACAAGATAGACCATAATGACCCTTTTCACCTCAAAGTTATTGTCCATTAAACAAAAGTTAGATGAGTCTTGGTAAACAGAGGAACAGGGTTGAATATTTGCACCTTCAAACTGGTTAAGACATTAGGCTTCTTAGAGGCATGTGTGGACACTACTAAGAGCATTGTCATTAAGGCATATGATGATGAAGAGCGGTCATCTAAAGGAGTTATAATGCTTCCCATCATAATTGGTCTTGCGATTATAGATAGAAAATTCAAAGTCTTGGATCTTGTCCTTCCATATAAACTTTTACTGGGCAGACCATGGATACATGCTATGAAGGCCGTCCCTTCCACTTACCATCAATGCCTTAAATTCCCATACAATGGCACCAAGATCACAATAGATGGTGATCCTGATCCTTTCTAGTATTGTACTAACCTACGTGGAATACCCCAATGAAAAGTGCCCGTTAATCAGGAGGATTCATCATCCAATTCATCCCAGTATATCGATCCATCCACTCTTTCCAAAAAATCTACTTCCCAACTACCACCTTCCACTCCTAAGGTCAAGATCCAAGTTAAGGGTTGTGGAGAGTATCATATGAAAGCATCTTATTGTATCAGTCAATTGGTTCCTCCCAAATAATATGGTCTACCAACAATAGACAGGAGACAATCCATTGTCACCATACACGTCCCTCCCACAATGACTTTCACAAAATGAGGGGAACTAAGTAGAGAAGCTATAAATGAAGAAGATGTGACCTCTTGGTTATACAAAGAAGACAATAAAGAACCTCCTTTTCCTGCTCAAATACCTACAGATAAATATGGAAAAGGTTCAAGATAATGAAAAATAAAGGATATGATGGACATAGTGGGTTGGGACTACATCAGAATGGGAGGACTGATCTCTAAGTGACCAAAAGGACTAGGTCTAGGATTTCAACCGCTTAAGATTGGTGTTTCTAGTACTGTATCACCTTTACAAGAGGGAGTCAATGCTTCTGAAGCTATTGAGACATCTAATGAGCCATCTTACTAGCCTTATTATTGCACTGACTCAAATGAATATGAATGGGGTTATGAAAAATCATCTGATGATTACGATCTTTTTGAAACCTTTAGAGAACCCAGTGAACCTACATTTGATGAAATATTTGAGCAATGCTTCAAAATTAGTCCATCATGGGACACATCAAAACCTGACTTACCCCCTCCTAGGAGTAGGGAAGACACCATAAAAGCCTTTTGAAACTATGTCAATAATTCAGCCTTCACCTTGACCCCTTTGAATTTTGATACTTCCGATGATGACATACCCCTGGTATTTCCCTAGCTTATGAATTAGGATCAACAAGACCTCCCTATCTTAGATACCTTTGAGAATGAAAAAGCAATAACTAAGTTCATGGGACTATGAGAAGGATGTAATGTCCCCTTATTAGAGACATGAAATGCACAAATTAAATTTTTTATTTTAAATATTGTTTGATAAAGATCAATGAAAGATTGATGGAATAAGATAAATGAAATGCATTATTATCAACTAGTGCATAACTAACATGATCAGATATGACTTATTACTCTTGATCATAATAGATCTTTGCCTTGTTTCCTCTTTCCTAACCTCATTGATGGTAGGTTTACTGTGCCAAGGGAAAGTGCATTGTCTCTAATTGGACTCCCTCAAGGTTTCCTACCTATCTTGGGACTATCCATCAATGGACCGATTTACCAGCCTTTCCCTTCCACACACTCCGTATCCTTATTGAGTGTTAGCGAAAGGGAATTTTGGCCCAAAATCTATTCTCAGAGTAAAGTCAAAGTATCTTAAGGAAGCATAATAATTGCGGCACACAACATTAGTGTGTTATTGATAAATATTTTCTATTAATCTTAGATGTGGAATTTTCTATTCGTTTATGTTGTATTCAATGCACTAACCATATATATATCTATAGATTATAGAATGTGTCCTTTAATCTCTCTATGCATTCATATATCATTATGAATTAGATTGCATTCACCAATCATCACCCAATTAGAATATTTATAAATTCAACTGGTATTCAAATAAGATATGGGTCAGTCATCATACCTGTAAACCACTATAGGTAGCAATCTGAATTTCCTGATTGCATAACTCTCAATGTTATTCAAGCAGCTGTAGGTACTTACCTCAGATCATCATTTTATATTGGATTATTTCCAGATGTATTCCCTATTAGCGAACCCCTAAGTGCCTCCTCTCCACTGATCCTTTTATATTTTCAAATTGAACTAATTGTTATTCTATTCTGATTGTTTATGTTTCCTTCCATTCCCTTCTTATGCCCTCTCTATTTCTCTCTTTAGACTTGCATTGACCTTTTATATGTGTGAGGTGATGGACATTTTGGTTCTCTCCAGAATTTGTTTGTGTCATTTGGCTTCCAGATAGTTTTTTTCAACACAACAATTGTTGGGACAAGTATGCATATGAAATTGGTGCACCAAACATGGGCTATGGTTATCCTAATTATGGGCTTCTCTGGAACTGGGTTTTTGGTGCTTATAGTATACGAGTGAATACCCTGGGTTTTTCTATGGAATGGGTTCCCTATGATCATGGTATGTGTATTTTTTACACATGTTTACTGTGGTGCAATTCAACACTAGACCATGACAAGACCGATGGTCTTCTCAGTGCTCATAATGTATTGCCTGATATATATTCAATGATGCCTAATATTTAGTGCGGTCAATGATTACACTGTGCACATATTCAGACCACCAAGCTGTTAATTTCTATAACCCAGCAACAGATTAATTGCACAATAAATTCACAGAAAGAAATCTGATTTATAACAATTAATACAACTGGGCTAATTAACAACTAATAACAACAGAAACAAAAATAACAATAAGCCAATCACAAAAAGATAATAACAGAGATATACCCATGAAACCCCAATGTGGGGAAAAACCTGCAAATGTTGGATCTTCTATTTAGCCTAATAGCAAACTTTTCTTTCGAAAATACACTATGAGTTTGCTACAACAATCTTATATTTATAGAGCCTAGCTGCTTTACTTAGCGTGCAAGGAAAGAATCTTTCCTCGCTTTCTTTGGCTTTAATTGAACATAAAATCACTCTTGGATTTATCTTATCCTCACAAACTCGAAAAAATTCTATTTAAAGAATAAAAATCCTGCTGTTGCTAAAAAACCAACTCGAATTGTTTTAAAGCATATCTTAACTTGAGTTGCTTTAAAAAAAAATCCTCATCCCACCTTTCGAGCTACAAAAATCAACACTCCCTCTTAGAGAGGAAGGTGTTCTGCACCACACCCAACTTGTCCCTGAAGAATTCAAACTTGCTCTTCATCAGGGCCTTCGTCAGGATATCTGCTATTTGTTCATCCATAGGAATGTAATTGAGCTTCACTATCCCCTTCTCCACACAATCTCTGATGAAGTGGTACTTGATCTCAATGTACTTTGACTTATCATGAAACACTAGATTCTCAGAGAGTTTGATACAACTCTGATTATCACAGTAAATGACTATAGGATCCAGCTCTTGATCAAAGTGCCCCGCTAGAAGTTTCTGAAGCCAGATAGCCTCACATGTAGCCATACTAGCTGCCATATACTTAGCCTTTGCAGAACTTAGTGCAACTGTCTTTTGTTTCCTCCTGTACCAAGAGACTACTCCTGATCCTAAACTGAAACTACACCCTGAAGTGCTCTTTCGATCAGCTATACTGCCTACCCAATCTGCATTAGTAAAACCCTCGAGCTTGACTCCATCTTGCTGAACATAATTTAGCCCATAATCAACTGTACCTTGAAGATATCTCAAAACATGCTTTGCAGCTATCCAATGCACATGCTTAGGTTCCACCATAAACTAACTGAGTGAGTTCACTGCAAAACAAATGTCTGGCCTAGTGTTGACCAGATACATAAGAGAGTCTATCAAATGTCTCTATAAAGTCGGGTCTACTACCTCTGATCTGGAAGCATCAATCTTCTTCCAATTGTTCACAAGTGGCATTGACATAGGCTTACAGTTTTCCATACTGAATCGCTTCAAGATATCAATTAAGTACTTCCCTTGTCTAAGGAAGATCTCTCCCTCTTCTTTGCCACACTTCAATCCTAGAAAGTAATGCATCAACCCCAAGTCCTTCATCTCAAACTCTCCTGCAAGATCCTACTTGTAGTGTGCTATGAGCTCCTCTGACCCTGTGAGAAATAGGTCATCAACATATAACAACAATATGAGAAGTTCACCCTTTACCTGAACATAGTACAGGTTTGAATCCGCCTCACTCTTGATGAAGCCCACACTCTGCAAGTAACTATCAATTCGTGAATACCACACCCTGAGAGCTTGCTTGAGTCCATACAGTGCTCTTTTCAACCTGCATACATGAGAATCCATCTCATGTGCTTCAAACCCTTCTAGTTGCTCTATGTAAATCTCTTCCTCAATCACCCCGTTGAGGAAGGCCATCTTTACATCCATCTGATGAATCCTCCAACCCATCTGTGCTGCTATAGAAATGATAGCTCTTATGGATGAGTACCTGGCTACTGGAGCGATAGTCTCATCATAGTCGACTCCTTCCTTCTGAGAAAACCCCTTAGCCACAAACTTGGCTTTGAACTTTTCCACACTACCATCTGCAGCATGGTTAATCTTATACAACCATCTCGAGCCCACCACAGACTTATCTTCTGGTCTTGGTACTACCTCCCACACAATGTTCTTCATGATGGAAGAATACTCTTCCACCATGGCATCTCTCCACACTTGGTGTTTAGATGCCTCCTGAAAGCTGGAAGGTTCTACTTCAATTAATTCACTCATAAGTGCCACATACTCAGAATAACGTTTGGGAGCCCTTCTCTATCTGACTGAATCTTGAGGATCACCTACATATTCTTGAGCATCTCTAAGTGTTTGCTCAGTTGCCCTGTTTCTCCTCTTTTCTATAATAGGAATATGAGGCTGAGGAATTATTGATTCCTCCTTCTGATCACCCTGCTCGGCCTGCTCGCTCTGCTCTCCAGCTTGTGTGACTAAATTTTGAGGAATTTGTGCTACCTCAACTGTGGATGATTGTTCCTCCTCATTCATCAAGTTATTTGACTTCTGAAGAGCCCTCTCTTCCTCAAACTTCACATCTCTGTGAACCACTATTTTCCTGAGAGCAGGAATATAAACCCAATAAGCCTTAGAAGTTTCACTGTACCCAACAAGGATACCCTTCTCTGTAGTAGGTTCCAACTTGGTTCTCTTCTCAACAGGAATGTGACAATATACAAGGCATCCAAAGATGCAAATGTGCCCCAAATCTGGTTTCTTACTAGTGAATGCCTCTTCTGGAGTCAACTTTCCCAACACTTTGTGAGGGCTCCTATTCTGCAAATACACAGTTGTGTTGCAAGCTTCTACCCATAAGAACCAAGGTAGATCCTAATCATGAAGCATGGCCTTGGCTGCTCCAACTATAGCCCTATTCTTCTGTTCAACAACCCCATTCTGCTGAGGGTTGTACGGAATTGTCAACTCTTTCTTGATACCTTCCTGAGCACATAAATCTTTAAAGGCATTCAAGGTATACTCACCTCCTTTATCAGACCTCAGTATCTTGATCTTCTTCCTTGTTTGGTTCTCCATGAGAGCCTTAAACTCTTTGAACCTACTGAAGACCTCATCTTTATTCTTCATGAAATATATCCATGTCTTCTTGGAGAAATCATCAATGAAGGTAACATAATATTCATATCCATTCAAGGATGTTGTTGACATGGGCCCACACACATTTGAATGTACAAGATCCAAAATCCCTTCGGATCTAGTGTCGCTGCTTGGAAAATTGGTCTTGGAATATTTCCCAAGAGCACAACCCTTGCACACCTCATGCTTTTCTATCTTCATCTTAGGCAGCCCCGTCACTATTTCCTTAAGAATATTAAGTGCTCTGGTGAAGGTGAGCCATCCTCCTATGCCACAATCCTCCTATCCCTTTAAAGCTACTAACCAACGCATGTGCTGGCTCAAACTGTAACCGAAACAAGCTGCCATGCCTGACACCAATCACTTTTGCAATCTTGGAATCTTTGGGACGAATATAGACTTTTCCCCTCTCAAAGGTCACGATGTAACCCTTGTCTTCCAAAGTAGAAACTGAGATTAAATTCTTTGTCATGCCAGGGACATATAACACATCCTCCACCAATAAAGGTTTTCCAGACTACCTCTGAAACTTGATGGTGCCAATACCAGTTGCATGGTACTTGGCATTTTCTCCAAGCTCAATATAGAAATCTAACTTCTTCTCCTCCAACTTGGTGAAACATTCTCTGACTCCCGTCATGTGGCAAGAAGCCCCACTATCAATATACCATACCCTGTTGGAAATTGAACTTGAGAGACAGGCAATGAGTGAAAACTCATTCTCAAATCATGATGCAAACTCGTCCACCTCTGCTGTAGCAGCAAATTGCTTCTTTTGTTTGTCCTTATTTTTCTTATTCAGACATTGACTAGCATAGTGACCCATCTGATGGTAGCAAAAGCATTTAATCTTGCTCAGATTTTTCTTCTTCCCACTCTTGGAAGAAGAACCTTCTGATTGCTCTTTATTGGGCTTCTTCTTACCCTTGCTTGCAAGAGCAATATTTTCTTCATCTTGACCCTTCTTCATTTGATATCCTTGATGAGCACCTTCATGGATCTCCTCCTAAAAAAAATCATCCCAAAGTCTTGCCCAATCAGGTAGCCGATCTCTGCCGACAATACACTTGACAAACACTTCCCAGTGCTTTGAAAAACCATTCAAGGCTATACGCACCAACTCATCTTCTTTAATCATCTCTCCAACAACAACAAGCTCATCCCTGACCTGTGTCAGCTTGGACAAGTAAGAGGTCACACTCTTTCCTTTGGACATCTTGGGATTATGCAATTTGTCCTTGAGCATCATCTTACGACTCTGATAGTCGCTCTGATAAAGTTTTGTGAGTGTATCCCACATCTTCTTGGCAGTGTCTTTCCCTGATAAACGAGGAATTAAATGACCTCTTACTCCATCCAGGATAATCCTTTGAGCCTTGGCCTCTTTGACTTCATGCAAATCTAAGGCATCAGGATCATTTGTTGGTGGAGTCACTTCTGTGCTAGCATAGGTCCACAACCTATTCTCCTTGAGAACAGATGTAATCTAAACCTTCCACTGCAAGAAGTTAGACACACCCTCGAGCCTATCCTCATATCGAACACTAGTTGTCATAGCCACAAAAGAACTAGAGACGAAAATCTGATTTTTTTCCTTGAAATATGCATCACAAATCTTGGCTTTGAATTCAGAGTTTAGAGCTTTGATACCATGTTAATTTCTATAACCTAGCAACAAATTAATTGCACAATAAATTCACAGA
Organism: Sequoia sempervirens; assembly: GCA_007258455.2. NCBI lineage: Eukaryota > Viridiplantae > Streptophyta > Pinopsida > Cupressales > Cupressaceae > Sequoia > Sequoia sempervirens. Next base: position 133,764,033 of record VDFB02271358.1, on the reverse strand, counting down.
AAGAAATCTGATTTATAACAATTAATACAATTGGGCTAATTAACAACTAATAACAATGGAAGAAAAAATAACAATAAGCCAATCACAAAAAGATAATAACACAGATATACCTAGGAAACCCCAATGTGGGGAAAAACTTGCAAACGTTGGATCTTCTATTCAGCCTAACAACAAAATTTTCTTTCAAAAATACAATATGAGTTTGCTACAACAATCTTATATTTATAGAGCCTAGCTGCTTTACTTAGCGTGCAAGGAAAGAATCTTTCCTTGCTTTCTTTGGCTTTAATTGCACATAAAATCACTCTTGGATTTATCTTATCCTCACAAACTCGAAAACATTCTATTTAAAGAATAAAAATCCTACTGTTGCTAAAAAATAAACTCGAATTATTTTAAAGCATATCTTAACTTGAGTTTCTTTGAAAACAAATCCTCATCCCACCTTTCGAGCTAAAAAAATCAACACAAGCAACAAGAAGTGATGCCAAAAATAATGTTGACCATCTATCCTTCACTTGGCATATAATAAACAAAGCATGCAGAGAAATGAATAAGAGGGACTTCCTGAAATGGCATTGTACTCACTATATCACTTATAAATTTCCAAACTAAAAGGAATATCCTCGTTCTCCTTATTCTCTCCTTAGGAATATATCTTGAATTCTATATGGCTACATACATACATATATATATATATATATATACTTGATTATCTCTTGCAAATTATACTCACATATCCCTCCCCTTTCCATTCCATGTCTTTTTCCCTAGAACGTCGACTGGGAGTATGCTTGCTATCGAATTTGTGATGTATTTGTCTTTTTGAATTCCCACTTCTTGATTTGGCTTATTGTCTGCCATGGGTGATGAACTTGGTTCTCTACCATTCGATGACTTACTTCTCCACCTCAAGCAACCACCTTTTCCTTCCCTTGCGCCTTACAAATCCTATCGTATTTCCTTGTTGGAGCCTCTGTTTCATGCTAAGAGAAATCTGTGGGTATTAAGGATGTCGTACTCTTCATAGAGCTTCCATATTTCTAGACTTGGTGCCATTTTACTTGCTAAGGGTTGAGCAGTATTTAAGGCATCTTCTGAAGTTCTTCAATATTTCTATCCATCGGCTCATCACCAAATACATGCGAATGTAGTCTTGGACCACATTTTTATTAATCTCCTTTCTTTTTCTCCCTTTTTTTCCACTTGAGGATATCTCTCTTATATGACTGGAAAGATTATGTCCTTCCCTAAAGTCAGGTCTACTCCAAATCGCTGTTTGAAAGGATAGGAATTGATGCTTGATTCCAAATTTATTCATTTACTTGGATGTTTATTTATCATAATCTAAAGTGATTTTATAATGTTTATTATTAATAATAATTAATGACTTTATAATATTTTTATTTTAATAATTATTGTATTGTTATCACTGATAATTATAGTCCCAATGATATTTAGATTATATTGCTTTATTTTGTTTTATTTGTAGTTAAATATTTGACATCTTAATATTAAGGTATAATAAAAATAATTTGTCAATTAATAATTTATTTATATTTATATTTTGATATCTATTAGATTTTGTTATTCATATTTTAATGTTTCATATAATTTTGGGGGACATGACAAAGGATACCTAGTGGTGGCCATAAGGCTAGATTTACCATAAACTTGGATAACATGGCTTATTTTGGGGAGTTTGTTCACCCCTCTAGTCGCAAAAGTAGAAACAATAAGAAAAACAATGAAAAAATAAAAATGACGAGTCCCTCGGTGAAAACCGAAAGGCGCCTTTGGATGATGAAAAAGTAAAAAATAAGGATGCATCTAAGGGAAAAAAACCTCTCCAAGGCACCCAAGGATGGAGGGTTGAATGTTCTCCCTATTGCTCAAGAAAAGTCACCAATGTTGGTTGAGGAATCTGTGGAGATCAACATAGGCACTAGAGATAATCCTGGGGTAATCTATTTTGTAGCATCTTTGACAGAACTAGAGCAACCTGAATTTTGTAACTTCTTCACAGAAAGACAGGTCAACTTTGCATGGTCATATGTCGACATGCCTGGACTGGATCCTGACCTAGTATTACATCATTTTCCATTACAACTAGGTGCTAAACCTATGAAGTAGAAATTAAGAAAAATGTACCCACAAATTGCTTTATTAGTCAAAGTTGAACTAAAGAAATTATTGGATGTTTGCTTTATCAGATCAATTGACTATGCAGAATGGATTTCCAATCCCATACCAATGACAAAACAAATGGCATCTGCATTTATACAAACTTATAAGATCTAAACAAAGCATGTCCTAAAGATGATTTTCCTCTGCCAAATATTGACATAATTGTGGACCTAACAATAGGATATGAAATATTATCCCTCATGGATGGTTTCTTGAGAAACAATCAAATTAGAATCACACCTGAAGACCGACATAAGACAACTTTCACTTGTCCATGGGGAACTTATTGTTGGAATGTCATGCCTTTTGGACTTAAAAATGTCGGAGCAACATATCAACGCGCCATGACAACCATTTTCCATGATCTCATACACACTCTTATGGAAGACTATGCAGATGATTTGATAGCTAAATCATTGACAAGGGTTGATCACTTACGGGTCCTAGATAAGATTTTTCAAAGACTAGAAGAATACAAAATGAGGCTAAATCCTAAAAAATGTGTATTTGGTGTACAATCAGGAAAAATTCTAGGATACATTACTTCTAGACGAGGCATTGAAGTGGACCTAGCAAAAGTGAAAGCCATAATAGACATGCCTCCACCGACCAATATAAGTCAAATACAAACACTACAAGGGAGATTGTAATTTATCAGATGATTCATAGTACAATCAGTAGATAAAAATATATCCCTTCCAACATCTACTCAGAAAAGGGGTACCGTTTGTATGGACAGATAAATGTCAAGAAGCTTTTCAATAGATCATGGATTACCTACTCACACCACCAGTGTTAATGCCACCTATTAATGGATGACCTTTGATACTCTACATTTTAGCAACCACATCAGCACTAGGAGCCTTGCATAGAATTATAATGAGGGCCATGAAAGGGAAGTGTGTTATATCGGCTACACTTTGGTAGGTTATGAGCTAAATTATAGTCCCATAGAACATGCATATTTTGCAGTAGTTTTTGCCACTTCGAAACTTAGGCACGACATGTTAAACCAACAAACAATGTTGGTCACAAAGATAGATCTTTTGAAGTATCTCCTTAGTAAAGCAACATTAATAGGATGACTGGCTAAATGGGTAATGGTCTCAATAAATATGATATCCAGTATGTAGAAAGAAAAGCTATAAAAGGACAAGTAATTGCTGACCAGCTGGCATACACATCGATTAAGGCAGATCATCCTCTAGTTTCAAAATTTCTTGATGAATTCATCTTCATTCTTGACATAGGGATGACATGGAAGTTATGCTTTGATGGGTCCCACACAAATCATGGTTAAGGGGCTGGCATATTATTTACCACACCACAGGGTAACACTATTCCTAAGTCATTCAAAATTGCATTTCCATGCAACAATAATATAGCAGAATATGAGGCTCTTGTAACAGGATTACAAATGGTAATCAAATGATAGATTAAGCACCGACAAGTTTATGGAGATTCTCAGCTGGTAGTCTGACAAGTCAATGATGACTATGATACCAAAGATGAAAAGATTTCCCCATACAAACATATGGTAGATAGTTTCAAACAATATTTTGACAACATCATATTTCATCAAATACCCCTCATTCAAAATAGGGCAATGGACACCATGGCAACCATTGGCTCACTCTTGGACATACCTAGCAACATGCCTAAATTTGAGTTTTTGGTAGAACAACTTTTGGTCCCCGCCTTTGACATCCCAAATTCAGAGATAGTGTGTGAACTTGTTGGTCCCAATTCCCTATGGTACAAAGACATATACGACTACCTCCATGCCCAAATCCTACCCCTTGACCTCTCGAACAACCAATGTAGGAAATTTATCCATAAGTTCTCTAAGTATATCATCATTGAAGATACCCTTTATAGATGTGTCTTAGAAAACACTATGTTGAGATGTATTGATACTGAAGAAGCACAAGTGACCTTCCATGGGGTACATGAGGGTATATGTGAATCCCACCTTAGCCAAGAAGATTATGAGATTGGTCTATTATTGGCCTACGATGGAAAATGACTCATATGTCTTTGTCAAGAAATGTCGAAAGTTCCAGATTCATGGAGACTTGATACATGCACTAGCACAAGAGCTTCATCCAATAACGTCACCATACCCCTTTTCCCAATGGGGACTCAATCTCATTGGTAAGATACATCTTTCATCCTCCAACAGTCATAAATTCAACATAACTATGACTGAATACTTTACCAAGTGGATTGAAGCCATTCCTTTGACCTACATTATAGGCATACAAATTTCTAATTTCATCCTTAACTACATCATTTGTCAATATGGAATCCCTCAATCCATAATCACAGATAATGGCCACCCATTTAAAAACCAAGAAGTCTTTCACCTTTGTGAGGAATTCCATATCCAACACTACTTTTCCACTCCATATTACCTATAGGGTAACGACCAAGCTAAGGCATCTAACAAAACAATCCTCAGAATTATTAAAAAGGATGTCAATGATGTTGGTTGCGATTCAAATTTATAGCTTAACCCTACCCTATGGGCTTACCGCACAAGCACCCACACTCCCACTGGCGCCACTCCATATTCCTTAGTATTCAGTTTTGAGGCCATCTTGCCTATTGAGGTCAAGATTCCTTCACTAAGGGTATCTCTGAAAGGGCATATTGACGATGAAGAGTACTGTGTGTCAAGACTACATGAGCTAGAGTTCCTGGATGAATGAAGATAAAAGGCACTAGATCATCTTCAAGCACATCGAAATCATCTTCGTTGCAGATACAAGAAAGTCTTGAATTGACATTTTGACATTGGTGACTTGGTTTTAATGGAAAAGCCAAAGAATCAAACAGAAAGAGAAAAACCAGGAAAGTTTGAGCCAAACTAGTTAGGACCTTATATTGTCACATAAGCCTTTGGATCAGGAGCATACCTGCTCTCTACCCCTAAAGGAAAACCACTATCAGCGCCAACCAATAACCTTCTTCTAAAGAGGTTCTACACATAGCTTCTAAGAGCCTTGTCTTAATCATAAAAATTGAAAAAAAAATCATTACCTAGATGAAAACCCAACTAACAGGTGTCTTGGTAACATAAAAAAATATTGAATTGAACAATCAAGAAAATAGTAAAGAGAAATAATTCGTCCAATAGTGAAAACTGTTGGCCACTCAAGGGTAGACAAATGAGAGGGGGGTTGATCAATTGTCACCAAATCTCATACTTGTTCAACTTATTAACCTTAATTTCAGATCTGATCATTAATCATGAAAGCATAAATGAACAACACATCGGAAGCACACATAACACCAAGATTTTTTATGTGGAAACCCTATTAGGGGAAAAACCATGGTGGAGGTCAATCCATAAGATTATACCCTGTTAAAAGTATAATAAAATATGAATGGGGAATGCACATGCATTTAGGCACATTGCCTAGAGCTCACTACTCAAATACAACAAGGCTTACTGCCCAAGGAAGACACACTGTCTTACAGAAAGATTCAGATTAAAACCATCTAGATTTGAACTAAGAAAATAGCATTTGCTAATGCCTAGTTACAATTCCGGTTAAGCACATGAACACTTCTTCACTCTTCTTCATTCTCTACTCTTCCTTCGAATGATTTGAAATTTATTCACACATAAGACTCATACACTTCGCATTCACACCTCTTCCACATTTCAAACAATCACTCTTATATACCCGCAACAAGAAAATACATCGCTATAAGTCAACCACAAAAGAATAAAATAATTACAAATAGTCGGCCCAAAAAAATAAAGGTTATTCATGCAAATCAACCAAGGTCGGCCATAACATAGTGAAGACTGAAAACATCTCCAACATTGAAAAACTTCAATTAATTTCTCCTTGAAGATCCACAACACACTTCAACACCTTGTCGGAAAAGAACATGAAAAACATGAACATGCAAGCGAAAATACCAGATCACGAGCACAACGATCAATGCCGACATGCCACAAAGATAGAGAATGAACTAGAAACATCCACAAGCATCATGAAACACCATAAAAGCATCGGAAACAATTGAACTTACTGAAATCACATAATCTTCAATCAGGAACACTAACTAAAATGACAGGAAAATTGTTAGAATGAAAATCTCCATAACTCGATCAACTCTTCATGCGGATATCTAAAACTCGACGTGGATAAACTAGAAATACTCAATAAGAAACCCTTTAGTCCACAACCTCAGAACAACAACATACTGAACACACCGACAAAAAGAACTTCACTTCACCACTGACAACTTGTAGCACTTCTTATTACAATTTTCTCAATATCCTCGACATATACAACTTCTAATGCAACAATGCTAATAGCGTTGACATCAATGTCAACCACATATCAACAAAACAACCACAACATCCAACAATCTCCCACTTTGGAATTGATGGCAACACATGATGTGAAAAATACCATCAACACAACTATGCTTACTCTCCCTTAGGTTCTGAATTTTTTAGCTCCAATCAATAGCCTTCATCTGAAGAGGTTCTACACATAGCTTCTCGAAGCCTTGTCTTAATCATGAAAAAGACAAAAAAAATGGAAAAAAAAAATCATTACCTAGATGACAACCTAACAAACAGATGTCTTGGTAACATAAAAATAAAATGAATTGAACAATCAAGGAAATAGTAAAGAGAAATAATTTGTCCAATAGTGAAAATGACTTTGGTGGTGCTTTGGATGAGTGCCATGGTGAAAAACTAGAAAACAGGTGCCATGTGTAGTCGACTCTACTCCTTTGTCTACCATCATTTTAATTTGACTTTTCAGTCATATCACCTATCTTTCCTATCCACACACCTTATCATTTATCCTTTCCATATCACCCATAATAAATGGTTTCCCATTCCATGACTTGGAATGATTGACATCGAGCACACTGCCCATCCCCATTCCATCCTATTCATAATAAATTGGTCTTATACCCGACTAGGGGCAGGCACTTGACTTACGTCATTCAATTCTTACAGTGGCTATTCTGAGGACGTAAAAAAATAAAAAAAATCCAAAAAAATGTCAAAAAACCCAAAAACATCCAAAAACATTCAAAAATAAATAAATAAAAAAATAGAGTTAGAGTTAGTCGTTTTAGTTAGTCTTTTTCATTGTTGAACTACGTTGCCTCTCTGACTAGACGTAGGTAAGGTCATCTATCAATGTGCCCCCAAGGCATTAGGTCAGTCCTTTAGGTTTCTCAAATAAACAATGAAATCATGACTTAGTCTTTTATTAGTAAAAGAAAGTCAATGGTCATGTTGAACTACGAGGTCTTTGCATGTATAATGTAGGTAAGGTCATCAATCGATGAGCCCTTGAGGCCGCACTAGGTTAGTCCTTTAGGGTTCATTGTGTTAGTCAAAATAAGTTGGAAATTTTCATAAAACACAAACAATTGTCAAAACATCAAGACAAGTCATGCACCAACAAGACAAACAAGTCAACAAGGTCATCAAGTCAAACCAAACAAATTGCTGAAACACTCAAATATCCAAAATAATCAACCTATGTATTATACAGGATGTGTCCTTCCTAAAAATAGACATTTTCATTTGGTCAAGCTTCATCATTTCCTTATATAGATGGTCACATGATCGAAACCAAACATGACATCTTATACGATATGCGTCATTCCCAAAATTAGGATTTTATCAAACATCATCTTATCAATCTCCTAGACAATTAAACAACAAATAGATCAAATTTTGGAAAATATTCTTACTGGTTGTTGACATTATGGCTAGTTTTGTCTTATCTTTTCATTTGGATTTGTCATTGATTCCAGTTACTAGCTTCCTCAAGGATGTCCCATGAAGGATTTAGAGAAGAAAGGATGTCTCGAGACTCTTTTTCTTTGACTACTATTTGTCGATTGTCTTTTGATTTTGTATTTGAGTCAAGTTACTAGCTTCCTCGAGGATGTCCCACAAAGGATTTAGAGGAGCGATGATGTCTCATGACTCGTCTTTTATTTGATTGTTGTCTACAATTTGTCTTAACAAAAATACTAGGGAAATTTTTCCCTTAGTATAAGTTAGGACATTCCTTGTCTGCAACTGTCTGTTTTTAGTAGGTGGATGACCTTGTACACCTTGGTCTATCTCATATCATGGTGTTTGTTATCCATTTGTATCATTTATTGCCCAATGATGATTAATGCAAGGCCTATTATGTTTCAGAAAAATATTTAAGTCATTCTAATATACTAACATCTATGTCTTCCATGCTAACATCTAGGTCTTCTATGCTACTATTCATTTTTTTTCTGCTCTAACATTTCTTCTTTTCTGCATCTTCACCACCCTTATCTATGTTCCTCTATCCTTTTTGTCCTTCATATTCTAGTCCTCTTATCCATTTCGAGAGCACATTTGTGTTCTTTGAACCTGCCTGTACTCTCAAGGGTGCATACCACTACTTCCTCGTCATCCTTCCTCATCCTACTTTCATCGGGGCATGTTTTGACTAATTTTCTTTGACACAATGTGATAAACTGCATTGTATCAAAAAGGGGCAAAATGTAGACACTAAAAATTGTCTTACGCTTGTGACTCTTAACTTCTTCATAATTCTTTCATCTTCATTTCTCATAATTAAATAATGTTACTAATTATTTAATTATTTTCTAAAGTCATATGTCCTCTATTAATTAAATAACTTTAATTATTTAATTAATTCTTTCTTACCTTTATTCTTCTTTGATTAATTAAATAAATATTATTTATTTAATTACATCGCTAATTAAATCTATCTTCTTTCTAAAATTAAATAAACCATTATTTAATTAATTTCTACGACACTTTCAACTATAATTAATTAATCGCTTTAATTATTTAATTATTCCTTAACCTTTTCTCTCTAATATTAAATAAATCTTTATTTATTTAATTTAATCCCAAAATCTTAAATGTTGAATTGAAATCATTTAATTCAAAAGGATTTATCCGTATCATATTCCTCTATGGTTAGATAATCTCTTTGTTATCTAATTAGTCATTTATCACTTAAGTCTAGATAAAATTTGATCATTCAATTATTTGGTGAGATAATATTTGGTTTTCTATAACAAATAGACTTTTTGTGTTGATCAGTTTGTTATCTAGACAAGATCGGATTTGATTTTCTCTAATAGATTGTTTTATCTATGTCAATATTATCTTCTACATTCAATCTTTATCCTTCTATGCCTCAACTAATTTCCACCAATGATTAAATTACTAATTAATTTAATCTCCACCATTCATGCTTTATCACTTACACTAATTTAACCCTAACCTTATTGCATGTCACATCTTTTAATCTTAATTGTCGATTAATTATCTTTTAATCTGAGCCTGCCATTCGAAAATCATATTTTCTATAAATTGGCTTTACCTCTACCATTTTTACTCCTCCCAAAATCTGATGAGTTTTGGAAGCAACTTTAGAAATCTTCTAAGTTTTTCTATTATCATTGTCATGAGGCCATATTTGCATACTTAATTAAAATTTGATTGCAAGTAATATACTACAATGAAATGGAGAAGGGTAATGGAGGTGAATCATGGAATTGCATGTGTGTTTGGTGAGATCTTTCATTTATGCATGTTTTTATCTTCCATTGTTCTTCATTATTAGCTTGGGTTTAGTTTGATTTATGCTTTGTATTGCTAATCTTGGAATTTTCCTTGTGCTACAACTTGCATTATGACATCAATGACAAAAATTCCAATAGCCAACAAAACTCCCCCTTTGGCATTGATGTCAACAACCAATTCTTTGCATCCCTTTTGAAGATAAACCTAGAAAAGTAGTCAAAACATTACTATCATCTATGCACTGCAATCTGCAAAACATGCATTGGCACTATCAAAGCAACCTAGAGAAAACTTCAATTGTAAGTGTAATTTCCTTGAACAAATAAAGGCACTGAGAATGATCTCATACACCATACTGATAAACCAAAAAACATTGTGAATGATGAAGACCAGTATAAGTAAAACAAGCTGATATGATAAATGTAATGACATCATTGCAAGTGCTCTCACCATACTTACATCATTGTGACAAATAAAATGGCATGATTGTAACACAAATGATATATGTAACTATCCTCTAGGTAATGAAATGGAAATACCACACTTTTTGTCCTACCTCTTATTGATGTCATAATGAAATGACAAATGAAATGTCAAATAATGTCATAGATCAAATATGTTGTTCATAAATTAAATATGTTGTCATTCTGTAACACAATGTTGTAACACAATCACCAAGATAGATTCTTCCCCCCCTTTGAAAACAATGCCAAATGAACAAAAACATACTACTAGACTATCCAAGACAAATCTTCCTTTAAAAAAAAACATAACACCATTAGTAATCAAAGCAACTGTCAAAGTAAGAGGAAAAAAAGGATGGAAGATAATAACTGTGCAAATCACGGCCATGTCAACTGTATACTAAAGCAACAAAGGAATCATCAAAGCATCATGTCAATGCCCAATGCATCAAATGCTATCTATAGTAATGCATTATAATTACCAAAACCAATGTACCATGAATACCATCAAATGCATCTTCTGCAACTAAGAATGAATCAAAAAATATAATAGCTCTCTCCAATGGCACATACCACCCCCTGCAAGAAATACCATCACTGTCAAAACAACATTGCATTGTCTAAGACACTATCATAGCATAGTCTGTACATCATGACCTTATTGTAACTACATACATTGTTTTCCTTCATATTTCTTGAATAGATAACCTCATAAAAGATCAATATCATCAAATCATGCACATGAAACTATAACATTATAGTTGTTACTAATAGAAGCTACAATACTAGTGTGTGGCTCCTCCCCGTCAATATCAAATACACTAAACTTAGGTCCAAAATCATAAAACACACTTCCAAACAGCCCACAAATGTCTACTTTGATAAAGTAAATTGGCAGCTAATGGTTGTGACAAAACTCATTATAATCAATAGATTTACCGATGATTATATCGACAAAGACAACTACCAATATCGACTTCTGTAAAAATAGAAATTGACATACAAGTTCCACATCTCAACTTCTCCTAGATCATGCAAAGTGACAAATTTTACTCCCACCAGTATAACATTTTTGTGATCTCAACTCCAAGACCTTGAAGACCAAAGATGAGAAAATTTTCACCAAAGAGGTGCCGCATGGTCTCCCTTCCATACACTACAAACTGTCTATTGTGTAAGTCCTCATTGATGTGAACAACATCAACTAGGTTGCCATCTGCAGTGGTACTCATTTTTACCTCCTCGCTTGGCACATCACTAGCACCACCCTTAACATGCAACCTTTTCATTGAATTCCCTATGATTTCTATCTCTACAACTCTCTTTATGGGTAGCATATAGTGTGGCCAACTGATCAAACGAGGGTCAAATTTCTCAAAACATGCATCGAAGTGAAGCCCTGAGATGGAAACCTTGAAAATTAAGAATTCAACGAGAAAAATAGATCAATAGGAGGAGATCTTTAGAAAATTGTGCAACGACCGATTCTTCAAACCCTTGTTGCAAACTTTATATAGGAGAGACGATGTGCCAATAATATCACTATCTTTTGCAATCCTTTACAAGCATCCAATTCTTAAACAACCATCAATTCAACTAAATAATAATGCTCTGGTGAATTCAACTATCTTTGTTGAAATGAAATACCTATGTATGCCTTACTATGCCAATCATTGTTCTAGAAAAGTAAGCTATCAGCAAATCATAAGAAGGATCAAGGCATACCAGAATGAGATTGAAGAGCAATATGAGCAAACGACAAATTATCATGATTCAAAATCAAGTATAACTTCTTGTAAGACAAGACGTATGATTGAGAAGGTGATAGCACTATCAAGAATCATCAATTATAATATTCAATGGAGGACCATTGACACTAAATCACTTATGCATTCAAGGCACCAAGTAGTATTACCTTGCAACCAAAACATTGTGTTACCAATTTTTCACTACATCTCAATTGGTAGAGCTGATTAAATTTTGTTATATTTGGAAGTGAAAGTATAGTTATTTTTACATGTTCTTAAGTGTTGTTTGCATTATATTTATCAAGTATCAAGTACCAGTTTTGCAAATGTTTTGAGAAAACTGAGTTTCAGAAGTATTGCTCAAATACTTTACAAATCAAGTGGCGTACAAAACTGAGTATACAAATGATTAAGGATAACAATTGCTTCCATTTATTCCATGAAGTTATTCACATTACATGTTTTCATTTGATTGCAATAATACAAATGATGGTACAACTTTGCATTTTGATGCATTTCTTTCAGAAAGGAAATGAAATTTAAGGAATTAAAAGATCCACACAAGCCATGGTTTTAGTTTGTAAGAAAGGAAATATACAATTGAAAGAGAGAAGCAAATAACATGGTACATATCTGTCATTGCCTATGTTTAATCTTTATTTGATGACTTGTAGCTTGCTCCATTCCACTTCCATTCCTGGTTTTACTTGCAAAAGATTGAGAAGGGTATTAATTAAGAGCTCAGGATATGAACTATACTACATGCCCTACTAACAAAAATATATTTCAATCCTTGGAGTGCATAGAATCAACTAAAGAAAAGAGAAAAAACATGAGCTAAAAAGGGTAAAATCATCATCATATATATTTTTTTGCTAACATTGTGTGTTTCCTATGTAGGTATAGGAAATTTCATGTAGCTGATTATCTTATGAAGACCAAGGATGTGGTGAAAAATGGGCTCCCACAAGGGTAGAGCTCGACATGCTGCCCCTTAAACATTATAGATGGGGCTGAGTGAAGGAATACAATTCTTATGCTCACCTGAACTATTCTAAAGGAGTAAAGCAGAGTTTCATTCATCAAAGCCGTTAAGCCTATTGTTCATTCATAACAATCAAGTGATATGTTGTTTTGAGAGCCACAGGTGAACAATAGACTTAATGAATTTAATCAATTCAACTGAGATTCATCAATTTCATACTTGCAAGTTTAAATATTGCCATGTTCATGATGTTGTGATAAATTACAGTAGTATACATGCTCATGATGGTGATAGTGAACAAGCATACATAATGCCTCATTAACAAGAACATTGTTCAATAAAGGAAACATGTGAAAAGATTCAGATTTTCATTTTAATGGAGGATGGCAAACATCAAGTAATCTACTGTAACTAATATCTGAATGCGAGTATTGCATTAAGTGAAGTTGTTATAGCCATCTAGAATACTTTAAAGGAGAATAAATGCATAGAATGATCTTTTCATAATGGAACATAAAAATACATGAAGAGTGCCAAGAAGAGGAACAATGATATCATTCGATCAAAGCACATAAAATACAGTTTTTTTTGAATGATGAAGAAGGAATTTTTTTCAAGTGCAGAATACAGTGATTAGGTATGTTGGAGACAACCAATTTCATTTTGGCTGACAGTGGAGGAAAACAGTCTAAGAGTACATTGCTCTAGAGAGCTATTTTTATCATTCAAAGTATGCTTTCAAAGAGTACTTGATAAGAAATTTGCAGAATAGAAAAGGTTTAAAAAACATAGAAAAACTTATATATCATGTCTTGTGAGTTCCAAAAATTCCATACATTCATGTTCTTTATAGAATCTCTAATATTACTGTTTGTTTAGTATGCCCTCAAGCTAGGGTTTTATTCCAAGAAAGTATAGGAAATGTGTGGAGTACAGAGATTCAAAATGCAAATTTTTTACCATGCTTACATTACATGAGTTTTGGCTCTATGAGCAATCAATTATACAGTGAAGGATAGGTGGTCATTCTTTTAAAACAACAAGCCTGTAAATTTTTGTTCATAGGAAAGTGAAAATAAAGTAAAATCACATTGTCCACCTTCAGAAATGAAAAGTTTCAACACATATTTTGCATTTTTTTGAAGGTTTGTTTTTTCTGTCCTAGGAGAATACAACAAGGGTTTGGGTAGAAGCTTCAAATTATTCGCGGGAGCTTGAGACAGTATTTTTTCTATTGTTTTATCATTTAAAGCTATAAATTTCCTCTTTCAAAATCAAATGGAGATGCCATATACATAGTAGAAATTACAAAGCCAAGTTAAGGGTTTCTTTAATGGCATCAAAGTTAAAATACAAGTGGAGCATCTTCTTACATAGTGAAAATATTATAAAAGCTTATGTTTTGACAAAAAAAAAAAGTATGTGGTGCCATGGAGATAAAAAGCAGAGCTATGGATTTACAATTAACTCACATTATGTCAAATACCCATATTATGGAAATTTGAGCCATGGCCTGTTGGCCTATTTTTTTTCTCAAAAAGATGAAACCCCATGTAGGGTTTGTTGTTCAAGTAGTGAGAAAATAAGTGACAAACCCTAGCTATTAAGGGTATTGGGGAGGAATGCTAAAAGAAGTGTGTATGGTTGTGGCCTAAGAGGTCTATCAATCTTTAGAAACCAAAATACAGCTAGGGTTTGTGGTTCAAAAAAAATGGAGTTTTCTATTCAAAGCAATAATAAAATCATGGCGCTTAGAAATTTAAGGTTTCCATACAAAGTTTCAACAAATAAGCCTCATGGCCGTGGCCTAAAGAACACAAACTTTTTTTTTTTTGAAAAGAAGCTCAATAAGATCTATTTAAGAGGGAAATGCAACAAAAAGGAGATCATTTATTTACCCATGCTATCGAAGAAACCATAGTTGAACTGAGCCTTGAAGACTTGAGGAAAATTCCCGGGGATGAACTCACATGGTAGCCAGTGGATACATCAACAATGGTGCACACTGAAATACAAAGAATGTATCATAAATTGCATTCATAGCCGTGGCCTTAAGGCCAAAAGATGATTGAAAAATGAAGTAGAGAGTCTAAAAAAGTCCATAGAAAGCCTAGGAACGGGCTTTCCTTTAAAACCATGGAGAAATCAACAAAAAATAGCGAGCTTGGAGGCTTGAATCTCCCTCATCAAGCTAAAACCCTAGCTCATGGCAGGGTTCTTCATAGTAGAGCCAAATTCTCCCAACACCAAATGATGCGAATGGTGGAAAGAGTGACGATTTTGTTGCTTAGGGTTTCCTTACCCATAGTGGGCCAAGGGATTTTCCCATTAGTTTTAAATTTTCAATGCTAAGTAATACAATGGGGGGCCGACAAATTATTACTCCTAAGTCCTCAATAACACATGGTCATCAATGCCTTAGGCCTCCATTTTAATATGCTAAGGTTAAAACAAAACATCATATAGTGGAAAATTTTCAATGTGCTTAGATCCCCTTGATACATCAAACCCTAAGGCATTTTAATATATATGCCTTGTTTCCTTTTGTATACCTTGGCCTTAATTTTATTAGCATTATATATGTGCCTTGGCTTTGATTTTAATTGATTTTATAAAAATCAAAACTGGAAGGAGATAAGTTATTTTGTTTTGCAAAAGATTTTTTCTAAATATTTAATTGCAAAAAAAAAATCAAATTGTGAGAGTATTAAATTTGCAAATCATGTAAAGCAAGAATAAAGCAATATTTTATAAATTGCTTTATTTCTTTGCTATCTTTAGCAGATTTGTGAGTAATCTTTCTTTTGGTCAGATTTGAGCTTCTTGGTGGAGAGATAAGGTGTTTTTTTTTTAAATTTTAAAGCAAAGCAAACCTATTTTTAGAAGCTTTTCAGTATGTACATGCAAAAAGTGTGACTTTTCCACTTTTGTGCCAACTTTTTAAGTAGTTTTTGATGCTTTTCCTTGAGCTTTCGTCTTGAGCTCGAATTAGGGTTTTTGAGGTATATCTTGAAGAAAAATTAGTGTTTCCTCAATTCAAATTATTGTTTCTTTCTCTTATACACATTTTGAGAGCTTTTAAACTTCTTTGTACTCAAATTTTGAGAGTTTTCACTCCATTCAATAAAAGTAACATTGCTCTCTCCAATTTTTGTCTCTATTTGCAACCTTAGTATGATGTCTACATTGTGATTATATTTATAGATCCTTTTCATGTCCTATTATTGTAGATCATTGATACATAAAGTTCATTTAATGTAGGTTGCATGATGTGTTTAAGTCTAAAACTTCATGCAAATCAATTTTGTACTGGTGTTCATGAGAGATTGTGAATTCATTACTATTTTTCTAAAGACTGTTTGTTGGTAGAATATCAAAGTCATTATTAAGTTTGAGATCATATTAGATAGGTTTTACATTTCAGTCATAATCTCTATCCCTTTTCCTGGAAGATTACTTAGACTAGGATCCATTATTTAGAGAACCAACTCACTCTGGAGATTCTCTTTTCACATAGATCACCCACATCTGAAAAGGGTTTCCATGTTTCAACAGATAGTTTGATTTTTTTGCAAATATGACAAAGAGAGCATATATGATTGATAATTTTTTTTGAATGCCCGATGGGACTATGAACATCAATTTCAAAGAAGTTTTAATATTCTAAAGTTGATGTTTGGTGTATGTAGTAGGTTATTTATCCTTTTGGAGGCTCATTTCAATATACCTGGTGACTTCATCTCTGATTTTGCATGCAGACTTAGTGTAGCCAGTGCATGAGAAAAGTACAAACCAGATAAAGTTCTACACCTTTTGAGTACCGACAGTTTTCCCCACCATGAAGGAGAGGAAAAACATCAAAGAGACTATTTGAAACACCTGCAAGGTTGAAATCAACAACTCCCTTTTTCAGCTCATTAGTCCTATTACTAGGAATTCCCATTCCTATAGCACAAGCACTGCCAATTGAAATGCCAAGACAACACCCATTTGCACCTTTTAATGGATGAATTCCGTTGGACATTGCTTAGCATGATGAAATCCTAGTTGTAGCCCTTAAAAGCCTATCGTACTTCACCGAAGAAGATCACACAATGCCAGTTGAACACATTCGTGATGTTGCTACCCTATGCTCAATTCACAACATTACACAAGAGAACATAGCACTAAGAATCTTGGATGCATCACTCAAAGGAAAAGTATTGAAATGGTTCAAAATTCTCGTAGCCAACTCAATCACAACATGGGATGCACAAGGCAATGGCCTGTATCAGTATTTTGTTGATAAATCAAATCATTCATCTTTGTTGGAGAAATTGAGCATAATCAAGAGGGCACCACATGAACACTTGGTTGATTTCAACTACTGATTTCAAAGAACCTAGGATAAAATTCTTGCAACGGTAAAGCCTTTACCAACTCATTCCTTTCTATTTTTCTTAAAAGCCCTAAATATCAAAATTTTAGTCATGACTCAATCTATGGGTGGGCATACACTCCCTCATGCTTATGACATTGCCATTAGAGCTGAGAATTGTCTCATTAAAGTTGGGGAAATAGCCCTTAGGCCTCCTATGCCCCTATTCCCTAAAATACAACCATCTATTCCTATTACTTTACCCCCTTTAGCTATTATCCTGCCTATACCAGCAATAGGATATCACGTTGCAACACCTAAACCAGTTGTTCCAGCCCAGTCCTAAGAGCTTTAGGAGATGAAAAATATACTTAAGACCTTTGGGAATGATCTTGTGAACATAAAGAAACAAGTTGGCCAAGAGTAATAGCCTTACCAAGCTCCTTATTAGTAGAATCTGTAAGGAAAGCAGAGGTGCGGAAACACCTTCCTAATGTCAAATTCACAAGGAAGAATGCAATGTAGGGATTTTAATTTTTTAAATTATAATATAATTAAGACACACATGAAAGATTTTTAGAAATAGAACAAATACACAAAGACAACTGAACAAAAAATTTATGTGGGAAAACCCTATTGGGAAAAAACCCACCACACCAAGCTGAATCTCTTTGTATTTCAGTAATAACAAATTACATACAATCAGAAAGAAAACTCTCTGGTATTAGTCATAGTAGCTTTACTCGCTGTTCACCAGTTACAAACCATGCTCTCATCAATGTTGATTAAACTCACTATATATCACAAATCAGAATCATTATGCTTTTATTTAACACTTATGATTTTCCCTCTATGCATCCTTATCCACCATTTCCAACTATAGAAAATTTCCTTTCAAGCTTTGATTTTTCCCTACATGCTATTTTTCTCTAGCGTTGCAACTGATGCAGAAAACCAACCGTCATCCGTTTGAAATCTGCTTGCTTTGATTGGTCCACGAGATGCCACATATGAAAGTCAAACAGTTAGAGAAGCATTCAACTGAGTTCGCATGTCGGTGAGACATGGGAAGTGTCTCCCTGATGCTCAAAAGATTCATAATGGTATTGAAATAAGTCTCAATAGTCGGCAAGACAACATAGCGAGTGTCACATGTCACACTAAATCCATCGATGTCCATTTCGTTCCTATCGGTAAGAGTTTACCTTATCAGCAAGACTCATATCGAATGCACACAAGTCATATCGAACTCAGAGAAACCATTGACAAGACATACCGATCTCGCCAAGACCTCATATCGAAATCTTCAAGTCATGTCGGCGTGAGCCATTCGGCATGACTATCGCTCTTCGGTGAGACATCATACTGACAGATAAAGCTTCCACTAAATGGTTTATCATTTTCGCTGAGATGTCATAGCGAACATCCAATGTCACCCCGAATGTCACATAATGTTGGCAAGACTCATGTCTTTCGCTGTGACATTTCATCAAGCTTCATCATGTCTTACCAAGTCGGCAAGACTTATGCCCTTCACTAAGACCTTTCACCGAGCATCACCAAGTCTTACCGAGTCAGCAAGACTTATGCCCTTTCGCTGTGACGTTTCTTCGAGCGCCCAAAGTTATCCTGAAGACTGTCAGCATGACTTATCCAAGTCGCCAAGACTTATTAGCGAAGTTTTTTGTCACTGTGAAGGCACCACGAGAATACTCTCGTTGGTGAGACTTTTTGGTTTCGTTGAGACCTCTCCCCGATGATCTGTGTGTTAGCCCGATAGCCATAAGCTATCGATGAGACTTACACTGTTCACCAAGACTTCATGCCGAAGTCTTTGAAGTCATCGTGAAGACCCAACCTTGGACACCCATTCGGCAAGACATTCCAAGTCGGTGAGACCACATACCGATAATAAACCCTTTGGCCAACTCTCCCCAATGCCCGATAAGATCACACTGTTGCCCGAAGGTTTCCATTCGCCAAAAGGTCACGCCGAACACAAAGAGTCACAGCGATAGTCATTTTCGGCAAGACATCAACTCTGTCTTGGTGACATCACCCTATCAAGTAGATTTAGAACAGTTAGTCGACCATACATGAACAATGTCACAACGAATTTTCCCTTCAAGAGTTCCATGTCAGTAAGGATTGAGGCACATATTCCAACAGAATCATCAAAATAGACCAACTTTTCAAAATGATTATCAAGGCCAAAAAAGGAATTTTAATCCTAGACCTTTTCAGGCCTTTAACCCCAACACTACCATTTCGTCAAAGGAACTCATACCATAGAATAACATTGTACAGGATTGCGATTGGTTTTATCCATGCAATCAGCCCCATAACCAATCAACATGTGCTAACAACATCAAAAATCGGGCCTTATTGGTCAAAAACAACTATGCTGGTTTGAAAAGTGTTGCAGATCAAAATCAAGAACAACAAGATAACCTTGAAGTTGCCTTGCCGAACTGGAAGAGTTCTGAATTTTGTGGCATGAATGGCTAGGATCAACAAAATTCTCCTATTTCAGCCAATACTAGGTCAAAAAAGAGAGCCATGGATTTGGGGCAGCAAGCTAGAAGTTCACAGCAGCAACCTACGAAGGACAAACAACCTATTTCTTCATCAAGTAGTAATGAAGCAGCACAACCTAAAGTGTAGATTTTGCAAAGAGGCCAAGAAATACTTGGAAAGGAGTAGTCAAAGACACATTTGTAGCCTTTGCAGAAGAAAAATGATGTTGTCACAAAAAACCAATAGAAGGTAAATCCTACTTATTTCAATATTGTTGAACACCTCAGAAAAGCTACTGTCAGCATGTTTGTATTAGATGCTTTGCACATCCTAGGTTAGAAAAGTTTGTTGCAAGATGCTTTAGCTAAGTTGTCCATTTCTAATGATGCTAATCAAGGTGTTGCTAAAGTTGTGCTTGCAAATGATTTGAAGGTTAAGAATGAGCAGAAAACTAAAGATGTAAAGCCTCCCCCATTTTACTTAAGTCTGATTATTAGCAATAAGATAGTACATAATTGAATGGTTGATTCTGGTGCAAGTAGCTCAGTTATGCCTAAGAGTTTGGTTGATAAGCTAGGTCTTGTTTATAATCCTAACCCCCTGAAGGGTGTAGTTCAGTTAGATGGGTCTACTGTTAAAACTGCTGGTATAATCAAGAACTTGCCACTTACCTTGCATGCATCCTAAAGCTTTGCTATTCATCAAGATATACATGTTATCAATTTACCACCACACTTTTCCATTTTCCTTTCGAGGGATTTTACAACAAATTTGGGCGAGTTTTGGTCCTCTGATTGGTATCATTTTTTCTTAGAATGAGGTATGGTACGAAAGTAACCATAAAGTCCGAGCCTCTAGCCAAAGACCATATCAAACCATATTCCTCAAATCCTAGAAATGCTAACCTATACGTCAACCCTATATTGGAGGAGCAAACCATTACCTCAGACTATAGTACCCCTATAGAAAATGTAAATCTAGATGAATAGGAAGCTGAAGATCATGAGATCGATCCTTTTCAGTACACAGATGAGATAGGATTAGGAGTCTATATGATTTGTGAACCTAAATTTGATATGCCTAATCTTTGTAAAGAGGAGGAACAGTCTACAGAAACATAAGATAAGCTTTGGAAGCTTTACTTTGATGGTTCGAGGAGCAGCAAAGGTGTGGGAGGTGGAGCTATGTTGATTTCACTAGAAAGAGATAATTATTTTTTAGCTTGCAGATTTGCTTTCAGTTGATCAAACAATATAGTTGAATATGAAGCATTGGTGCATGGCCTAGATTGGGCCTGAAAGAGAGGTATCAAATACTTACAAGTTTATGGTGATTGAAAGTTAATAGTAAATCAGGTTAGAAATTTGAATGCTGCAAAAAATGACTTGCTTAAGAAATATAAGCATCGTGTATGGGATTTAATAGAATATTTTAATGCTTTTAATATTGTTTCAGTTCCTAGAAATGAAAATAAACATGCTGATAGGCTCACTGCCATAGGAGCTCAATTTGATATTCCAAACGAGATTCACAAAGTAAAGGCATGTCAATATGTAAAAATAGTAGTCAAACCTTCTGTGCATGTCAATAATATGAGTTGGCAGGTTTTTGACAACAATGAGCAAATTATAAATTTTTTAATTGTTGAAGCTAAGTTTGCAGATTGGCAACAGTAGTATGATAACCAAATTGTGTAGTTGAAGAAAAACAAGATGCCAAAAGGTCTGGTAACCTTGGAATTTGTGTTCAACTCAGATGACCAAGTATAGAAAGACAAATGCAACTTGACTGTAAAAGAAGAACACTATAAGGCAATTGGAATTTTCAAAGGGAAGCTTCTCAAGCTAGGAAAGGTATGTCATAAAGAGGAACAACAAGCATTTATTCTATTATATCAGAAATTTAGTGATGTTTTTTCTTGGGAGTACAAGGATTTAAAAGGTTTTGATATGGGATTAGCCAAACATACTATCGAACTAGAGCCTGATGCAAAACCAGTAAGGCAAAAACATAGACCTCTTAATCCCAAATTAGAACACCTAATGAAGGCTGACCTGAAAAATTTAGTAGAGAGTGGTATTATTTTTCCTATCAAGTATAATTCTTGGGTGTCAAACTTAGTTCCAGTTAGGAAGAAAAGTGGCAAAATCATATTGTGTGTTGATTTATGAGATTTAAATAAGCTTGCATTGAAAGATCACTATCCACTCCCTTCCATGGAGCAAATTCTGCAGGTAGTTTATGGTTCTGACATATTTTCTTTGGTAGATGGATATTTAGGTTACAACCATATTCTGGTAAAACGAGCGGATTAGTTCAAAATAGCATTCACAACTAAGTGGGGCACGATGGCCTACAAAAAGATGCCTTTCGGCTTATCCAACGCTAGAGGAACTTTTCAACGAGCGATGGACATGGATTTTCATGACCTCATGAACAAGTTCGTTCTAGTATATTTAGATGACATTACTATTTTTTCCAGAAATGCTAATGAAAATCTTGATCATTTAGAGTAGATTTTTCAGAGATGTAGAGAGTTTATAGTGTCTCTCAATCCGAAGTGTATATTTTCAGTACACGAAGGTAAACTCCTTGGACACATTATTTCAAAGAAAGGTATTTCTATAGACTCTGAAAGAGTCTATGCAATTCTTGAGTTACCATTACCAACTCACAAGAAAGGATTTCAAATCTTTCTTGGAAGAATAAATTTTGTGAGAAGATTCATACCAAATATTGTAGCTTTGTTGCAACCTCTCACTTTTATGCTTAGAAAGAATATGCCCTTCAGTTGGACTAGAGAAGGTAAGAGGAACTTTGAGCAAATAAAATAAGCCCTTGCAGCTGCCCCTACCCTTATTAATACAAATTACAAAAAATATTTCATTCTTTATGCATTTGGAGGAGTTGATACTATTTCTACCATGCTTTGCCAACAGAACGATGAAGGTTTGGAGGAACCTGTAGCATTTTTTAGCTAGGTATTACATGATTATGAGGTGAAGTACTCTTTTGTTGAGAAACATGTTCTTGTTGTTGTAAGAAGCCTCAAAAAGTTCAGGCATATGTTGTTAAATAAAAAAATCCACTTATTGGTTGCTCATTTGACTACTAAAGATTTCTTACTTAACAGAGATATCAATGTTAAACGTGTTGGTTGGATAACCAAAGTAATGGAATTTGATGTTGATATTAAAGTAAATAAGCTTGGTAGGGGAAAGGGTTTTTGTGAGAAACTCATAAGAGATGAGGATGGTAGATTAAAATAAGTTGAAATTGTAGAAAAAGTGCTAAACAATGAGGATGTAGTTGTTGTTCCAGTTTCTATTGCTACCTGGTTGTAGAAAATGATGCATTATTTACAAATTGGTGAGTGTCCCAAAGGCTTAGACAGAGAAAAAAAAAGGTATTACAAATTGCAGTCTATTCCTTTTGCAATTATTGATGGCATTCTCTATAGGAGAGACTTTAAGGGTATTTTGTTAAGGTGCATTCAGCCTGATCAAGTCGATAAGCTTTTAGTGGAATTTCATGATGGGCCTTCAAGAGGCCACTTTGCTGCAAGAACAACCCTAAAAATTATGCGGGCTGGTTATTATTGGAAAAATATGTTTAAAGATTCTATTGCTTGGGTCTGAAGATGTGAAAAGTGTGCTTTATTTTCTGGAAAATAGAGGCTCACAGCTCTTCCTTTGCATCCAATTCAAGTGGAACAACCCTTTGCTAAGTGGGACTTAGAATTTATTGGGCCAATCAACCCGCCTTCAAGCACGGGTCATAAGTGGATTCTTACCGCCACATATTATTTTACCAAATGGACTGAGGTGGTTGCTTTAAAGGAAGCAAATGAGACTTTTATGCTTAACTTTTATCAAGACTTAGTGTCGAGATTTGGTACTCTAGATTCAATAATCTCTGACAATGGTTTAGCTTTTATCAATTTAAGGATTTATTATTGGTTAGTTAAGAATAACATTTATTTGAACACGCATTCTAATTATTATCTGCAGGGTAATGGTTAGGTGGAATCTATAAATAAGAATCTAATTCAGATAATCAAGAAGACAATTGAAGACAATCAACGAACATGGCATGAAAAGATGAATTTAGCTCTTTGGGCTGATAGGGTGACTTCTAAAAGGGCCACTGGTTGTTCTCCTTATGTACTTGCTTATGGAAAAGAGGCTAAATTACCTGTTTCTATTGAATTTCCTATTTTGAGCTTCGTTAAAGAGATGGAATTGCTGAATGAACAACATCTTGAAGTAAGATTTGCATAGTTGATAGAGCTCGAAGAAACTAGAAAGGAAGCATTAAGGCAGCTTGAAATACATCAAGTTCAAATGAAGAGCTCTTTTTATAAAAGGGTAAGACCACAAGATTTCATCATTGGATATCTAGTTTTTAAATGGAATGAGTATAAGAGCAGACCTAGATGACATTCCAAGTTTGATGCAATTTGGGATGGGCCTTATGTCATCATGGAGTGCAAGGAGCACAACGCTTTCCAAATTCTAAGTTAACTGGAGAGGTACTGTCTATCCCAATTAATGGGATCCACCTCAAACATTTCCTATGAGATAAGTTTTATCTTGTAAATAAGTAGAGTAGTTGTTGCAAATAAGTGCATTGTGCACATTTATTTTCAGTAGTTTTCTTTCCCTAAGCGTTGTTGTGCATGTTTGGTTGGCCATCAGGGCCTATTAGTTTGCTTTCCGCTTTATTTTGTTTTTGTTGTTGTTGTTGTTTGGAGTGTTACTGTTCAAAGTTTTGAGTTTTCAAAGGGGTAGATTTGACTTTGCGCCCAATGGAGTTTTAAAAGGCAACTAATCTAATGCTTACCTGGAAAGCACTCAATGGAAATCACCAAAATGTTACCAAATTTTCACTACAACTCAATTGGTGGAGCTGATTAAATTTTGTTATATTTGGAAGTGAAAGTATAGTTATTTCTACATGTGCTTAAGTGTTGTTTGCATTTTATTTATCAAGTATCAAGTACCAGTTTTGCAAATGTTTTGAGAAAACTGAGTTTCAGAAGTATTGCTCAAATACTTTACAAATCAAGTGAAGTACAAAACTGAGTATACAAATGATTAAGCATAGAAATTGCTTCCATTTATTCCATGAAGTTATTCACATTACATGTTTTCATTTGATTACAAGAATACAAATGATGGTACAACTTTGCATTTCGATGCATTTCTTTTAGGAAGGAAATGAAAGAAGGAATTAAAAGATCCACACAAGCCATGGTTTTAGCTAGTTCCATTCATTACAAGAAAGGAAATATAAAACTAAAAGAGAGAAGCAAATAACATGGTACATATCTGTCATTGCTTATGTTTGATCTTCAGTTGATGACTTGCAGCTTGCTCCATTCCACTTTCGTTCCTGGTTGTACCTACAAAAGATTGAGAAGGGTGTCAATTAAGAGCTCAGGTTATGAACTATACTACATGCCCTGCTAATAGAAATATATTTCAATCCTTGAAGTGAATAGAATCAACTAAAGAAAAGAGCATAAACATGAGCTAAAAAGGGTAACATCATCTTTATATATTGTTTTTTTTGCTAACATTGTGTGTTTCCTATGCAGGTATAGGTGTGAGCACCCTACAAATCTGCACAAATCTTGAAATCCATAACATGGGTTAGTTCATGCAAACTTACTAAATGCTCCTATGAAATAATGCATAGTGCCTCTTAAACAAGATAACAAAACAAACTAATTGGAAGCATAAAAAAGGCACAAATGCACACCTATTCCATAATGGATTGGTGTCACTTTGTTGTGAAAAGTGACCCTTTCCCAACCCTTTACAAGCTCAATGATAAAATTCCTTGAAGATGGAGTGGACAAAATCAGCTCTTAATGTGAAAAGAGTAACTTTGCATGAATTGTGGATGATCAAATGTAAAAGATGAACTCTATTTATAGGAGAGAATGATGGAGAGACATGAAAAATGGATGAATGTGGGACAAAGATTCAACCAATAGGAAGGATCCACTTGTCCAAATGTGAGTGGATGGAGGATGTGCAAGTTTTGGTCAATGTGCCAATAAATGACATTAGGTGGCCTTTTCAAATTTCAAATTTGGCTTGTTGGAGGGAGAAAAAAGGGCTTAAATGCCAAGTGGGGGACATGTAAGAGGATAATTAATTCTATGTTGGAAGGGACAAGTCAACTTGGATTTGAATTCAAACTTGAGGGAATATTCCATTTTTATGCCATGTTGATGGAAAATGGAGATTTAATAAATTAATTAAAATCCTTTATTTGTGCAAGTGGGAAAAGCTAGAGGATGGGACTTGCATTAAGATTAAATTTAATCCTGATTTAGTTAATTTAAGAGAGGATTAGGTGATTTGACCTTTTTTCTTTAGATTTATGCATTAAACTAAATAAAAAAGGAGATGGAAAATGATAAAGATTTAGTTAAATAAATATTTGATTTATTTAGCTAAGGGGGATAATGTTAGTTTTTATTTAATTTAAATGGAGGACCTTAGAGATAAATCAAATAAACTTGATTTATTTAATGAATGGACTTGATTAAATGCAATATGCTAATTTTGCATGTCTACATTTTCCCCTTCTTTGAAGCAATGTACTTGTTGTGTTGGTTCAAAGAATAATCTTACCGCGATCAAAATTCAATTTTTTTTTTTTTCTGATTTATTCAGATGCCATAGCAGAAATAAGTACATTGATACATTCCCCCCTCAAGAGATTGAGCGAAAAGATTCAATTTGAGGGTCAATCTCGCGATAAAGAGGTTCAAGATGGATGTATGGATGGTTGTGATGATGATGCAAATGAGATGG
This sequence comes from Sequoia sempervirens, assembly GCA_007258455.2. Taxonomy (NCBI): domain Eukaryota; kingdom Viridiplantae; phylum Streptophyta; class Pinopsida; order Cupressales; family Cupressaceae; genus Sequoia; species Sequoia sempervirens. Next base: position 133,737,345 of record VDFB02271358.1, on the reverse strand, counting down.
TTTTAAGATGCTTAGAATAAAAAATCTATATTATGATGATGAACAATGCATGTGAGGTGATCAATTTTTCTTATATGATATGATGTGATATGCATTATGTTAATGTTTTTTGGATGCATTGGCTATGATGATTAACTATCCTAGCATGATGTTAGTGTAGAAAAGAAGAAATGAGAAATGAGATGATGACAAGAGGATCCAACAAGCCAACTTTATGAGAGATGATGATGAGAAATGGATGATTTTCTTATCAATAATTAGGATTTTAAAAGGGCCACTTACCTTATGTTTGATAACACACATAAGCACTATGCATCAAGGTATAAAGAACCAGGATGGCATTGCACTTAGTGTGATAGAATTTGACTCAAAAAATAGATAGGAATATTCTTGTTCACACTTGACATACGGAAACCTTGTTAGGATGCACTTCAGAAGTTTCAAACATCTCAGACCAAAACATGGAAAGGTATAACCTATCAATGTAATAGTCAACAAGCTTCCCAAAACACCCTCTATACAAATCTAACAAAGCAAGTATTCACCAAGTCATATTACAAGAATGCCCAACAAGCACAACAGACAAAAGATGATGATCGTTGCCCCATTCCTATCTCTCTAAATCCATTTGTTTGGACATCATCAAGAGGTTATTGGAATGAGCATAAAGAGATAAGTCAAAAGACAAAGATAAAGTAAAAAAACAAGCTAATGTTCTTCAATACGGCTAACCAAAAGGAAATGTGTTTTTAAAGATAAGAACCAAAACTATTCCCAAAGGATAATTCCCATTGTAGGAAGGATAGATCCTAGGACATGTTAGTGGATGGCGGCATGTCATTTCGTTTATCCAAAGTGTTAGTTTTGATAAATAATGCCCATTGTAGGAAGGATACATCCTAGGACATGATGTTATCGAATAATTGATATGGGACTAATTAGATGATAGGCTATCGACACAAAGAGTTGACTAACTTGTTTACGTACTAACCTAAACTTGAGACTTGATGTTTTGAGTTTTCACTTTTCACCTGCTAGACTTGTTTTTGATTATTTTACCAAAGGTTGAGGATGACGATTGTTTATTATGAGCGAAATTTTTTGTGGGTGAAAACGAGATGAGACAAGTGGATTTTTTCAAATATTTGGATGTTTTTGGAGTTTTGAAATGTTTTGAGGCTATTTTTGGTATTTTTTGAGTTTTTTCAAATGTTTTGATTTTCGATTTTCCAATGTTTTGGGGTTTTCTGAGATTTTTACCAAGAGACTAACCTAAGGACCTATCCTAGGGGCCTTAAGGGCTGATCAACAGATTAGCCTTGCCTATGTTATACACACAAAGACCACATAGTTCGATTGACGACTTGACCGATTTATAGATGAAGATATACATGATGAAATGTCAGTTTATTATGACGAACTTCTAAAGGACTAACCTAAGTGTCTCGGGGGATGATCAAAGATCAACCTTTCCAACGTTCAAGGTTCAGAGACCTGTAGTTCAACAAGATGACTTTGTTTTTTGACTTTTTGACCTATTTTTAGGTTTTGATATGTTTCAAATGTTTTTGGATTTTTTGGTTTTATGAATGTTTTTGGATTTTTGGATTTTCTAATTTTCTGATGTTTTTGGATTTTTTGATTTTCTGATGTTTTTTGATTTTTTGATTTTAGGACTTCAAGAATATACATGAATCTGATCTGATGAGAACATGCCCTCAACGTGATGCAATAGTCTACTCTGATTAAGGCAGGACAAACTAACCTTGGGAATGGGCCGAGTAGTACTAAGAGGGATCATGACATGAACACAGGACCAAACTATGATGCAGATGTAGATTGGTGATGGATGGAGACCTAAATGTGATGGATGATGGAAGCGTAATGGATGGATGATGCAAAATGAGCTATGAAGATCCTGGTGGATGGAAAGTGTTTATTTACACAATTCACCTATTTTCTAGGTTTTCACCAAGGTACTTGCCCAAAATGCCACTAAAGTGGTTTTCACCAGAGGAAAATTCTTTGATCTTATTGAAGGCTTCCTCGCACTTTTCATCCCACTTGGACACTACTCCCCTATGAAGTAGGTGATAATATGGATTTTGTTTATCTGTCAGCTATGCTATGAACCTTTGGATGGACTGAAGCCTACCTTGGAGGCCTCTCTATTGTTTCAATGTTTTGGGTGCCTCCATCTCAAGGATTGCTTTTACCTCGGTAGGTTCTACCTCAATACCTCTCATTAACACTATGTATCCTAGCAACTTTCCTAATTGTACGTCGAAGACACACATCTTTGGATTTAATCAAACCTTGTATTCCTCCAGCCTGTCAAAAATAGTACTCAAGGTTGCTATGTGATCCTTCCTCTTTTTGGATTTGGCTAGTATGTCATCGACATAATCTTCAACAATTTAATGGATCATGTCATGGAAGATTAACGTCATGGCTCTTTGGTATGTTGCTCTTGCATTCTTCATGCCGAATGGCATCATATTCCATCAATAAGCCCCCCATGGAAAAGTGAAGGTTGTCTTGTGTTGGTCTTCTTTAGCAATCATTATCTAGTTATGTCTTGAGAAATTGTCCATCAAGGAAAGCATTACATATCTCACCATCATGTCGAAAATCATGTCAATGTTGGGCAATGGGAAATCATCTTTGGACATGCTTTATTTAGATCCTTGAAATCTGTGTAGATTTAGATGCTCCCATCAGGTTTTGAAACATGAACCATATTTGACACCCATTCTGGATAGTTGATTGGTCGAATGAATCCTGCATCCAGTAGCTTCTTCAATTCCATTTTGGCTAGCAGGGCAATCTGAGGATGCATTTTACTGAGTTTTTGTCTAATGGGATTTGCTTTAGGTTATATTGTTAGATGATGAACTACAATTTCTAGATCGAGCCCTGGCATGTCTTCATATCTCCATGCAAAATTAACTTGTCTTTCTCTCAAGAAGGTTGCTAGGAGCTCTTGTTCCTTTGATAGTAATGACTCTACATAGAATATGATGTTCGGGGTCTCCTCTATTCCCAAGTTAACTAGATTGCACTTTTTGGCTAGGACCACTGATTTTTCCTGATGAAGAGCTCTAAAAGGAAGATTGAATCCCCCATTCTCAAGCTCCTCAGAGAGGTTTTCAATGTTGAATGCGTCCTTTATTTTTACTTTTTTTGGGTTAGAGAGTGCCATAGTGTGGTTTTCACTCAAGGACCTACAGATTATTCTCATTTTTTCACTTTTGCGACTGAGGGATTCAATCATTTCCCCATAATATGCATGGGTATCTAGCTTGATGATAAATCCTTCTTTATGATCCCCACATAGAATATTATCCCGTAGTCCCATGAATTCTGAGAGTGCCTTATCATTTTCGAATGTGTCAAGAATTGGTGGTCCTCGTTGGTCATAACTGATGAGTTGTGGGTAGACTAGATGGATTTCATGGTTTTGGTTTTTAGACTCCTAAGATAAGGTGATAATCATGAGAAGGGTGGTGTCCTCGAAGAGCATGGGTAGGTTGGTTATGGGTTCCTCATCATCACTACTACTATAGATGTTAATTGTGTCAAATGTGAAGTTGTCTATGACTCGACCTGTAGATACGGGTAAGCGAAGTTCAATTGCTAATTGTTGAGGAGGATTATTGACCTTTCTAACTGGAGGACTTTGGCCATGTATGGTTATACTCGGAGGGGTACATCGAAGGCCAATATTTCTCATTCGCATCTCCAGAATGATGGGTATTAGAAGCCTGTTGTCATTTTTCCCAAGTCTATGGTTTTTGTCATAGCTCATTGTGAGCATCATTTGCAAATCTTTGCTTCTTTCATGAATTGGTAGATTTTCTATTGGTCTATTATCTTGGTATAGGAGATGAGATCGGTCCTCTTCTATAAATTTTCAGCCAACATCTCCCCAACTTCTGAAGTTGGGATATTCTTCAGGGGATGTTTGAGATGTGGAGGCTTCATTTGATTGCAGATGTCCTCGTGATCTGGGAGATTGTGGTAAATCTCCTACCAAAAAAATATTTTTGGGAATCATATAGTTTTTGCAACCATTGTCCTAGATGGTGACTCTGATATTAGAGATGGTGGGGATGGCGGGAGTGGCGGTTGTCTCCATCACAGAAGTGGAAGCGAGAGTGGTTGGATCAATGTACGGTGTTGATGGGCCTTCATCATTTTTAGGCACTTGAGGGATTTTGTAGTATTTTTCCTCAAGGTTCTTGTAGTAGGAGAATGGTTCAGGATCTCCATGGATGGTGAACTCTTCTCCTTCATATGTGAATTTGACACATTGATGAAAATTTGATGCTATTGCTTGCATTGCATGGATCCATGGATGTCCTAGGAGAATGTTATAAGGAAAGTCGAGGTCCAAGACCTGACAGGTAGTTTCCATGATAGCTGCCCCCACTTGAATAGGGATTTGGATTGTGCCTTGGGATACTCTTTCTTGATCATCATATGCTATGATTGTGATAATTTTTCCTTTGTTAATGAAATCCTCTGAGATTTTTAGGTTTTTAATGAGCTTAAGGGATCAAATGTTCAAACCTGCACCTCCATCCAACAAGACTCATTTGACTTTATTTTTATGCACTATGACCTCTAAATGAAGTGCATGGTTATGAGATGGTTGAGCAAGAAAGTCCTGATTAGAGAATGTAAGGAGGTTTGTAGTGATGATGCTTTCGACCATAGCTTGGAATTGTTCCACACCAAGATCTACGGGGACAGTGGATGAAGCCAATGCTTCCTCAAGGATTTTCTTGTGGGCGGATGAAATTTTTGATAACTCTATGATGGAGATTTGTGTTGGGGTTCTTTTTAGCTGATCAAGGACATTGTAACCATTGGGAATAGATCTGGGGTTGGGTGTGGGTGCTCTGTTTCGCTAAGATGACCCTGTGATGGTAACTTTTCCAGCTCTTGTGGTGACTCCACAATCGGCATGGGCTCCTTTGATGGTGATGGTAGCACCGTAGTCATCTAGGGATGCAACGACATGGTTGTACACATGATTCACATTCTTGAAGGTACCTTTCCCCTTATCAGTGTTATTGTTCCCTTTATTGTTATGGTTAGGCATTGGATTCGTGTATATTTTGAGATTATGATTTCCTGTTGGTTGTTCCACATTTATGATTCTTTGATCAATGAGGTCTTGGACTAGGTTCTTTAACCTCATGCAATTGTTAGTGGTGTGCCCTTTGATTTTGTGGAAGTCATAGAACTGATTTTCATTGTACCAAGGAGGTTTCACATCTGGTTCCTGGTAATTCTCATAGGTGGGAGCCTTGATGAGGTTTTCGTTTATTAGTTTCTTCATGATGACTTCAAGTGGTTCCCCAAGAGTGGTGTACTTTTGCTTGTAATTCTTGTTTTGCTGGGGTAGTCCCCTTTGATCATTGATGTTATTCATTGCTTGATTGTTTGGTTGTTGTGTTTGCTTGATAATTGATTTGATGATGGTTTTGGATTTGTTGTTGTAGTGCGGGTGTGTTTTTCCGAGGGGAACTGATGACAACTTTGGCATCGATGACACCATCATTGGTAAAAAATAAATTCTTTCCCATGTATAAGGCTTGTCATTGTAACTGGTGGATGGGCGATTGTTCTATTGTTTGGGATATGAAGTTGATCCTCCAGGTTGTGTCATAAGGGCTCGTTTGATGTTAAGTGCCTTGGAAATCAATTGGTCGTACGTGGCGATCCCTTGGACTTTGAGATGGAATGCCAAGAGGCCGTCAAGGTTGCATGACCCATTTTCTCTGATTGGCCTTGGATCTCCATCATTGTAGGAATGAAGCAAATGATTCATCTCCATCGTTGTAGGAATGAAGCAAATGATTCATTCTTACCTTTTTTTAGAGCCGATAGTTCCTCTAGACTAACATCCATGGCGATATTGCATGCTTTGTTTTTGATGAATGCATCTATGATTTCTTGGAATGTCTTGATGCCTGTAGGTATGTGAGAGAACCATTCTATGGTTTGGCCAGCCAAACTCCTAGGAAATAGCCACATCAGATAGTTATCGTCATACATGACTTCCATGGAATGAACTTGGAATTCCCTGATGTGATCTTTAGGGTTTCCCGTCCCACGGTATTTGTCAAATTTGGGGTTCTCAAATCCCTTTGGGAATGGTTTCATTACAAGGCTCTTGTCAAGTGGATAAGGACACAAGTTGTTGGGTGTTTCCATGGTTCACCCTGATTGAAGGTCGAGCACTTGTTGTGGGAGCAACCTGATTTGTGTTGTCACATCATTTTACGGATCAGGGGGTGGGATGAAAGTGTTTCGAGGTGGTTTGATTGTTGGTGGGATGGGTGGATTGTTTGGTATGTTAATGGATGATGTTTGCATGTGCTGTTGTGCCAAATATGCCTATAATTATTGTTGTACCAACAACACTTGTTGTTGGTCTTGTTGTTGTTGTTGTGCTATTAAGGCTTGTTGCTACACTTGTTGTTGAGCCAAAAATACTTGTTGTTGAGCTACTAATTGGGATGCTTCCTGTTGTTCTTAATATTGTTTCAACACTTGTTGATATGCTTGATGTTGCGCTACTTGTTTTTGTGCAAGATACTGTGCTTGTGTGTGTGCTTGTTGCACTTGATATTGGGCTTTTGCTTGAGCGTGTGCTTGAGCTTAAGCTTGTGCAGCTTTAGCTTGGTCCTAAGCTTGAGTTTGTGCTTGTTCTTGTGCAGCTTGTTGGGCAGCTTGTGCAATCTATGCAACTTGTGTGTCTTGTTGTTTTTGTTGTATGACTTGGGCAACTTGATTTGCTTATGTGGCTTGAGCAGCTTGATGAGTATCTAGTTGCACGACTTGTTTTTGTACTTGCAGGAGTGCCTTTTGATAAGCATCTTGCTAAGCTACTTACAACACAATACTGTATTAGCTTGATGTGTTTGAATTTGGTGGTGGTGGTGGTGGAGGTGGATTTGGAATGGTGCTTGTTGTGGTGATGAGAGGCACTTTCATGTTGATGATCAGGGTTTGAGTGGTAGATGGTGTGATCAATGTGGTTGGTCTGTGAGAGACCATGTTTTGAGATGTTAGGGGGGTGGTTGATGATGCAATGGTGGTGTTTTGTGTTATTAGGATGGTTTCCATCTATTGTTGCAATATCGATGACAAGGTGGAAGTATTTGGAATGATGCTCTGATTGATGCTTGGTGGGTTGATTTGATTATGTTGATTGATTGATGTAGAGTGGCAGGGGAAGCACCCAACTTGACACACTTGTTCAACTATACCCTTCAATAAGACAATCTAATCATACAACTTGAATCACACAACCAAACATCACCACAAGACTTGGGGATGATTTGTACACTCTTAATATGACAAAATATGAACAACCAACCAGCTTTGCTCATAGAAACTCTCATTTTCCCATTGCTGCCATACTATCCATGCATTCCTTCTAGCACTCACCAATAGGACAGTCATGATAAAACTTTGTTAAAGGCCAATAATAGAGAAATAAACCATGTTTTATACTTCTTACATAGACCCTTACAGATCCCCAAAAGCATAGGACCAAACACCAAGAGAAAGTGTATCAAATAACTAATTTACAAGCCACCAAAAGGCTTCATTTGGCTTGTGCAAAGAAGGAATCAACTTGTCAAGGCACACCCCAACACCCCTAATTCATTTAAAATACTTAAATAGGTTCCCCAAGACCTGTTACATTCTTTCCATCCATTATATTTACTCAAATAATCAGAAATCAACAAATAATGTATTCAAATGATCACATTTTGGACTATACAAGGCAAAAACCAGACCTAGGGCATCACATAACTTTTGCAAACCTCCATATTTTTCTTTGAAAAAAATTTCAGAATGTAAAGGAGTCCTAAATCTACCAATCCACCAAGTTTCAAAATTTTCCCACAATGGAAATGGGAATTACATCCATTTTGGTGGCCAAACCCTTGTTTTGCAAGGTTTCAGACCCGCTTTCACTAAAATTGATGTAACTCAATACTTGATGAAAACGAGTCAAATTACCACCAAAAGAAAGTAGACTCTTCCCTCTTTCAAATAATTCTAGTTGGGATCCCATACAATGATGTAACAGACCGTACCAAGCACGGGAATAGGAGAAATGCTGTAAAAACTAGAAAAAATAGAGTTTTTATTATATTTTAATGCTTCAAAACTTCATCAACTCCCAGCCTCGACCCAAGGGAATATTTTTAAACTTTGAACCATCAATTACGACTGCCCTCAACTGATTTCCAAGGAGGGAACCCATTGGTTAATGATAATTACATCATAAATGTTGAGTTTACTCCAAATTACATTATGAGAACTTTGCATTTTGAAGCAACCTTTCAATCCTAAAGACTTAAGACCTTAAAAACCATTAAAATGGCTTGGAATTAGCCTTATTAAATTATTAATACCCCCACCCTTGCACATTCACATACAAATTCATGTTTTTTCCTTCAAAGGCTACAAGAGCATCTTTTAGTGCAAGAGTGCATTTGTGTACATTTTGATTCAAAACTCAAAAACTGACCCTAGATCTTGCTCAATGGTCTTGATTGACCTTATTAATGAAAAAAAGACTAAAAAATACTCATTCTAACCTCTTAATCATATGTTTTCATCAAATGTGAAAAAATGGAGGATGAGGTGTAGGTGCTCTTGCACCATACACCCCCCCTAGAAAAGACTCATGCCTCATGAGTCATGTTTGATACCACTGTCTCCAAGCTTCAAGCAAGGTCCAATGATCCACAAAGCCCCTCCACTGGTTCATGTAAACTGGAACTAACAACAACCCTGCACTTCTAGCGTTTTGGAATGTATTGATACAAAAATTTTCCCTCTTCTCTGTCCTCAGACCTGCAAATAGTCTTTTATCTTTTCCCTGACCAAGATTGAATTGTTTACTATGTTTTGCACCTACATACAAACAAGGATTAGTAATTCTATGATCTTTGTTGTTTCCTTTGTCACCTTCATGCTTGCAACTATCTCTTCTGTCCTATTTTTCTTGTCTTTCACTCATTGCCTCATCAAGTTGTTTTGTCACTGTCAAATCAGACTTATGTGATGTACTTCCTGCAAAATTTGTTTGTTTCTCAGACCTGGTCTTAACTATAGGGAATTCAATGGTTCCTACTAACACACTTTCATACATTCTCTTTTCCAAATCACTTCTTACCCTTTTTTTTACCTCTACATCTGTTATCCCTGCATTTTCAGTCTTAGAACAAATGAAAACATCAAAATATTTGCTTTCCTTCAGTACATTCATAGGTTCCTTCTTTCCACACATTATTACCTTTGCCTTACCTTTAACATATTCTACAAGAGGATTCAACACAAAAGAACAACCATCTTTAACTATAGTGTAGGTATTTTCCCTACCATCATACAAAGCTCTTTTTTCATATTGCCAAGGTTTGCCTAATAAGAGATGACAAAAATCCATTGGAAGAACATCACACACAACACTATCATGATAACCACCAATCTAAAAATCCAAAAGAGCCTTTTCATTCACCAACAAAGATTGATCATCATTCAACCATGATATTTTATAAGGACATTCATGAGGAATCTTTTTCAATCCTAACTTGTTGACCATTTCACATGAAACCATGTTTTCAGTTGAGCCGGAATCAATGACCACTCTACATACCTTGTCCTTGCACTTACAATTTGTCTTGAAGAGACTTTTCCTTTGAAAAGGTGCTTCCTCTTTTGCTTCCTTCAAGATTATTTTTCTCACCATCAACATTTCCCCAACCTCAGGATCTGCATTCCTACTTGGAGAACAATGACTTTCATACTCCTCTTCCTGTACCAATTGTGCTCTTCTATCAATCTTCTTGTCTCAACTAGATGAACTACCAACCCTCTCAGGACACTTCCATGAAGGATGGCCAAACTCATTGCATGTGTAGCACCTTCTTGCAAAATCATTAGAACCTCTACCAATACCAAACCTTCCTCTACCTCTAAAACCGAAACCACCTCTAGAATCATTGTGATCTTTACCTTTGTTTTCTCCTTCTTGATCTTCATTTGGCTGCTTTGACGTAGAAGGTATTCCTCTTCCTCTTGCACTAGGACCACCTCTTCCTCTTATTGCTTTCTCGTGTCTCCTTTTAAGCTTCTACTCCACCCTGATTGCCATTTGATAACAATCCTCTACACTCCTAGAGTTAGCCAAAACCAATTCATCCTGTATATTAAGCCTCAAACCACCAATATATCTAGCAATTTTTTCATCTTCATTCTCAAGATGACTAGACCTCAAACTTAATTTATAGAACTCCTTAGTATAAGACTTAATTTCCATTTCCTTCTGCCTTAAACTTTGCAATTTCTTAAACATTTGAACCTGATGATCCTTGGGTAAGAATTTACCTTTGAGTTTTGATATCATCTTGTCCCATGATGTGATCTTAGACTTTCCTTGTTTCCTCCTCTCAGATTGAAAGTAATTCCACCATACCAAAGCATGACCTTGCAACTTATTCTTTGCAATTTTGACCCTCTTCTCTTCAAGAAATTTATCACATTCAAAATGATTATCTAATGCAGCAATCCAATCAAGTAATTCTTCATCATTTAAACTACCACCATACTTAGGAACATCAAGTTTTACCTTAGGCTTGTCACCCTTCACTGCCTTCAACAAATTTTCAATTCTTTGATCCTATGGAGTAATCTCTTCTTCCACATCTTCAAACTCCTCATCTTCTTCTTCATTTGTCTCACTACTCTCTTCAGCATCCCTTCTTTTGTTCATCTCCAGGGCTATGATCCTTTCTTCTAACTCTTTGAGTTCTTTAGCATGTCTTTCCTTCATCTCCTTCATCTCTTTAGCCATATCATTCTTCTTTGGAGGAATCTTTGAAATATCTTCACTTCTTCTTCAACCTAAAAAATTCAAACAAAATCTATTCCCTGCTCTGATACCACTATGATGCAGAGTGGCAGGGGAAGCACCCAACTTGACACACTTGTTCAACTATACCCTTCAATAAGACAATCTGATCATACAGCTTGAATCACACAACCAGACATCACCACAATACTTGGGGATGATTTGGAAACTTTTAATATGACAAAATATGAACAACCAACCAGCCTTTGCTCATAGAAACTCTCATTTCCCCATTGCTGCCATACTATCATGTATTCCTTCTAGCACTCACCAATAGGACAGTCATGATAAAAATTTTTAAAGGTAAGTAACAAAGAAATAAACCATGTTTTATAATTCTTACATAGACCCTTACAAATCCCCAAAAGCATAGGACCAAACACCAAGAGCAAGTGTATCAAATAACTAATTTACAAGCCACCAAAAGGCTTCATTTGGCTTGTGCAAAGAAGGAATCAATTTGTCAAGGCACACCATGACACCCATAATGCATTTAAAATACTTAAATAGGTTCCCCAAGACCTATTACATGCTTTCAATCCATTATATTTACTCAAATAATCAGAAATCAACAAATAGTGTATTCAAATGATCACATTTTGGACTATACAAGGCAAAAACCAGACCTAGGGCATCACATAACTTTTGCAAACCTCCATATTTTTCTTTGAAAAAAAATTAAGAATGTAAAGGAGTCCTAAATCTACCAATCCACCAAGTTTCAGATTTTTCCCACAGTGGAAATGGGAATTACATCCATTTTGGTGGCCAAACCCTTGTTTTGCAAGGTTTCAGACCCGCTTTCACTAAAATTGATGTAAATTACTCAATACTTGATGAAAACAAGTCAAATCACCACCAAAAGAAAGTATAATATTACCTCTTTCAAATAATTCCAATTGGGATTCCGTACAATGATGTAACAAACTATACCAAGCACGGGAACAGGAAAAACACTGTAAAAAATAGAAAAAATAGAGTTTTTATTATATTTTAATGCTTCAAAACTTCATCAACTTCCAGCCTCGACCCAAGGGAATATTTTTAAACTTTGAACCATCAATTACAACTTCCCTCAACTGATTTCCAAGGAGGGAACCCATTGGTTAATGATAATTACATCATAAATGTTGAGTTTACTCCAAATTACATTATGAGAACTTTGCATTTTGAAGCAACCTTTCAATCCTAAAGACTTAAGACATTAAAAACCATTCAAATGGCTTGGAATTAGCCTTATTACATTATTAATACCCCAAACCTTTCACATTCGCATACAAATTCATGTTTTTTCCTTCAAAGGCTACACGAGCATCTTTTAGTGCAAGAGTGCATTTGGGTACATTTTGATTCAAAACTCAAAAACTCACCCTAGATCTTGCTCAATGGTCTTGATTGACCTTATTAATGACAAAAAGACTCAAAAATACTCATTCTACCCTCCTAACCACATGTTTTCATCAAATGTGAAAAAATGAAGGATGAGGTGTGGGTGCTCTTGCACCATTGATGCTTGGTAAAGGGGGAAGTCCTAAACCAAGAGATGATGTGGATATTGATGGAAATGGTGGAAGTGGTGGAAATTTGAGGGGTGTAATATCCTGAGGAAATGGTGTGGTGTCAAAAATGCCCCTTGGTCTAATATGTCACCCTCTCCTTGTGAGGTTATGGGGAGAGAGGTTTGGGGTGTTGCACGGAATGATGATGATGATGGGTCATTTGGATCATGAAAGGTGAGAGGGACATATGGAAGTGATGGATTTTGGGGTTGGTTTGTACCAAGATGGTGTTCACACCCAAATCCTAATTGTTTACGAGGGGGTGTGTTTGCAATGCATTGAGAAATGCACTTCCCTTGTTAACAATGGGTTGAGTTGGAGCAATGGATGATGTGATTTGCAAGATCTTTTGAGTGATGCTTTGAAATGAAGGGGTAGATGAGATTGGAGGCATGACCCCAAAAGATGGTTCCAAAATAGTGCTCACATTGAAATCAGAGGGGAGTTTACCCACTTTCTTTGCTAATTCAAGCATGTATAGGGATTGATTCTCATCATGATGTTGATAATCTTATGATTCTCAGGATTTTGAATTTTTTTGGTGATTTCATCATGTGACATTCCAAAGGGATTATTGGTAAGACCCTCCACTTGGAAACCTTCCTCTTGATGGTCTTGTGAAAATGGAGGAAGGTTAATAATGAGACTACCATACCCAATGGGATTCATGTCGGGAGTGGTTTGACTTAAGTCACTCAAAGTAGATGTTTCTTTGTTGGCTTCCATGTTCCTCTTGTATTGAGATCTAGTTTGCACCATAAAATAGGGACCAATTTAAGAATATGGGAGATGAATCTCTAATTCTTTGGATTGATCTAACTTTTAGTTACAAAAGAGAAAATTTAGGATGATTTAAATATCAAAGATGATAATGATATGGATGTAAGATGGATGTTTGATGGATGAATGGAACTCTTGAGAAAATATTGAAGGGTATGTTAAACTTTAGGACTTTATTTGGAATTGATTTTGATGGTGAACTCATAAAATCTAAGAGGTTGGATGTTGTCCTGGAGTAGATTTTGTTCAAAAGATGCTAATTTGTCTAGGTGTGAGAAGAAGGATTCATCTAAACACTCCTATCCAAACAAGATGATTTCGATTGGTTTGATAATGAACTCCTAAATCCCAAGATGTTTGGATGTTATCAAGGGATGAATTTGTTCACAAGGTTTGATAATTTGATCAAATATGTGGAGAAGGATGCATCTACACATATTAAATCAAACAAGATAATTTTGGATTGGTTTCAAATGATTTTCCCAAAGTTTAACATGAAGGATTTTTCCAAGATTTTCAAAGAGTTGATGATGAGATGATTTTGGTTTTGATGTTCAAAGATGGATGAATGTTTGATTTTGATCCTAGGATTACCTAAAAAGACACTTGCTTACTAGACCTCAGTTTTGAAGAACACACTTTTCTCTAAACAAGATGTTCAAACTCCCTAAAAAGATTTGGGTTTTGACAATAATAGAATGGGTACAAACTAGGATTGTTTCTTGAAGCTTTTCTGCAAAAGTTAAAAATCAGTCTTTGTCTAAATTCATATAGCGTTGATAGATGCTTTTGGAAATATTTCATACTAAGAGATTTTACCTTTGGTTTCTTGATCTTGATCTTATGTGAAATCATTGGAGACATATGTGTGGGGTCCAATTGTTTTTAGTCTTTGATTAATGAATTTGTTTTACCACAAACACTACTTGATTAGGTTTTCAAATTATATGTCCAATGTCTTAACTTCTCATTCCACAAGATATTTCATGTGGAACTTTTATGAAATCAAAGAAAGGGTTACCTATTGTTAACTTTAGTAAGAAAATTGAGATATAATCCAAGTGTTTAGAAACCTCTAAGGATAAAATCCCAAGGGAAAGAAATAACACACGAATTTGGTCAATTGTATTTGCTTCCTAAAGGGTTTGAAGTTTTGATGACAATGTTAAATGTTTGTTTCCAAATGTTTTCAAACAAGAAAAGTGTTTTGTAACCAAGAACAAGAACAATCCTATGGATATGAAAGACTATATTTGTTGAGTCCCCACTTGGACAAGTCCAGCTACACTTATTTTTAGTGAATGGTTAGATGCTTGACCCCACTAGCTCACCTCCATGGCACTCACTTCTCAGGGCAGCCAAGCATCAATACCCATGAAAATATCATGGCATACTTTCCATTTCTACTAAAAACCGTAAAAGTCTGGGGAGGCTTCAAAATGACCGTTCTTGTACCAACAAATAGATAGGGATTTTGGCCTTTCTACAACAAGGATTTTAGTTTGTACTTTTCATTCGTAGGAGTTGACCCAATGTGGCGAGAGACCATTGCTGCCCTTCTCATTGAAGCCAACCATGTGATACTGGCCTTTGTTTTAGTACCCACTTTTATATCCCGGCTAGAAATACTCTTGGCTTTAGAGTGTTACTAGTTGAGTCGTTCCCTTGGGTGAGTAATTTTTCCCCAAGGCAGGCCCTCTAAGATAAACAAAAGCGAGCAAAAATATATGTAACTTGATCGATCTTTGTTGAGAAACAAAGAGAGTAGATTTAGCTCACACTCGCAATATTTTTTGTTCAATTTTACTTCCTAAAATGAAGTGTGGATGTAATTACTTTATCCCAACTTAAGACCACCAAAAAGCCTTTTGATTCTCAAGATCTCCATGAGGTGCAAGAGAAGCACATATGTCTTTTCAATGATGTTAACTTGAGTAAGCAATCATAAAAAAAAATAGCACATGTTCATTTTAAACCCACAAAGCAATAATGACTTCTTTTCAAGCACCAAATCAAATGTGGAATTTTCCTTGTTCAATTGTTAAATCTAAAAACCAACTCTAGTAAGTTTGTGTCCTAAAGTTCATTTTAAGCCCTTTTGTAACAAGAAATTGAAGTGTTTTTTTTAAGAGCCCAAAAATATGTTAGTTGATTTAAAATAGAAAACTAAAGCGTAGATCGAAAGCTTTAAGCATTTAAAAACACTTTGTAAACTCCGAATTTAATGCTCAATTTTCTCTAACTCCAAGATTCCTCCAAAGATCACTTCTTATGCTTAAATGTTTGCAAGTCTCTTGCATGAAAGAAATGCTCCTTTTTCCTTCCTTCCTCATTTTCCTATAAGATAATAAAGAAAATAATCATGTGAGGATCTAATTATTTAATTAACTTCATTTTGGTCATTAACTTCAAACAATAGAATGAAAACACTAAAGATTTCAAACTAATAAAATGCAACATTAATTAGAGTCCTAATTTTCACATAGATAGGATTTACAACAATTTAAGTAAGATTTTGAATCCCCTTCACTTAGCCTTTCAAAACATTCACTCCCAGATGCCTCTCTTTGCAAGAAAATATTGTTTAATTGATTTAAAAGTAGATCGTGAACATAGAATACTCTACCAAAGAATCTAAGATGAGCTTTGTTGTCAAAGTTATTATTATGGCGACATGAAAAAAATGATTTTGAAAATGACCGTGTGGCAAATGAAAAGTATTCCTCTGCAACTTAGACTGAAATTATAAGGAGATCGAAGGAAAAAAAAAAGCCAAAACACACCAAACACAATTATGGCTGAAATTTGGAGACATGGAGATCTTATTTTGTAGAGAATATGTTTACATATTTAATGCGCCAACTAATCAAGAAGGACTTCATGATGCCTCTAAATAGATTACAATCGAGTTGTCTCGAATTTTCAAGTCAACAAGAATTTGAAAGCCAAATATTATTGGCTCAAAATCATCCATGCTAGAGTAAAAATACAAGGACAACACAATGACTCTGCCTTGTAACAATGTTTACTTGAATACAGATCAAAGAAATAACCTAAGTTATGAAAACCGAAAGGCCCTAAACAATAAAATCAAAGATTCCAGGAAACAAAACATCAATCATGTTAATGCATATCTTGAAAATCTGAAACAACTAAATAAACATTGTTAAGAAGATAACAAAATTTGTGCTTAAGTACATAGGGCGTGAATATTTATTCACACATTGAAGACTCCACATTTTTAAGGAGATTCGATCATTTTCTAATGCTCTAGGATTTCGTGGCTGCCAATTGAGAAGATCTTGTAGTTTAGTTTTGCCAAGATATTTGTTTCTACGATAAAGAGATTCCACACCTATTGAACAAGGGTTTGGTTACAGTGTTAAAGCCATTTCTTGTGAGTAGAAAACAAAATAATCCTCTAGAAGTCCATGGAAAAGAGTCTTAGATGGTAATGCAAAGTGGTGATAAATGGTTCTCGATCACCCCTAAAGTGCGACTACCCCTAAAATCCAAAGTAGTGTACGCATCATGAAATGACTGATAATCTTGAATATAAAGGACAACACAACACAACACATGACTACTAATTAAAAATGACAACACAACATTCAAAGCATCATATCAATAGTTTACTCCTTGTTTGAGGCATTCTAAAGAAATTTTTTACAAAACGTATGGCAGAGGATTGAAGGCGGAGGTGGGTTTGATATAAATGATTGATGCATTCAAAAGTTAGTATAATCTACTCATAATAAATCTTCATAACTCAAACAGTCTATAAGAACCAATGACAGTGATGTAAAGTGATATGATCGTCTGATGAGTAGATATATTAAACTAACGCCACTAGAAAATTATATTTACTACAAGTGCTGCGATTTCTTCCTGTCATCTTCCCTGCAAAAACTAGAGAGAGTATCTAAGGTTCAGATTCTATTAGCTGAGAAAAAAATGGTTCACAACACATATTAGGAGTTTAAACCATAAGCATTGGTTTTGTGAGACAAACGAGTCCATGCCCACATGATTTTAACTGGATTATTTAATATAAACACTTATTTTGCAAGTCATGTATCTGACATGTATCTCAAGTGTGGAAAACTTAGAGATGACCATAAGGTGTTTGACAACAGGTTTTGATGAAATGACTCACTGTATGGTGGCCATTTTAAATGCCATAATAGAAGGGTATATGCTACATAAAAATCTTGACGAAGTTTTTAAAGTACTTAGGGAAATGATGCACACATGTATAATACTAGACCAGATTATGATGTCTAATTTTCTAAATACGTACTCCAGTTTAGGAAGCTTGGAAAATGAAAAGCAAGCTCTTGGTCATTCTATTAAAGCAAGCGGCAACTAGGAAAATGTATCTGCATTTGTGCCATCATAAATGAATGCTATAATTGGAGATGTTGTGATGGTGAAATTTATTGAGAGATCATCAAAATAAAGAAAATATTGAGACAATATAAAGTAAGTGACATGCAAAATCAAATAAAGCATCAAAATTGAGAGGTCAACATACCCACATTACGGCCATAAATAGAGAGATCATCAAAATAAAAAAATGAATAAAGCTCTGTCGCATTCCTGTTTAGAAAATATAAAGTCACACTAATCCTGCAAATCATTAGCTTCTGAAGAGAAATATGAAGAGATTGCAGATTCCTGACAGTAACGCAAGGGAAAACACATGGTTGTGGCAAAGAATTAATCAAGCGAATATTCATAAAATCTTAGAGGATTTTTGTCAAATGTTATAGTTGGAAAATCCATGCATGCAAAATACTCAAAACTGGATAATGAAAAAGCATTTATAGTCGCAAATAGCAGTCAATCAACACCAAATTTATCCTATTGACATGAATCCTCAAGAAATTCAAATATTTGATGGAGATTATGATGGTGAAGGAGTAAAGAAAATCAGCCCATAATTATTGTTTTAAACATTTCAAATTTAAAGAACTTACACAAATGAAAATGAGAAATACTTCAAATAAGTGCTAAGAATTCAAATCAGCCCTCCTTCTAGTGTCATTATGTGAGCACCCTACAAATCTGTACAAAGCTTAAACTCCATAACATGGGTTAGTTCATGCAAACTTACTAAATGCTCCTATGAAATAATGCATAGTGCCTCTTAAACAAGATAACAAAGCAAACTAATTGGAAGCATAAAACAAACACAAATGCACATCTATTCCATAGTGGATTGGTGTCACTTTGTTGTGAAAAGTGACCATTCTCAACCCTTTACAAGCTCAATGATAAAATTCCTTGAAGATGGAGTGGACAAAATTAGCTCTCAATGTGAAGCGAGTAACTTTGCATGAATTGTGGATGATCAAATGCAAAGGATGAGCTCTCCATTTATAGGAGAGAATGATTGAGAGACATGCAAAATGGGTGAATGTGGGACAAAGATTCAACCAATAGGAAGGAGCCAGTTGTCCAAATGTGAGTGGATGGAGGATGTGCAAGTTTTGTTCAATGTGTCAATAAATGACATTAGGTGGCCTCTTCAAATTTCAAATTTCAAATTTGGCTTGTTGGAGGGAGAAAAAGGGGCTTAAATGCCAAGTCGGGGACATGTAAGAGGAGAATTAATTCTATGTTGGAAGGGACAAGTCAACTTGGATTTGAATTCAAACTTGAGGGAATATTCCATTTTTATGCCATGTTGATGGAAAATGGAGATTTAAGAAATTAATTAAAATCCCTTATTTGTGCAAGTGGGAAAAGCTAGAGGATGGGACTTGCATTAAGATTATATTTAATCCTAATTTAGTTAATTTAAGAGAGGATTAGGTGATTTGACCTTTTTTCTTTAGATTTATGGATTAAACTAAATAAAAAAGGAGATGGAAAATGATAAAGATTTAGTTAAATAAATATTTGATTTATTTAGCTAAGGGGGATAATGTTAGTTTTTATTTAATTTAAATGTAGGACCTTAGAGATAAATCAAATGAACTTGATTTATTTAATGAATGGACTTGATTAAATGCAATATGCTAATTTTTCATGTCTACAATAGGAAAATTCATGTAGCTGATTATCTTATGAAGACCAAGCATGTGGTGAAAAATGAGCTCCCACAAGGGTAGAGCTTGGTATGCAACCCCTTAAACATTATAGATGGGGATGAGTGAAGGAATGCAATTCTTATGTTCATCTGAACTATTATGAAGGAGCAAATCAAAGTTTCATTCATCAAAGCCATTAAGCCTATTGTTCATTCATAACAATCAAGTGATATGTTGTTTTGAGAGCTACAGGTAAATAGTAGACTTAATGAATTTAATCAACTCAACTAAGATTCATCAATGTCATACTTGCAAGTTTAAATATTGCCATGTTCATGATTTTATGATAAATTACAACAATATACATGCTCATGATGGCGATAGTGAAACGGTATACATAGTGCCTCATTAACAAGAGCATTGTTCAATAAAGGAAACATGTGAAAAGATTCAAATTTTCATTTGAATGGAGGATGTTAAGCATCAAGTAATCTACTGTAACTAGTATCTGAATAGTGAAGTTGTTATAGCCATTTGGAATACTTTAAAGGAGAATAAATGAATAGAATGATATTTTCATAATGGAACATAAAAATGCATGAAGAGTGCCAAGAAGATGAACAATGATATCATTCGATCAAAGCACAGACAATACAGTTTTGTTTGAATGATGAAGAAGGAATTTTTTTCAAGTGCAGAATATAGTGATTAGGTATGTTGGAGACAACCAATTTCATTTTGGCAGAAAGTGGAGGAAAACAGTCTAAGAGTACATTGCTCTAGAGGGATATTTTTATCATTCAAAGTATGCTTTCAAAGAGTACTTGATAAGAAATTTGCAGAATAGACAAGGTTTACAAAACATAGAAAAACTTATATATTATGTCCTAAGAGTTCCAAAAATTCCATGCATTCATGTTCTTTACAAAATCTTTAATCTAACTAGTTGTTTAGTATGCCCTTGAGCTAGGGTTTTATTCTAGGAAAGTAAAGGAAATGTGTGGAGTACAGAGATTCAAAATGCATACTTTTTACCATGCTTACATTACATGAGTTTTGGTTCTACGAGCAATCAATTATACAATGAAGGATAGGTGGCCATTCTTTTAAAATAGCAAGCCTGAAAAATTTTGTTCATAGGAAAGTGAAAATAAAGTAAAATCACAGTGTCCACCTTCAGGAATGAAAAATTTCAACACATATTTTGCATTTTTCTGAAGGTTTGTTTTTGTTGTCCTAGGAAAATACAACAAGGGTTTGGGTAGAAGCTTCAAATTATTCACAAGAGCTTGAGACAATTTGTTTTCTATTGTTTTATCATTTAAAGATATAAATTTCCTCTTTCAAAATCATATGGAGATGCCATATACAGAGCAAAAATTACAAAGCCAAGTTAAGGGTTTCTTCAATGGCATCAAAGTTAAAATACAAGTGGATAATTTTTTACACACTGCAAAGCTTATAAAAGCTTATGTTTTGACAGAAAGAAACAAGTATGTGGTGCCATGGAGATAAAAATTAGAGCTATAGATTTACAATTAACTCACATTATGTCAAATACCCATATTATGGAAAGCCAAGCCATGGCTTGTTGGCCTATTTTTTTCTCAAAAAGATGAAACCCCATGTAGGGTTTGTTGTTCAAGTAGTGAAAAAACAAGTGACAAACCCTACCTATTAAGGGTATTTGGGAGGAATGCTACAAGAAGTGTGCATGGTCATGGCCTAGGAGGTCTATTAATCTTCAGAAACTAAAATACAGCTAGGGTTTGTGGTTAAAAAAAAAGGATTTTGTTCTTCAAAGCAACAATAAAAGCATGGAACCCAAAAATTTAAAGTTTCCATACAAAGTTTCAATAGATAAGTCTCATGGCTGTGACCTAAAGAACACAAAACTTTTTTTTTTTTGAAAATAAACTTAGTAAGAGCTATTTAAGAGGGAAATGCAACAAAAAGGAGAACATTTTCTTACCCATGCTATGAAAGAAACCACAGTCGAACCGAGCCTTGAAGACTCGAGGAAAATGCCCAGGATGAATTCACATGGCGGCCAGTGGATACATCAACAATGGTGCACACTTAAATACAAAGAATGTATTATAAATTGCATTCATAGCCACGGCCTTAAGGCCAAAAGATGATTGAAAAATGAAGTAGAGAGTCTAAAAAATCCCATAGAAAGCATAGGAATTGGCTTACCTTTAAAACCATGCAGGAATCAACAGAAAACATTGAGCATGGAGGGTTGCATCTCCCTCATCAAGCTAAAACCCTAGCTAATGGCAGTGCTCTTCACAGTAGAGCCAAATTCTTCCAACACCAAATGATGCGAATGGTGGAAAGAGTGATGGTTTTGTTGCTTAGGGTTTCCTTACCCTTAGTTGGCCAAGGGATTTTCCTGTAAGTTTTAAATTTTCAATCCCAAGTAATACAATGGGGGGCTGAAAAATTATTACTCCTAAGTCCTCAATAACACATGGTCATCAATGCCTTAGGCCTCCATTTTAATATGCTAAGGCTAAAACAAAACATCATATAGTGGAAAATTTTAAATGTGCTTAGGTCCCCTTGATACATCAAACCCTAAGGAATTTTCATATATATGCCTTGGCCTTAATTTTATTAGCATCATATATGTGCCTTGGCTTTGATTTTAATTGATTTTATAAAAATCAAAACTGGAAGGAGATAAGTTATTTTGTTTTGCAAAAGATTTTTTCTAAATCTTTAATTGTAAAAAAAAATAATCAAATTGTGAGAGTACTAAATTTGCAAATAATGTAAAGCAAGAATAAAGCAATATTTTATAAATTGCTTTATTTCTTTGCTATCTTTAGCAGATTTGTGACTAATCTTTCGTTTGGTCAGATTTGAGCTTCTTGGTGGAGAGATAAGGTGTTTTTTTTGCTTTTAAAGCAAAGCAAACCTATTTTTAGAAGCTTTTCAGTATGTACATGCAAAAAGTGTGACTTTTCCACTTTTGTACCAACTTTTTGGGTAGTTTTTGATGCTTTTCCTTGAGCTTTCTTCTTGAGCTCAGATTAGGGTTTTTGAGGTATATCTTGAAGAAAACTTAGTGTTTTCTGAGTTCAAATTATTGTTTTTTTCTCTCATACACATTCTGAGAGCTTTTAAAAACATCATTCCTATCTCCAATTTCTATCTCTATTTGTAGTCTTAGTATGATGTCTACATTGTGATTCTATTTACAAATCCTTTTCATGTCCTATTATTGTACATCCTTGATACAAAAATTTCATTTAATGCAGGTTGCAAGATGTGTTTAAGTCTAAACCTTCATGCAAATCAATTTTGTACTAGTGTTCATGAGAGATTGTGAAGTCATTGTTTTTTTTTGAAGATTGTTTGTGGGTAGAATATCAAAGTCATTATTAAGTTTGAGATCATATTAGATAGGTTTTACATTTCAGTCATATTCTCTATCCCTTTTTCCAGAAGATCACTTAGAATAGGATCCATCATTAAGAGAACCAACTCACTCTAGAGATTCTCTTTTCACATAGATCACCCACATTTGAAAATGGTTTCCATGTTTCAATAGATGGTTTTATTTTTTGCAAATCTGACAAAGGGTGCATATTTGATTGATAACACATTGTCTTGGTCATGTTTGAATGATTTACATAACATGAGAAAAACTATACTAATTTATGTCACCATACTTTGTTAAGACTACAACATCAAAATAATATGAACCACAAAAGTTGCAAGATTTTTAAGATATGACACTATCCACTATCCCATTGTCCACTTTCTTAAGATAAAAAAAATCAACATTGGCCCAAGCAAGATTTTTATAGATCACTTCTAGTTGTTTTCAAGTAGTCATTGTGAGACCAAGCTCACTCCACCTGATATAATGGATCAAACAAGGCACTGGTACACTGTCTACGATGATAATGTGTTGGAAAGTAGTATAGAGTTACAATCATTATCACTAGCAATAGAATATGAAGCACAGTACTACCAAGATGGGAAAGATAATCATAACTGATGAAGTCAATGAGTCTTGCTCCCCTTGTGATTTATCAAGCTCTCAAGGCTATCAAAGCCACTGTATTTCAACTATAACTCATTGTGTCAAGCCTTATTGTCTCAAGACAACTATTACTATGTTTTCATCTAAGTTCAGGGAAGTCTCAAGTCTATGGTCATCAATTATCATTAGTCATTAGCTATTATTATAAAGGGTGGATATTGTTCCCAAAACAATAGCACTAAGCAAAGCAAAGAAACCAAGCAAAGCAATAGTCACTACCAAACTTGAGTCATACTCAACAAGAACTATTTGAATATATAACTATGAACTATCTCACTAGCAAATATATCCAAAACACTGAAAGAAAGCACTATTAGAAGCATCACAACTACTAGCACAAACAAGGTGGAAAGATGCATAAGATACTATCATACTATATCAAAGAATGTTCACTTTCCAGATTCACCAAATACTTGAAAGTTATTGTTTACTTCATTGAAGGACCTTTATTGTCTTGAAGATGTAACAAGTCACTATCATCAAGCAAAGTGCAACTATAGTCATGTCATCCAACATACTAGATATCTTTCATACTAACAAAAATACTTCCACTGTAATCAAGATGTTAGTTGCCAAGTAAGGGAAATGTTATTTCAAATATTTCTTGCATTGTCACTATGGTTTATTCCCATGTCATTGCAAGCACAATGATTCCACAAAATTCATAAAGTACTTTGTACTTCTGCAAGATAGAACAAGACAAAAACAAGACTATGCAAAAACATAATCTGACATTGTGGCATTGACTAAACATCATATGACTGTGCAAACTCATATGACCAAGCTACTTTCCATTTGAATAGACATAAACACCATCATACCCACTATGAAACCAATTGAAAGATCACCAATACGACATCAACCTTTCCAAATTGCAAATGAGAAGCTACTACAAACTATCAACAAAAATATATATTGCCTCTGCACTTCAAGAGTTGTCTTGCATCAAGAATACTCATACTCATCCAATGGAGCCAAGAGAGTAGAGTCTAAGTTGAATGACTATTCCATGTTGTTCACTTACCACCTTGACACTTGCTCTCACTCAACTCAAGATAAAATTTACGCATTCACTGATGTTTATTGTGCAACATGCAGAAGCTCAAATTCTTCTACCTCTTTCTTTTGTCTCCTCCAAACTTTTACAAACCTTTGCTTCTTGTGATAGTTAAGTTATTCCAATAAACCACTCCTATAGTATTGTGCTTTATGACCAACCTTATTACATCTAAAGCAGTTACCAGCAAAGGGAGCAAAAAAATTATGTTTCCTTGAGTATCCAAAAGCACTATTTATGCCTTGTATACTACAAAACTTTGTAGTATGACCTAGACAGTTGCATTTATAAAAAAATATATTTCTTCTACTATTTGACCATTCACAAGGACTTTCATTCAATCCATCTTTCCATGTATGCAACCAACAATCTATTTCTCTATGACCATATTCATAACATGAATAACAATAGCCATAAAAAGAATTTTCAAGCTTGGATTTTTGATGTTGTCCTAAATGAAAGAATCTTTTGAACTCATTGTTGTTGGCTTGTGTAGGAGCATCCTCTATCATCTTCTTCTTATCTTCAATATTAGAAGTAGCAGATTGATAGTTTAAATCTATCTTTTTCCTTGGTTTTTTTTTGACTCTAGAACTATGTCCTTCAACAAAGGCTAAATCAGTAACATCCTTGTGATTTTTTTGCTTGCTCAACATATCATTCAACTTGTTGGTACTCTCACCAAATTTTAGATTCTTTTCTTACTGCTTCTTGACATTCTAAAGATCTTTCCTTAGAGATACTATTTCTCCTTCAAGATTTTGGCATTCAACTATTTTGACTTCCAAATCAGACCGTGTCATATCTGTTATCCTCTTGTTTTCTTCAATATCTAATTTCAGATTGAAAATAACATCATCTTTTATAGTGTGTTCTTTTAACATAGAATTTTTCTCTAGTTCTTTTCTTAGAGACAACACTTCAGTCTCTAGATTTTGACAATATTCCATTTTGGTTTGCAAGTTTATGTTGGTAACTTCTTCAACTCTTCTAGACTCTTCCAATTACAACATTAGATCCTGATTCTCCTTTATGAGTTTCTCAATCTCATTAAGGGCATAAATAATTTCACCTTAAAAATCAACTTCACATTCATATTCAACATACTCTTGTTCAAAATCACTCACTAAGTGATCTCCTTCTTTGTCTACACTCTTCACTACAAAATCATCTTTTGTACTAGGTTTAAGTTGTGTTTGTTGTTCAACATTTTGCTGGGTATTTATTTTTCCTTTGTTTCTTTTACTTTTTTCCATTATGAGCACTCCACTACTAGGAACCCCTAAGTTGGTTAGACTTATGCAATGGTATGGATTTGATACCACTTGTTGGAGTACAGGAAACACTAAGAGGGGGGATGAATTAGTGTTTTAATAAATAATTTCAATTCAATAGTTTTCCAAAACACATAATCTCCTTATAATCATTGAATTTTCAATTTCAAGAGTTTAACCAAATGCAATAGCCAATAGAAAATCTTTAAACAACATGAAAACTCAAATATTGCATAGTAGATAAAGAAAGCAACAAGACCAAATTGCATGAATCATAATTATCACATGGACCAAAAAAGAATCATAACAGAGTATTTTTCATGAGTGGAAAACCTTCATAGGGATAAAAATCCACTTGGTAAAATGCCTCATTGGTTTAATCAAAACCCACTGATTACAAAGCCTCACTAGCTACTATTTGTGCCTCACTATCTTTTCATTGTTGCTACAACCTCACTGGCTTTTCAATGTTGCTACAACCTCATTAGATTTTCAATGTTGCTACAACCTCACTTTCTTTTTTAATCTAGTAACTGCCTCACTGGAAAATACATAACAACTGTCTCACTAGAAAATACATAGAAACTGCCTCACTGGCATAAAGATGTCTCACTGACATTGATCAACAATCAAGACAAAGATTAAAAGATAGAGGGTTTCTTTGTTTCTCTAAAGTTCATATAAATTTCCTACCTTAATGCATCTTATGTCCTATAGACTCCATTTAACTTGAAGCCTAGAATACACAAAATACATTAATCTATTCACTATATTTTTGCAACAATTCTTTAAAGCACATAATTCAACCTTTTACATATTCAAGGAAAAAATTTCATCAAGAAATTTAAACATAGGGTTTCAAAAGAAGCCTATCTTTTGAACAACATAAAAAAAGCAATTTAAAATAAAAATAACTCTTGTTGTTTCATGCTTTTCATTTTTACTGTCTAACCAAAGCCCGAGCTCAGACATCTAATATATATAGCAATCAATGATCCTGCAAAACTCAATGAAGCCATACCTCAACTTGTAACTGAAACAACTTACAAATTTTAACTACACCAACCACCAAAAATCACAACTATCCATAGCCACCAATGAATACCAAAGAAATCTTATAAATTTTCTACTCTTCTAAGCTTCAACCCAAGTTGTTTGATTCTCAAGCATCAACCCTAAGTTTTCCACCATAAACTCTAAACTCCAAACTTGCAATATACATGATATACCGTCTTTTGCACATTATACAATGTTAACTTGTTGAACTAGTATGCTCTAAAAAGGGACAATAGAAACAATGAAATAAAGCACCCTTCAAACCTTTTCTTAAGTGACTTTAACCTGCTAGCACAAGTTGCTAAAACAAACCTTAATTTTTTCCTTTTTTAAAATATGATATAAACATTTCAAAAAGACCATGATGAAATACAATGCCCCTTTGACACCATATACATTAGACAAGGCTAAGGAAACTTTTGCAGGTGGATATTCGCAAAGATGAACATCAAAGTAGAATGAAAATGCCAACTCTATACCACTAATTACTTGCCTGTTGAAACATGTTTTAGAAAAATGGGTACTCAAAACTATAGAATCTTTATTTAGGCCTGGACAGTGGGACTCATTCGCCACTAATGGAAAATTAGTCCACTTCCTGATTTCTGGAAATTCAAAAGTGGAATCTGTAGCCCTTAGTCTACACTTCTGCTCCTAACTCAGACCTGGGTTTGAAACTGTCAAATTCAACCTGTAGGTGTTCTCCAAGCTTCTCTTAGGGTTTTGATAGCTTTGAATGGCTTTGATAATTTGTTGACAACTTTTCCAATCTTGCTCTTTGAAAAATATATGACTTAGACCTACAAATCACATACAAAGAGAGGGAAAATTTGTTGTAGGGTTAGTGAATAGGGGTTTTCCTTGGTCAAACCCAAGATTGGTAATCAAACCCTTGAAAATGAAATGAACTATTGAAACAAAATGATGAATGAATAAAAGCAATGCTACAACTCACCAAACCCTTGAAGTAGAATTCTGAAGACATGCAAGTAATAGCTCCAATGTATGTAGAATTGAAGATGCTTGAAAATGCTTAGAATGCTTAAGTGATTGATTGATTAATTGATTGAGTGATTGGGGGGGAATGAATAGAAAAACCTTATATTTATACACAATTATTCCCTAATTCCTTAAAATACAACATCACAGGTCGACCTTAGATCTCAGAAAATAAAAACCTGCCAAAAATTTGAAATAATTTTGAGTTTTGTGCCAAAGGGGACTCATTTTTCCCTAATGGCGAATGGGTCCCACTTAAGACATTTTAAGTGGGTTTCATAATTTAGATATTTTAAATGATGTTTATTGGGATTATTTTCAAAAATACACTTAAGTAAGGCCTGTAAGTGTAAAATGGGTCCAATTAAAGCATAAGAATGGTCCAATTATTAATGACAGGCCTAGAAAAGTGTGAAAGTTTGTTACAACACTTTACAAAACTTTGAAATAAGGCTTGGTAAATTATAAAAAGAGTTAATTTAGGTGAAATATATTAATAAGATCCTAGAAAAGTGTGAAGGTGTATTACAATACTTGACAACACTTTTGCAAGGCATCATAAAATTCTTTTTTAATTCACAAGGGTCTAAGACCTAATGTGAATGTGTTGACCACATTACAACACTAAATCAAGGAAAAACTAAGCCAACATCCACAAGAAGGACCCAAATGAGTGTGAAAATGTCTAAAGATTCATTTTTCTATGTTATAGGAGGCATGTACACCACAATACAAGGGGCATTTCCCTAGTGGTCTAAACGCTCCTGAAGGTGATAAACTTCAAGCGCAATTTTGTTTGCTTGCACTTGAATCTTCAAAAGAACATTAGAGAAAATAATAGCTTTAGAATATAAAGAAACAAATTTATCAATCTATCTATGAGAAAATATGCAAGCATTTCTATCTTTCCAAATAATGAAGAGGATTTCCACTTTGAAAGTGTGCTAAATTTGAGCATACTTTGTAAGGAGCCTAGGAGAGTCCCCCAACACAATCATATGCCAGGATAAGGGCTCTAGCCAAAATGGCCAAAAAAATTCATGAATCTAATCCCATAGCTTTTGAGCTCTGGTACATAACCAGAAGAGGTGCTTGAATGACTCAACTCGCCCACAAAATGGGAAACAAGGGTCCTAAACCCCCAAGTGAGAAATTTGATACCCCACTAGTAATCCTTGGAAAAGAATACACCAAGAAAAAAATATTTTACACCAAATAGACACTGAGGACTGGAGGTGCCATCTCTAGTTTAGGTTGTCAATCATGGGAAAATGTGGTGAAATCCATTGATAACCAAGCCAAGGCTTGCAATTTTTGAAAGGGGTGTTTGGATACCATTTCCAATCTTTCCACCAAGGCTTGGTGGAATGGATACCCACCTTATGAGGCATATCAATTGGAATGACACTCACCAAGTTGTCGTAAGTTTCACGGTCATGGTTTTGTAAACCAAATTGGGCATGCACAAAGTTTCCCATGATAAAATACTCATGGTGGGTCTATGAAATAAATTTTGAAGGGTTTGGATACAATTCTTGTGGAATTTGAGGGCTTTAAGCCAAGGAAGCTTGGCCAGCGACTGGCCTAAATTAGCAAAAAGAGGAGACCACCAAATATTTTGTTGATTGAATAAGATCCCATCATGAAATCCATTCCCATAACAGCAGAGCCACAACTTGACTGCCTCCTAGGCATGCCAAATGCTTTTGGAAACAAAGGTACCCAAAATTTGAATTGGTTCCCTCATAACAAGAAGGGTTTGAAAGCTAATTCCCTTCCAAGAAGGTTTATAGGTGGGATAACCCGCTTCAATACAATGCTTGAGGAGGACTTTCTAGGACTCATTGCCAGTAAGAGCTCTGATAATCCATTTAACACAAAGAGAAATCCCTTGTAGTTGAGTGGAAAGAATACCAAGCACACCAAAGTCTCTGGGGAGGCAACAAACTCCTAGGAAACATAGTGAAAACCTCAGTGAGTCTCATAAGAGGGCCAAAGAAAATCTCTAAGCAATTTTTCTAGCTTAGCATAAGAGGCCTTCGAAGGGGTCCAACATGAGGATTAATACACATGAGTTGCTACTAATATTTTGGAGCACACCTGAAATTTACTAGCAAGTGAGAGCGACTTGGTAACCCAAAAAGCTAATTTCTGCTCAATTCGAGATAGAACCACTTGCAAGAGATTAGTAGAAGGGGCTTATAAGGCGAAATGGATGCTAGGAAATCAAAATATTTCACTAGGAGAAATCCACTTCCACCCATATTGTTGAATCCAGAGAGGACTGGGAAGAATGGATTATCTGAAACACAAGGTTTAATGTAATTGAATAGTAGAACTAGAGGCCAAACACAATGTCTCTAGAAAATCAAGAGAAGCTTTGACATTATTTTCTTCTTCCGACAAGGTAAGGACAAAATCATTGACAAAGTGGCCATTGACCATTTGAGTTGGCAAATCAAGAAAGGAGATCCCTTGAACAATCCCCTATGAAATGAAATGAGTAAGAAGATAGCTAAACCCCTCAACACTTAGCACATAAAGTGAGGGGGCAAGTGGGAAGCCTTGACGAATGGAGAATATTAGACCAACGGATTGGGACTGGTGGTCATTAATAGTGATGCAAGATGAAGCTTCAGACAACAACATGTTCACAGACTAGATGAAATTTGGGCCAAATCCTAGAACAAAAAGCACAACTAAAATGAAGGGCCATTCTATGCAATCATAAGTTTTAGCAAAATCAATTTTGAGAAAAAATTAATTTTGATTAGAGTGTCTCACCCATTCCATGCCTTCCTAGACAACAA
Organism: Sequoia sempervirens; assembly: GCA_007258455.2. NCBI lineage: Eukaryota > Viridiplantae > Streptophyta > Pinopsida > Cupressales > Cupressaceae > Sequoia > Sequoia sempervirens. The sequence continues at coordinate 133,706,770 of VDFB02271358.1, read as the reverse complement.
TTATGTTGTCCAAGATGAACCTAGATTTAATAAAACTAGTCTTTTCAGGGTGCATAATCTAAAGCAAAAGATAGAATTTTTTTAAAGAAAGGGCTTTGGCAATGATTTTGTAGGAAACATTGAGGAGTGTGATGGGCCACTAGTAATAGATATTCTCGAGATCACTAGATTTAGGTATGAATTTTATATTTCCTTTATTGATAAGATTACCTAGGGATTTAGAACGAAAAGCTTCAAGATAAACTTTATGAGATCCTTCCCCACACAAACCCAAAGGGCCTTATAGAACTCACACATGAACCCATCCATACCTGAGGCTTTATCATCAACCATAATGAAAATAACTTCTTTGAGGACTTCAATTGTGAGCAATTTTTCATAGAAATTTTTTCGGGTTGAGGAAAGCCTATTTGGCACAATAACGAGGCAACCCTGGAGTGCATTATTTCACTTAGGAGTATAATATTGGATTGTGAAAACTTGCTCATAGTGCTTAACAAAGAATTGGAGAATGTCAAGTAGTTCTGAAAGAACATTATTTCCCTCTTTGATTCTCTTGATTCCAAGTGACAAAAGCCAAAAAAATTTCTTTCAAGGCATGGTCCTCAATCTTGATCTAGTGAAGTCTAGCCTTGATTTGTGCCCTTTGGCCACATAATTATCAGAAAATTTATTTTGATGCCTTAACTCCACAACCCTAACTTGTAGAGAAGGGGTTAGCCGTCAAAGCCTTAGTGGCAGTACAGAGGTCAGGCGTTGTCACTTCATAAGATCCTCTGCAAAAAATAGCCATCTAGCACCCATAAATGTGAAGAAACCTTGTAGTATGAGTGATGGCATCATTCCACCACTTGATCCATCCAATTGAGTGGGGTGGTCTACACTCCAAATTCTAGATAGTGTTGATGTGGGTCAGCATGGGTTGGTGACTCAGCAGAGAGGTATTTAAGAAAAACTAGGTCCTACTAGCACTGGGCTACCTGAATTCTCATTCAATGCAAAATACAATGGGAAAGTGGTTTGACAACATTATATCCACTAATAGATTAACGAAAGTGGGGAATGGTTGGTAAAAGAGAAAAAATATTGAGATGAGATCATAGCACAATCAAGGCATTTAAATATGCTATCAGACCTAGCTTGAAAATTGCACCAAGTGTGCTAGAGAGAATGAGAGTGGTGGTGACCAATATTGGGATCAAAAAGACTCAATTTATTATGCATGTAAAAACAATCCTCTCTTTTGTTAGCTTCCCATAGAAATAGTAGAGTACCAACCTTGTCATATGACATGGCAACCATATTGAAACCCTCACAAAGCAACCAGGTAGCAACTAGAAATGAGTCAGAAATCCATCACTAGAAAAGAAATCTTTCAACAACATTTTTTGAGGCATAAACATTAATAATCCCAAAGGAATTATTATCAATGTTCAATAGTAGTGATGAGTGTCGTACATTAAAAAAAATATTGAGCAAGTATCACGTCAATGGCAATGATTGCTATCCAGTGATCGCATAATATATTCTTCTACTCCTTGTCATGTAATAGTTGCAGAAAATTCCCTTCTCACTATTACATGACCTTTCCCATCACCTAATTTGGCTCATTCTTTCCTTGCAGCTAGTGGGGGAAAGAAGTTTCTAGCCTTGTCCTAGTAATGCACTTGTCACTGTCCCTTGGTTGTGTTGTTCACCTACAGATTATACAGACTGAGATTGGGAGGCAGATGACTTGCTTGACAGTTGAATTACATTTTCCTTACTAGTCTTTTACATTTTCTTTCTCTTTTGTGTGCTTGCATGTGCGTATTTTAATCCCCTATGATGTTCTATTTGATATTCTCTCTCTCTGTGACATTCCTCTATTTGTACCTTCATTCTTCTCAATGTCGTGCATCGCCTTCACCTTTTTATCTGTCTTTTTCTTGTGTTTTCCTTTTGGGGATGATGCAAGGTATTGAGACATTCATGTCTCTTTCATGTTGACCCAAAAGGATTTCTTTTTCTTTTCCTTTTATTTTGTCTTTCTCTTGTGTTTTCCTTTTGGGGATGACGCAAGGCATTGAGACATTTATGTCTCTTTCATGTTGACCCAAAATATTTTCCTTTTCTTTCACATTTTCTTTTTCATTTGTCTCGTGTTTTCCTTTTGGGGATGATGCAAAGCATCGCAACACCCTGTCTCTTCCATGTTGACCCAAAAGATTTTTCTTTGTTTTCACTCTCTTTGTGTCATTCTTCTAGTTCTATGTGTATTTGGGGGGTGATGAAAATTCCAAGCCCCTTACAAAATATTGCAGCAAAGAACATACTGACCCCAAATCCATAGATCCCTTATGTGTTTGGTGTTTCCACTTTGGGGGCAACCCCTTCCTTTTCTTTTTCCTTTCCTTCACATGATGTAACCTTACTTGGAAACATAAGAATTGGCATAGGGCTTTTCAAGTTGGCTCTCATGTCTTTCTTCTTTGCATTTTTCATTTCCTAATTTAAAGTAATTGCTCACAGTATGGTGTTTAGCAATTCTTTTAAAGTGGGGGCATACATTGACATTATTCTTTTGTATTTTTCTTTTTTCTTGGTTCTTAGTGCATCCTTCTTACTTAATGCGATGCATTTTTTGCTTTGTGGATGAAATTGGGTATGATGTCCTTCATGAGTGTGATCTATCTTAGAATATTAAATTCCTCTTAGTGGCTTGATGTGACACACTGCATCTCCTAAATTAAAAATTTTCTATTCTTTGATCAGTCCTCTCTTGGAGACATTAGGAACAATGTTCCTTAAGTCAAAGACCTTGCATGAATTACTAAAGTCTCCTTTGAACATTCTTTGCATGTTTCATTTTGCATGTCATATGGCCACCTTGCATAACACAACTTTCATGCCTGTGGTGCAATCACGTTTGTTCATGAGCTCCAAGTATTCGAAGTTTTGTTTGTCTCATGAAGCTCAAAAAGCCCTTTTCTTTTGTGGCACCTTATTAAAGTTATCAGGAGGTATAATTTTGGTATGGTTGAGTGGGAAGCCCATTCTGAGGCATGAATTTTCCCATAGCCACCTACATATGTGTGAGTCCATACTAGCCATGAGTGTATGTTTCTCATCTTCTAGGTCTTCTCACCTAGCGAACAACCATGAGTTCTGTCACCTTAGAGTGAGTATGTGTTTTCAGGAAAAACAACCTAGATCTAATCCACATCAGAATGGACAAACAATCGAAGCTTGATCCGATTCTTTCTTTCCTTTTCTCCCTTTCATCTTTGGAAGTGTATGATTGGTCTTATCATTGCTCTTTATATCATTTTCATCTGTGTTCCTTTGTGCTTATGTTTGGTTTGCCATGGGATCTTTATTTTGGGGGCTTGATCACCCCTCTTGATTGTTGTTGTCTCATCTTTCCAACATGGGTGCACTTGGATCCCTCTTGATGTGCATGTTTGACTACTTTAGTGTGATTTTGAAGCAGGTTCATCCTCTCACTAAAGTGGGGGCTAAATGTAGCATAGAAAAATGGATCTTTGGACATTTTCACGCTCATTTGGGTCCTTCTTGTGGATGTTGGCTTAGTTTTGCATTGATTTAGTGTTATAATGTGGTCAACACATTCACATTAGGTCTTGGACCCTTGTGAATTAATAAGAATTTTATGATGCCTTGAAAAAGTATTGTGAAGTGTTGTAACACACCTTCACACTTTTCTAGGATCTTATTAATATATTTCACCTAAATAACCTATTTTTATCATTTACCAAGCCTTATTTCAAAGTGTTGTAAAGTGTTGTAACAAAATTTCACACTTTTTAAGGCTTGTCATTAATAATTGGACATTTCTTATGCTTTAATTGACCCTATTTTACACTTACAGGCCTTACTTAAGTGTATTTTTGAAAATAATCCAGATAAAAATCATTTAAAATATATAAATTCTAAAACCCACTTAAAATGCCTTAAGTGGGGCACATTCGCCATTAGGGGTGAATGAGTCCCCTTTGGCACAAAACTCAAAATAATTCAAATTTTTGGTAGGTTTTTATTTTCTAAGATCTAAGTTCGGCCTATGATGTTGTATTTTTGGGAATTAGGGCATAATTGTGTATAAATATAAGGTTTATCTTTTCATTTCCCCCCAATCACTCAATCAATCAATCACTTGAGCATTCTAAGCATTTTTAAGCATCTTCAAGTCTACATCCATTGGAGCTATTACTTGCATGTCTTCAGAATTCTACTTCAAGGGTTTGGTGAGTTGTAGCATTGATTTTGTTCATTCATCATTCTCTTTCGATATTTCATTTCCTTTTCAAGGGTTTAATTACCAATCCAGGGTTTGACCAAGGCAACCCCCTGTTAGTACAACAATTTTTTCCTCTCTTTATATGTGATTTAAAGGTCTAAGTTGTAGATTTGTCAAAGAGAAATATTGGAAAAGTTTTCAACAAATTATCAAAGCCATTCAAAGTTTTCAAAACCCTAAGAGAAGCTTGGAGAACACCTATAGGTTAAATTTGACAGTTTTGGACCCAGATCTGAGTCAGGAGCAAAAGTCAAAATTGAGGGCTACAAATTCCACTTTTGAATTTTAAGAAATTAGGAAGTGGACTGATTCACCATTAGTGGTGAATGAGTCCCACTACCCAATCCTAAACAAAGATTCTGTAGTTCTAAGTACCCATTTGTCTGAAACCCATTCCGATAGAGTTTTCCAGAAAGCAAGACTAAGTCGCCCAACTTGGTGTATGAGTCTAAGTTGGAATCAATTGTGAATTCTTTAGGATTCCAGAGCTCCATTCCATCTCTTTCTAGTCTCTAGGTGCACACTTTCAATCTCACAAATTTCTATTACAGTTTACTTGCATTTCTAGGTCATTTTGCATATCACAACGTGTTTTCAAACATCTTGCATTTCATAAGTTTTGGACTAGTAGTTAATCTCTTTTACTAGTTCTCAACATTTAGGACATTCCTTTTTAACAGATTTCAATATTCTTTGCATTGGAATATCAAGGGATTATTCTTGAGTCATCCATTAAGATTTTTGATACCTCTCTCCTTTTAGGTGCAAAACCCTAGAAGTGTAAAGAGAGACCCACACACAAAAATATTTGGTTCACCTCCCTCTCCAACTTCCTCTCAGGGCTGATCTCCTTCACGAGGCTGACAACGAAGTGGCTGTACTAGGTATTTTCATCCCCGTTCTTAGGATCCTCCTCATTGTGTCTCTCACCCTCGCAGGCAGTCGCCCTCTCCTTCTCCACAAGTTGACCTGAGGTGGCCTTCTAGATGAGTGGTGGGGGGTGGAAGCGATACTTTTGGGTGGCCTTCTAGTGATGCTCCTAGAGAAAATTCGGGTTGGCCCACCGATACTTCTAAGTGGCTCTTGTGTTTGGATTTGGAAATTTCACCTCATTGTGAAGATAAAGATAAATAAAATGAGAAAGATGATGATGGTTGGGATCCCCTTGACATCACTCCAAACCCTGATGTTGTATGGGTAACATTGGATGATGGGGACCTGCCACCCTCTGCTAGCACTGCTATGGCCGCTTGATGGCCTTTTAAATTTGTTGTTTTTGTAGTGTTTCTTGATTTCTGGGCTCTGCCCATGTGACTTTCGGGGTGTTCCTTCTTATCACACACCCTTTTTTTTATGAATATGTGTATAATTATCTTTTATTAATATATATATTAATGCCTATTCATCAAAAAAACCTCAATTGTGAGTAGCCCCACTTTGAATTGTTGAGACTTTTCCTCTACAACATGACCTACACCTCCAAAAAGTCAATGAAAGGGTATTTCTTGATTGTGGGAAATAACATCCTCTAGCTCTCCACAACATAAAATATAATTATCTCTCTTATACTGGAGTTGAGGAATTTGAATAGTTAAAATTGAATTGACATAATTATTAACTGTCTTTCTCCTTTTCATTGTATTATTGACCCCTTTAGGAATCTTTTGAACCTCCTGCACATATTCAAACTTTCAAACTTTGCTTCCTCAATACATTCGAGGAATTGACAAATTCAAAAACTTTGGAACTATTTTTCAAAATTTCTCTTGGTTCAAGAATTGGAAAATTCACCAAAAAAATCTTATGAAAGCCACTCAAGTTTTCCCCAAAATCAGTGCTACGCTAAAATCCTAAACTTCATATCACCGAAAGTTCAAAATCTTGGAGAGTCACCGAAAAAAAAACGTAAAGCTTGATAAATGTTTTTGGAAATTAAAGGAGTTCAAGAACTTATAATTTCACCGAAACACATTTTAAAGTCTTCCAAGTTTACCCAAGACACATTATGAAAGCTCTCCCAAAACATTTCGTGAAAAATATTTAAGCTTCCTAAAATTCTTTTCAGCGAATAGATAAAGTCTTGAACTGTGAATTTCACCGATTTGTTTCAACATGCCAAATTATACTAAATTTCGCAAAGTTTGGAACGTGATCAAATGTGATTTGAATTTGTGATATAGGATTGCACATTTTTCGCATTCTCTTGCATCACAAATTAAAAACATCATTCACTATTTGATTAAGTGTAGAGTTTGTTTGTATGAATAAATCATTATTTAATGATCTATTCAGAAAAATATTCATTATAAATCTTAACAATTCTTATCTTCAAAGAACCATGTCTTATATGTACCCACATCCTATAGCTTGCCAGTTTTGTGCTTATCAACTTACTAGAGATTATACCAGTAGGTTAGACCTTGGTCTAGTATTACATTTTTGGGTTAGGCATACACTAGGCACTACTACAATAGTTTATCTATTTTTCTATCTTTAGTTATGTTTAATCCTTTTTAGGATACCTCTAAGGAAGCCCTTAGGTTAATTGAGTTTGAAGTTGAAGAGGGTCTTACCCACCTTAGTAAATTGATCCAAAGTTTCTCTACTTGATAATAAGTTAGAGGATTGTTTCTTTGAGTTTGACACCCTTAGTGCTTAGATATAGCCTAGCTTTAGGGATTTGGGAAACTATAACTCTATGCATCAACAATACCCATCCATCTCCCCACTTTTTACCTTGATAAGGACTCATGACACAAAAGAATCTTGAGTTGACATATGTTGGGAATGTCCTGGTATGTCATATCTTCTTTAGAGAACACTCCAATTTGACATCGGAATGGGACATCAATGGTTGGGCACATGTTTGCAGTATAATTTAGTCCTTGGAGATCCCATCATACATCCATTGATAATTTATTCTATTCACTACCACCTTCTTCCTTGGTGCTATAATCAGTTTTTTTTGTAGCATCATCATTGATAGAAAATTAGAAAAAAAACAAAAGCTATAGAAAGCTTTAAAAAATATAAAAAATAAAATAAAACTAAAAAGTCCTTAGCTTTGTAGTTTTATAGGGATATCTCATTCCCAATACAACCCCTCACCTAAATTGTTTCTTGGGGAAAATCAAAGCTATCATTGTCATTATAAAAAAATAGTTTTTAACTTAAGAAAAGGAAAGAATACAATCTTTTTTTTTCTTTGTTTTTGTGTGTTGTTATTTTATTGTTATGGTTTTTGCTTGCTTTTTTAATCCATGTCAGTCCTACAACATATTACAACAATGTCATCATAGTGATTCCATATTACGATGCACCTTGCCATATGCTATAGTAAATATTAGTTTGTTCAAGCATTTAGAATTCAATGTAAGATTCACAACATTCTTTATCACTTCATCAATGATCATATACATTCATTTCTAAACATTTCTTCTAAATACCTATCCATAAGTAACAATTATTCTCTCACCCATGAGCTTCTCTTCCAATCCATCCATTCTAGTAGCCCAAATTCTTTCTTTTTAAACCCCTCTTCTCATGCACTCATCCTTTATCTTATTTTTCTCAATTCTTTGAAAATCCATTGCTCTTTTTAGTTGCAATGCCCTTTTAAATAGGGGGAAAATATAGACATCCTATTTTTTTCACCCTAGTATCATTACCAATCTATTGTAATTTGATTGAGATATATAGCACAAGACCCCAAAATTACTATTATAAGTGATTAATTACACCATAGTAATTAATTAATCCCATGTGGCATCTCCTTTCATGATTAAGTAGCTAATTAATAATTATTAATTAGTTAATTAATTCCTGGTTAAATCCATACACACAATTAACTATTTAAATAAATAAATGAATTCTAAATATCTTCACCCATTCCACTCCACGACATTACATAGTTGACTCATTATTGAAAATGGAAACATATCCAATCCAGTTTCTATCAATAAAATTAACTAAATCTTCAAAAGACAAAAACTAGTCAACTCTTTCATTAGTATTGTTGGGACTCATTTTTGCCATATCCTTTTTTCCTTGAGTCCTTTACCTTTTGAATGCCCAGTTCATGACCACTTGTTTGTAACCGATATGAGATATCTAATCTGGGTGGTTCATTGCCAAATTTCTCAACATAGTTAGGTAGAGCATGATAGGCCTGGTTGCTTTTGGAATTTTTACAAAATTATCCAAGGGAAGAAAGTAATGCCTTTGTAGGTTTCCCCCTTCCAACTAGCTCAAGGGCAATTCAAATTCCTCTTCTTGCATAGTGTAGTCCAAATGGGTTTTCTTGCAAGCGTCTGTTCAATTATTGATCCCTACAAAAGGTAGAAAATATAAAAAAATTGCCAAGTGTAGTTTACTGGCTATTGAAATTCTTTTCATCTACAAGTATCTAGTTTAGTTGCTTTTCCTTGTAGTATCTAGTTCAATTGAAAATTTGTGCATTTTTTAGTTTTACAAATTCTCGATGCCCAATTGAATTGCATTTTTCAATGTTTATTTGATTCACTTGTATTTTCTTGCAAGTCCTCATTTTAATGCAATTTAATAACTTTTGGAAGTTTGAGCCCCATAAAAAATATCCATTAACTTCCCCTTTCATCTGGTTCAGATGGAAATTCTTGCTAGGTTTGGTTCCATTGCTCCTTCCTACATCCGTACACCTAATGATGTCATGTTGATGTCATCCCACCTTACTAACATCATAATGACATCACCTCATTCAAAGCCCCCCAATCAATTTATGACATCATCCATACTGACATCATCATTGAGCCTTTCCACGTGAACTAGACACCATTTCAAAGGTGCAGTTGCCAATCGAGGTCCTACATTGAACTAATGTAGCCCAAATTTGACTATGGATGTTTTGAATGATTGAGTCCAACTTCTCACATATTCTAATGGATCCTAAATTTTTTCCATATCATGTGATCAAGTCTCCTTTTTTGCATCTATATTATCATGATTTCATGCTAATGTCATCCTTTTGCAAGCATTCCCATTTGGACTGCCTCATTAGAATGCTTTCATTAAGTTCAATTGGATCCTACTATATATCCACTTCCACTCCATTTCCTGACCTCCCCATCTTGTCCTAACATCATCCACAATTGATGAAATCATCATGATGTCATACCACTTGAAGCCATTCCATTTCATCATGTCATCACAATGACATCATCATACCTCTTTGTTGATGTCATCATTGAGACTTTTTATCTAAATCATTCTAGAGCTAGGGTGAAATTGCAAATGTCTTTCCTGTAGAAAGGAAAAAGTAAAGTGTCAGAGCTTTGCATGGTTCCAAGGGAACCCTTGACAACTTCATAATGTAGTCATAAGCCTCAATAAAAGAAAGAAAAAATGTAAATGGTAATGAATATTCAAGTGAACCTGATAAAGGCCCGATATTTGTATATCCACTTAGAGATTGTTTTCTTGCATGACCTAATGGAGGTCATTTTCCTACAAATAATCAAGGTAAGCAATTTGATCCCTTCGCAACACCATTAACACTCAACCACAATGTTGATTGCCCACACCTTAATTGAAGAACATTCCTTAATAGCCTTAAATATATTTTGGCATGAATCAAGGGAAATTATGGTACCCATGTACCACATTTATGATCTGTAGAACCTTTTTATATTAGGTGAAATATATGAGACATGATTTTGGTGAATTTTGTGGGTGATTTCACTCAATTTAACACTCAAACTCATGAATCATCAATGTGCAGATATGGTGGGTATTAGAATAATGTTGTGTAAACACTTCTAGGCAATCAAATTGAATGGAAGAGGAACACCCAACACACATCATTTGGTTGTTGGTATATATGCCTTAGTGGTTATTTTGAGAATAAAAAAGAGGGAGTGCCACATTTTTGGAGAGGAGATAATAGGGAGAAGAACTCACACAACAAAACCAGAGGGTTCACAACTCTAATTTCATGTAAAGCTATTTTTGTTGTAACGATCTAGGTCCAACCCAAAATTTATAATTACAAATATAAATATTGTAGATTAGGTTATTAAAGGAATATTCAACCTTTATTGTGTGTCTCCTTGTGCATGATGTTCATTTCTTGATGCATATCTACTTAGTTAGCCATCCAAATGATTATTAAATTCTTGTAAATCTTTTGAAAGATATATTTTTAGAACAATAAAGAAGGTGTATGGGTATGTGCATGGATTAATAAGTAGAATCATTTAACATTCTATAAAAAATATATGTGGTTTTTCTAGATTTATGTGTAGATCCCTATTTGCTTATGCATTCTAGAAGACCTCATATTTTGTAGTGTATTGATTAGTGCATCACTTCAATTTTAGTTATTACATGTTTGAGTAGATTCAATTATTCTTTTTGCCAACTGGATGAAGCCATCAATCTATTACATGTTTTCTCTCCCCACATCCTCAACACGCCCATAATATAAAATATATGTCACCTTGAATATAGGTCCATAAACCATGCTAATGGAATAATTTTTTCCTTAGCCATTTTCTTAAATCCTCTTAATCTATGGCATGAAGATGCTACATTTATATGGATCCATGTATAAGGGGAAAATAAGTTTATGGATCCACATGCACATAAGGGGAAAATGTCAAAGTTTTTATTACTTATTTTACACTCTATCATCAATGTTAGTGTAAAATTTAACACCCCTCAACCATCATCATAATGCTCGTATTGGATGATAAAACTATGACTATATAAAACTATGCTTGTGGTTATGATGATAATGAAATTTATTTTATGCATTTTAGATGGAGAATGGTTTCATATAAAATATTTATGTGAAATCTCACTCAAACCAATTGATGAAATAAAAGTTAGTATACGTACTTGGTGTGTATTGTGAATAGTGCAGACTATGTGGGTGCAGTCCTCTTATGTGACCTAAGTGTGTAAAGAGAAAATGTGGTATGAGATCATGATATGAATTTTATGATCATCCCTTGAGAATGAGATGTGGTTTTTCTACCTTTGAAAAAACAAATAATTGTTAATGTGATGTGAAATCTGTTGCAAGTATGGATGTGTATGGTGGTGTTGTCATTATTGTTGTCATTAATTTCAACACAATGCAAGTTGTTGTAGGTTGTACATGCATAGTTGAGCTACTAAAGAGATGTTGTGAGTACATGGAGCTATATTTATGATGTTATAGGTGTGCGGATATAACGAGTTACTAAGTGATTTTGAGAAAATTGTGAAGACAAGGTTGTGTATGTGTTCAGAATGTGCTCCGGTTTGTGCTTTGCATTTCTTTTGTGTTGATCTTATGCCTATACGGATTTGAAGGAAGGTTTGTGATGAGTTGTCTATGTGATTACAAAATTGTTTGTAGTTTGGTGCTCAGGAAGGCTTGTTTCAGAGGTATAGTGTGTGTCTGTACAGTCCAAAGGGATTAATGAAGAATGATCTGTGTATAAAAATTGTTGTAGTTGCTACGAATGAGTCTGAAGGTATCTGAGATGTGTTCTAGTGTATGATGAAGCGTGCTATGTCGTTCACATGTTATTTTCATGTTGTGGAAGCATGTAGCTCAAATTTCATGTGTGTTTTCATTAGGTTTGGCCGACCTGGTGTTTACACGTTATATGAAAAATATATATCAATTAAGGAAGCATGTGATTGATTCAAGATGTTTTCTTGGATCCTAATTAAGTGTTGGTTTGTTCTACTCTCATTCTTATCCACTGCGGGAATGTTGAGTTGTCAACCTATTTTGAATTTGTAATATGAAGTATATGTATCTGACCTTGGAGAAAGTTTCTAAGGTTGAAGATTATATAAATACAAGTCAAGATGTTGAGGATTGTAGATGCAAACAATGAGAAGAATTCCACAATTTTGAGAAGTAGAAATAGTGTGAAATTCAAGTGAGGTAGCAATAATTTAAGGTGTTATATTCCTAAAGGTAGTGAGTTGAGGGTGTCTGAAATCTTTTGATTAAGGCTACAAATGTGTGTGAATTGCAGTGGTGTATTTTCTGATTGTCTTTTTGTATCTATAGGTAGTGAGCCTCCCTTTCGGATAGTGAGTCCTATCTATAGGTAGTGAGCCTTTGTTTCTAGAGAGTGAGTCCTTAGGAAGTGACTCTTTTTGTATCCAATTTTGCAATTACATTATATTGTGAGTTAATCCTCATCATGGTTTTTCCCTCATTGGGTTTTCCACGTAAAATTGGTGTCTCTTGTGTTGATATTGCTTTCTGTTATTTGCATTTCATGTTCATACTCAATAAAAAAATAAATTAGATGTGAAGTTGATAAGTGTTTGTTATTTTTGATTGAGTTTGGTGACAAATGATTCACCCCCCCTCTTAGTTGTCTTGCACCTTTCAACAACTGGTATCAGAGCTTTGGTTCCTAGGAGAAGATCTTAATCGCTTGAGGTAGATTTGATGGTGCAAAAACTGGCTATCCCTATGATTCATGGTGTGCGAGTAAAATATGCATAATGAATGACAAATACACCTAATAAGACATTATATCAAGATATTTAAACAACATTTAATCTAGTTAAATCAATAAGTCTCTTAAAAGTGTCCTATTGTTCTCTATCTCCAAAGATTTATTAAATCAACATGGCTCTTAGATTGTGAAGCATTGTGACTATTAAAATGACAATCTAGAGAATGAGATGTTGTTAAATGCAAGAAACTAATCCTATATGATATTCTTAAATGATAAGATGGATGCTATTGTAGATGAAATTGACATGAAACTGATAAAACAAACTACTATAAACTAAGATGCAGCTAAATGAAAAGCCATGATTATGATTGCTATATGATTGAATGATTACTATTTGCTATTTTCTTAATGCTCAAATGCTTAATTGCTCTAATGCTATTTCTGCAAAGTAAGATTGCACAAAGTTGGGATCCATTCCTATAGAAAGAGGCTATATTTATAAATTCACAATAGCATATTTGTGATGTGGCAGCAAGTAAGTGTATGGATTTGATTTGAAAGATTCAATGATGAAAGATGAAGAAGCCTGAGAAGATTATAGAGATTGTTGCTCCCCACAAAAAACATTCAACCAGAGGATAGGAATGATCAATGGAAGAAGATGAAGAAGTTTGCTTGTAATTTGTCTCAAATTTGTCCCCAAATTTGTCTGTGAAGGCTAAGTTGAATTAATTAGATATAAAATATCTAATTTGGTTGGTGGATATGATGAGTGAAAAGAGGAAATAGCTGTAGAAATATGCTTTAATTGAAGATTTGGATTTATTCAATTTAGTAAAAGAGGATAGTTAATTTAATAAAACAAACGATAGAAATTTGTTTATTAAATAAACATGGAAGAAATATGGTAATTAAATAAAACAAAGTATGTGAACTTGTTTATTTAATTTATATGAAATAAAATAGATAATTAAATAAAACAAGGTATTTGAATTTGTTTATTTAATTAAGAGGAAATAATATGATAAAGATAAATGAATTAAATGTGAACCATATAAATAAATATTTCTATTTATTTATAAACTGTAGATGAATTAAAGGAGTCAATTAATCAAATAAATTGTATTTAATTAATTAGATTATCCAGACCATTTTTAGGTGTATACATTTTTCCCCTCTTTGAAGTGATGTGTTTACGCATGGCTTTAAATAAAATTTTGTTGTTGCTGCTAGTACTGACATTTTTTTTTTATATGCTCCATATGTTGATTTTTAGGTGATGATGGATATATGCCCGCTTGGGAGATAAATTCATGAATTTTTTTAATTTTTATTTTATTTTTTGGATTTTTTTTAATTTTTATGATTTTATGATGATTCAATGATTTATCTCCTGATAAAGAATACCAATTCTGCTAGTTGATTAAATGTTTCCCTGCTTTGCCTCCTTGTGATTGATGATTTTTGATCGTGTCATCCTTTGATTTGATATTGATTGATGATCCTGATAGATTAGAATATTATTGATCTCATGATAGGTGAGATTCAATGATTGATTGATTGATTAACCTCATGATAGGTGAGGATCAATGATGGATTGATGATTCACCTCATGATAGGTGAGGTTCATTGATAGATTGATTGATTGACCTCATGATAGGCGAGGATCATTGATAGATTGATTGATTGACCTCATGATAAGTGAGGTACAATAATAGATTGATGATTGACCTCATGATAGGTGAGGTTCAATGATAGTTGCTCATGAGATTTGATCAAAGTTTCACCAGAGCTAATTAGATTTGATAGGTTGATTGATGTTTAATTAATTGACAAAGATTATTAACTTTTGATATTCTGTGATGATAGGAGGCTTTGACGAACTTATAGATTCGAGAGCAGTTTCTTAAGACATTTGATTTGATACCATTGCCAGTGTAGCCTGAGACAATAGTCATCACACGATGTGGTTTTTATTCTCTTCTATATATGCCCCAGATTAGGATTAATTGGGGACTATTGACAGCCTTAGTAGAGATATGACATAGTGAGCACAATACCTTCCACCTTCCTATCGGCGAGATGATAGTGACTCTTGAGGATGTATGGTGGATCTTATAGATACCTATTGTTGGGGAGTTAGTAGTTTATGATTCTTTTGAGCAAGGTAGGACCAATGCACCACACTGAGTGTTTTAGGATGATACAATTTGTGGATATGAAATCCCATGGTGAGAGATGGTGGATGCCTTTGCTACCTTGCCATCGGTACTTGGTTTCATTGGAGGGTTCCTTTGTCCTGATTGTAGGTCAAAGGGACTTTCAGTTGGATCATATTTTGGAGAGTATTATCATCCACGGTACCATATATGCATGGCGTATGTGCATGCTTGCTCACATATACCACAATTTGCATTAGGTGGTCTACCTTGGAGGGGCTAGTTTTTCTTCAGGAGTTACATTACTTTAGGTGTGGTCGTGAGAGAATATAGTTGTTACTTGTCCAATTACAGATAGACAACAACTTGCGATGAGGCCATACGCTCATGCATATGCAAGTCCACTTGCTCAGCCTACACTAGGAAAAATTGAGCATTAGAGGAGAGTCCTTGATGATATTGAGGTAGTTACATGGTGGCCCTATCTTGATTGTGAGTAGTGGTCAGAGGATGATACAAAGATTCCATACTTATGTTAGTCCATGTTCTTGATCGGTAGGACACATTTTGTCATCGAGAGATTCTTGTTAAGGAGGGTGCTTAGATAGTATGGCATAGTACAGGGGATGCCCCAAGGTGTTGCTCATTATGCAAGGCATCAGATAGATACCATTGACTAGGGACCTTGCTTATCATATTACTGTAATGTAGGAGTACCAGGGTCTACCAACCTTTATTTGGGAGATTCATCCTAAGATCATCAAGGCTTTGATTACCGATGAGTATGCATAGTATCTCATTTTACATCTCTTTCCATGGACCTTCATTCTAGATGAGCTAGTGTCGATACTAGGTGAGGAGGAGATTATAGTTGTACATGGGCGTCAATAGAGGAGAGATGAGGGAGATGATGATGAGGAGGAGGATCTGAATGATGTGGAGAGCAGTGATGATGATGAGAGAGATGGAGATGGTGATGGAGATGAGAGTGGAGGAGATTAGGGTGGAGTAGATGAGGGTGGAGGAAGCCCAGTGTTTGAGGTTAGAGACTTCATGGTACCTTGCAAGAGGTGATCCCTGGTATCCCCAACAGAGCAGCATGTGTAGATTGGAGTACCCTCCCAACAACAACAGACCTAGATTGCCAACATATAGGTTCAAGTGCAGACACTACATGGTCATCTGATATAGGCCTGGGGGTTATTAGACACAGACACAAGTGTAGACATAGGCACAAGCTCATGCATAGGTTGTCTCTCAGGTACAGGCACAGTTGATAGCTGCACAGGAACAGATAGTCTCTTTGACAACAGAGAGAGATGCAACTAGACAGACTGTAGAGATTAGTCGATGGTACCTCTATAGCTGATTATATGAGAGGTTCATGTGGGTAGAGAGGTCGATACCATGATGTAGTTCCTGCAGATTAGAGAGTTAGTTATGCTCAGTCTCAATCAGGCAGGACTCATTCCAAGACTGTTAGTGGGGGCTTGACACAACCTCTAAAAGAGATTCGAGAGATCGTGGTACATTTGGTGGGGGAGGCAATGGTCCAGAGATGTTAGCACCATTTGGGGCTAGCACTACATAGCTCCATGATTGGATCCTTGATATATTTTGAGACATGATGTATACTCTGATTTTTTTGGTTCAAGTCTAGTTTCATGTTGTATCTCTTTATATTTTAGACATCATTGTATACTTGACATTATGATTTTTGAGATTTATATGATATGCAAGGATTTATAGATCTATATGTGTTCTATATGATTTTATGATTGATTCTTATGAAGGATGCATTTAATTTCTTATTCTATATGCCATGTGTGATTTATATGATGATGTTATGGGTGTAGTTTATGAAAATGACAATATGCTATGATTTTATGATGTTAACATATGATTATACTTATAGTGATGATGTATGGATGCATAGTTTATGTAGTATTTAAATGGATCGATAAGTGTATTATAATGTATATACCCGAATGATATGATAATGCAACTATAAGTATGATTTTGGATATGATGTTTCTATGATTTAGGACATGATGATGCAAATGGGATACAATACACTTTATTGTTGGTATTGAAAATGCAAATATTTGAAATAATGAGTGGATTAATGAATGATCAATATGATGATACTTCTAATGTAAGATGTATGATATGATATTGTTAATGAAAATGCAACTATGTAGATGATTTGTTTTGGATATTTTTCTTATGCGATTATATGATGTGATACACTAATGAAAAATATGATATAATAAATGAAAACATATGATCAAATGTTAGAATGATTAAATTATATAATAATTCCTTCCAATGCATGCAATGCAAATGATTATGCAGCTACATTATAATGATGATTTTTTTGTTTATGTCAAGTATACTCAATCCATCAATGATAAAAGATAACATTATTATTGAATTCTTCACCAGTCTTTCGAATAAACTACTTTGCAAATGCAAAACTAAGATGAATGCAATGTAATTTAACCATGCAGATCTACGTATGTCAAAGTTGTCATTTTAACAGTCCATTTATCATGTTTTTGTCATCATTGAGCCTTTAAAATGTTGAAAGTGAGTACAAGCATTGATGGTATGAGTTAGACCATGATGACTTGAGTACTGCTTTCATGATTTTTGATATTGCATGTGAATGCAAGAATCTAGGTATAATTAAACCAAGATGACCTGAGCATTTATTCTGTAAACAGACAAGAATTAATCATTTTTCTATGTGAATTTAGAATGTCATCAGTGATACTTTGTAGAGAACGTCTTGTGACAATTCACACAGTAATAATAATTAACTTCCAGATAGTAGACAAAGAAAATACCATTCTCCTTCCTAGCTTCTCTAGTTCAATACATCATCGTGTTGCTCTAAAGAAATGATAACAAAAATCAAAGTACAACATTTGAACATTCAAGCTAAAGCAATAAAATCATGATTCAAAAGAATATCATCCATCTAAAGTTGTTTTGATTGATTTGATTTCAGCTGTTTGATATGGATGGTTGATTTTCTGAAATGTTTTGATGCTTGATATATGTTCAATGTTGAGTTTCCCTATGATCATTGTGTTTGCTTTGTCATACTATTGTTTGTCCATTTGATTAAGCTCAAAGTTTATTGCCCCCAGTGAGTTCAGGATTTTCCCCCCAAGCTAGGGTGAGACAAGACCACATTGCCAAGATATGTACGTGAGATTTTATTGCACTTTTTCAGATTTTATGATTTTTTATTACTTTTTCACTTTTTTGTATTTTTCTCTTTTTTTGTGAATTTTTTGATTTTTGATTTTTTTGGATTTGTTAGCTTTTTTTAATTTTTTTTTTGGATTTTTCAAGATATTTAAGATGAAATGAGATGATATGAATAATTAAAGGAACAAGATGCCCCACAATAGGGATAATGCAACCGTGGATAAATGATAGATCAAAATGAAAGATTCACTGCAAAACATGTCACAAAAGCAACACATCTCTTGTCAAAAGATGATAATGGTTGATTGATTAAGATACCAGGAATGATTTATTCCATAAGTCATGATGATGATAAATAATTAGGATCACTAATCTCCTCTAAGTATGATAAAATTGGTGATTTTTGATGATTGATTGACAAAAGATATGAGGACTGGATAATGTTTTACAACTAGGCTCAAATATGATTTGCATGATAAGATTCAAGGTTGCAAAGGGACATGGTGACATGGATTTTGATAAGCTAGGAGATATGGAATGGAAGAAAACAAGGATAAAAATAATGAATGGGATGATCAAGATCAACTAGATAAGATACAAACACAAGGCCCAAGTATTTTTCCTGTATTCCTCATCAAGACCAAGGAAATGAAGAAAGGATGTATTTAGTAATAATGATGGAATATGGATAAGATGAAAGATATGGTATGGAAGATATGGAAAAAGCATATAGGATAAGATATATGATGTTCAAGAAGATCCTTAACCTTTTCAAGATCAAAGGTGGAAATGAATGGAATGAGAATAGAAAGGATAATGACCATGAATGATAAGATGGATGAAACTTGTCCCTAAGTGTAGAGTGAAAGAGGAATATGGAAGATAGGGAGATGGAGGAGGGACTTAAGCATCAAGTTTCACAACCAAATATCCCTCTAATAAACCATGGAAATGGGAATGCGACTCCTAAATGTTGGTAGATTAATGATATGATGGAAGAATCTAAGGACTTATGCAAAGGTTTGGATTAAAGGAGAATGATGGGGGATGAATGTTGGATAATGGATAGGAGGTTGGAAGGCCTATTGATGGATAGATGGAAAGGATGGAAAGATCAACGTTGGCACACACCTTGAAGGGTGGTGGAGTGATGGAGGAAAAATAGATTTGGAAGGTGATATGTTATTAGATGGATAATTGGAGGAAGCTTTTGGATTAGAAAATTTGGATGAAAATTTAGATTTTATTGCTTCTATGAGACTTTTAGGAATCCACATGACTTTTGACTTTGATTTTTTCTTTGTGGGCCTTTGTGGCCTTTGACATTTTTCTTTTTGATTTATGGACCTTTGTGGTCTTTGAAAATTGCCTTTTTGATTTGATGGGACTTTGTGACCTTTTATATTTTTCTTTTGATTTTGGATCAAATTTTCTTTTATTTTTGCATGTCTCTTCGAGGAGACATGTTGATCTTTTGATATATGTGGATTTTGATATAGAAGCTTTTGATATTTGGCACCCAAATTTCTTCCAAGAGAAATGGGAGGGGAAGATTGAGATGAATGATATGGAGGTATTATGGATGAGTTAATGTGGGTAGAATTTTGAAAGGGCATCAAGGATGTGTGCCTTTGTTGTTCTTGAGAAATAGGATATGGACCTAGGATAGAGGGAAGGTTTGATGGACTAGGATGAGGACCTAGGATAGATGGAATGTTTGATGAACTAGAATGAGGACCTAGGATAGATGGAAGGTTTGATGAACTAGGACACTTAGGCATATAATCAAGGTCGTGGTGATATGTGTTTCTTTGAATAGAAAGGGGTTATAGGATATCTTGTTCATGAAGGCCTAATCCTTTTCCTTTGTAATTCATACATTTACACATTCGTTTACCAATGGGATATGTATTGTTTGTGAAACAAGATGTGAGTCCATTTTGGGGAGGATATGATATGGATGAGAGGATAGGTGTTGGAAGTAAACCGAAATGGATAAAGGTGGAGGATCCCAATTTATAGGTGTGGGGTTCATGGATAGCTTGAATAGGTGTGATAGGCTCTTGACATGGGGATGACGGGGTGTTTTGATCTTGACTTGGAAAAGGATTATGAAGTGGAATGAAAGTCATATCTTGATCATGAGAAGGATAAAGATATTCATGGGATGAAAGGGTATCCTTGAATGGAAGCATATCTTGATCTTGATGAGGAAGGGAATCATGAAATTTTGTAGAAAGCATGTCTTGATCATCAGTTGGTAAGACATCATTAGATAGGATGGAAGAACTATCATGATCTTATGATGCAATATAATCATGAGATGGTATGGATTGATTAGATGGAAGGGAATTATTTTGGATGAAAAGTGAAAGGAGGGGATCGTCATAAGATTCTTGAGAAATGGGATCTTGATCAAAGATTGGAAGAATTTGTGGAATTTTGATATCATTGGATGGAGTGGAAAGAATATTTTGATATTGGTGTGTAGGGGAGTCTATGCTAAAATGCTTTGGATTGAGAGATTGACATGAATCATTGGATGTTAAAGTTATGATAGAAGAGGATGATTGGATGGAATTTTTAACTTGAGTGAAAGAATATTGAGGTTTATTTTGGCTTATGGTGGATGGAGATAAATGCATGAAATGATAGGATTGCTCAATATCATTTATGTTTGATGACTTAGATTTGGGCTTATTGAACTTTTGTGAAAATTCAAAGACATTGAACTTGGATGATATAGTTTTTGGTGAAGAAAGTCTCATGTTCATTGTTTGGTTTCTTTCTATGGTTTTTCTTTGTATGTCTTGGAGTCATTGTTGAAGGTTTTTCATCTACTGAGTGAAAGCATTCAATTGATCCTCATCTATTTTAGCCATGGTGGTTTGAGTTTTAATTTCCTTTTATTAGAATTTTAGTTTTCGTGACCTTGTTAAAATGGACATACGAACATTACTATTTTCAATAAAATTTTGATCTTAGTTTGGTATAGTGTCAAGGATATTAACTTAAGTCAAATAGAATGATAGATTCTACTGATTAGACTAAGTTGATAAGTTCGATTATACAACTTCGTTTCTTTGATTTAGGATGACTGATCTTGAAACTTAACTTACTAATCAAATGTGTTTGATTGAGACACTTTTAGATGGTAGATCTTGGTTTAGTTTGAATAATTTCAGTTGAAAATTTTAGTCTTTTGCATATTTTTGAGACATTGGTTTGATTGATAAAATGTTTCTATTCTTATAACAATCTGGATACTGATGTTAATTGACTGACTGATGGGGAAAATAACTCTAATTTTTTATTCTGTGGATGCACTATAATAGACCTCAAATGCACTATAATAGACTTCAAATGCACTATAAAAAACTTCAAATGCACTATAATAGACTTCAGATGTGCTATAACAAACCTCAGATGTGCTATAACAGGGTGTGAATGTGCTGATAAACTGACTAAATGAGCTGAAAAACTGGGTGCATGTGTTGAAACAGAGGTTGGTTGCACTAAAATTCAAAGTAAATGTGCTAACAGACTCAGTAGATGCGTTGTAAAATAGGACATATGCACTAAAACCAAGTTTAAATGCATTGTTTAAATATGGCAGATGCGCTAATAGACTGGGTAGATGCACTAAAATAAAGGTTGGTTGTGCTAATCTGGAAGTGGTCACTATTTTGTCCATTTGTTCTACTTTTTCTCAGTTAAAAGATTGATTTACAAGGTGTAATTTTCTAACCAATGAACATTGTGGAGGGGTGTTTTGCTTGTAAATCTTTGAATTTGATGATCTAATTGGATGATACCTTTGGAAATGATTTTACACACACAACAAGTTTGTAAATATTGTTTTTCAACACTGTATTAAACAAAGAGTGTGTATTCTAGAATCAAGATTGATTCTTTCAATTTCCAGGTGTTTAACACAAATAAAGGCAGTTCAAGCACTTTTTCTAATTGTCAAGTAGGTCACTTAGAATATCATAGCCCATTTCTTGCAACGATGTCAGCTCACACAACCCTATCACCCCCTAGACGACACTCATGTTTTTTCCTTTCCTGAGTCTTAACTAAAGTCGAATCCTCCACTTTTGGCTAGGGTCTTTGATAGCTATATGGTGAGTTTCTTGGGGGCAAATTCTTCCCTCCCCTTGCACCGTGATATAAAAAGTGTTCGAAAACTGACATGGTTGGATTCTACACTAAAATTATTAGAAAGGGTGTCTGTTCGACCTGGAAAATGATAAAATCCCTTAGGAGACCTCCCAATCTTTAGAACAAAGATTTTGGGGATGGTTATCTTGCACACTACCATTGAATTGCGGGTTTCCCCAAATTCACTTTTGATTAGAGTGGGTTGGAAAACTTGGCTTTAGTTGTTACCACTTAGATTGTTCCCATAGGGTGAGTACTTTTTCCCACTATGGTAGACCTTTTAAAGGTGTTAATAAAGAAGGATAGCAAGTCTAGCATTTTGATCACCTAGTTAAGGGGAGAGCATAAGCCTATTGCTTTCGAAACAAAGTGGAAATGGGGTTCAAACTATTTCTTTAATTAACCTAGATGCACTATCTTAACCAAAGGAAAAATAATAATAAAAATTAAATCCCTGTAAACACCATTAGTAATTTGTAATTTTTTGTATTTGATCGACGAAAGTGTTTCCAACAATTGTCATTAACTAGCGTATTTTGTACCTTTAGGACAAAAAATAGGGATTAATTCTTAGAAATATCAAATTTTGCAAAAATAGTTAGATGCACCATAACAGTCATTAGATGTGCTAAAACTTGATTTATATGCACCAAAATAGTATTTAAATATGCTAAAATAATAGATCAATGTGCTACAAAATTTAATGTAGATGTTAGATGCACTACAGAAAAACCCCCTGACTATAGTGAAACTGGTATTGGATGTGCCATAACAGTCTTCGTATGCACCAAAATATTATGTGGATGCGCTAGAATAGTGGTTGGGTGCATTGATCTAGAGGTCATATTTGTTGTAAAAACTCTCGATCATGCCAAAATTAAACACGTCAAAAACCTACAGACAAACTTTTCCTAAAAAGATGCTAAAATGGGGTTTTTGGCCCCATAGTGGGCACCAATTTATGTGCGAGTAAAATATGCATAATGAATGAAAAACACACCTAATAAGACATTATATCAAGATATTTAAACAACATTTAATCTAATTAAAGCAAGAAGTCTCTTAAAAACATCCTATTGTTCTCTATCTCCAAAGATTTATTAAATCACTATGGCTCTCAGATTGTGTAAGCACTGTGACTGTTAAAATGACAATCTAGAGAATGAGATGCTATTAAATGCAAGAAACTAATCCTATATGATATTCTTAAATGATAGGATGAATGCTATTGTAGATGAAATTGACATGAAACTGATAAAACAAACTATTGTAAACTAAGATGCAACTAAATGAAAATCCATGATTATGATTGCTATATGATTGAATGATTACTATTTGCTATTCGCTTAATGCTCAAATGCTTAATTGCTCTAATGCTATTTTTGTAGAGTAAGATTGCACAAATTTGGGATCCATTTCCTGTAGAAAGAGGTTGTATTTATAAATTCACAACAACATATTTGTGATGTAGCATCAAGTAAGGGTCTAACTTTGATTTGAAAGATTCAATGGTGAAAGATGAAGAATCCTAAGAAGATTATGGAGATTGTTCCTCCCCAAAAAAAATTCAGCTAGAGGATAAGAATGATCATTGGAAGAAGATGAAGTTTTCCTGTAATTTGTCTCCAAATTTGTTCATGAAGGCTAAGTTGAATTACTTAGATATAAAATATCTAATTTGGTTAGTGGATATGATGAGTGAAAAGAGGAAATAGCTATAGAAATATTCTTTAATTGAATATTTGGATTTATTCAATTTAGTAAAAGAGGATATTTAATTTAATAAAACAAACTATAGAAATTTGTTTATTAAATAAACATGGAAGAAATATGGTAATTAAATAAAAAAAAGTATGTGAAATTTACTTAATTTAGATAAAATAAAATAGATAATTAAATAAAACAAGGTATTTGAATTTGTTTATTTAATTAAGAGGAAATAATATGATAAAGATAGAAGAATTAAATGTGAACTATATAAATAAATATTTCTATTTATTTATAAGTAGATGAATTAAAGGAGCCAATTAATCAAATAAATCGTATTTAATTAATTAGATTATCCAGACCATTTTTAGGTGTATACAGATAGGTTTGACTATAGTGACTGGAAAGGGTTGATGAGAGTTTACTTGATTTCTCTCAGTTTCAAGACTTGGAAAGCTGTTGAGACAAAATATGTTATGCCGACAAGTGGTCCTTCTTTTGCAAATGAGATTTCAGCTTATGAGGAGAATGAGAAAGAAAGGTATGCAATCTACAGTGCTTTATCTAAGACTAAGCAAACAAAAGTTACTTCCTTGGTCACTACTTATGAAGTTTGGAAAAATTTGGAAGATCTCTATGAAGGAAATGATAGAGTGAAATTGACAAAGAAGCTAACAGTTAAATGAAGATATGAACTTTAAAATGGATGAATGTGAGGACATTGCAAACTATTTTTAGAGGGTTGATCTTGCAACTAATGAAGTTAATATTCAAGAGGGTACTGTTATGCCTTGCATAACCACCCCATTTTAAACTTGTTTAAAATAGGTCCCCCTTTTCTCTGTTCTCTTTCCTTTGGCCTTTTGTTTTTTGCCTTAGGTGTTTCCTTTTTCATTCTGGCGGATGCAGAACTGGGACTGAAACTGAAATTTGGAACTTTTCTAAAGTTCCAGGTTCTAATTCCACCAGTTTCCTTTGTTTTTTGTTTGTCATCCTTCGTTCTAGCGAGCGTGGGACGCATAATGAAGCTGAACTTTAGAACTTCTTCTAAGTTCCAATTTTGTTTCCTCTTCCAGTTCTGGTTCCACCAGTTTTCTGTGTTTGTTTCCTTGTTGTTCTGGCAGATGCGGAATCGGGATTGAAATCAAACTCTAAAACTTTTTTGAAGTTCTAGGTTCCAGTTCTTTTTTGGTCCCGGTTCCACCAAACTCGTTTGTTTGTTTTTCCTTTTGTTTTGATCATTTGGTCGTGGGGTGTTTTTCTTCCCTTCCTTTTTTCCTTTTTTGTCCTTTTTTCAGCGTTTCTTTGTGTGTTGTCGGAGGCGGGGTCGAGATGGAATCCGAACCTGAAACTTTGAAAAGTTTCAGTGTCAGATTTGGTTCCATTCCTGCCCCCATTGTGGTTCACTCGGGATTGGTTTTTGCTCTGATCTTGCTTGCATTTTTTTCCATGTTTTGTTCCCGTTCCAACTCTGGTCATGGTTCCAGTTTCATTTTGGCTTCACCCTTGCCAGTTTTAAAGGTAAGTTTGTTTCTATTTCATTTTGGTTCTGCCTCTGCCAGAGTTGAGTCTCTTTTTGCTAAGTATAATTGAATGAAAGATGTGTGAAAGGTAGGATGAATGGTGATATTTTCTATTCTTTAGAGGACTAATGAAGGCATTTTTTTATAGGATTAAAGCAGGCTGGGAGCATTTGATGCTGCTTCACAAGAGGATCAGCCTGCAGAAAGGTTCTAGGCTGAGAGGAAAGCGTAAAGGGACGAGGTTGTGAGTCTTAATGATGAATGGTACGTTCGCTGGAAAGAGTAGGTGGACGTGAATGACAGCACCCCTGGAACATTCAAAGAAGCTCTCCAGGAGTGGTTTTCAAGGTCAAGGATGAAACACGTGATGTCTTAATGGCGGATGTGAAGGCTGCGATTTAATGATGATGGTTGTAAAAGATTTGGAAACCATGCCTGAGAGCGATCTTTCACTAACATGAACAAAGTAGATGCATTTAATGCATGATTGACTTTGTTCCAAACTCTTCTAGAGCTGACTCCTTCTATGACCGACTTATTGTAAACCCTAAAATGAGGGCCAACACATTTTTGACGCATGTGTATAAATATGGAATTTTCGCCTCTTTGTAAAGAGGAGGGACATCTCTCTCTCTTATCTTTATCATCCGATCTTTTCTTTTCAAAATATCTTCTTCCTTTTGGTTAAGAATTAGCAAGTTAGGGTTAGAAGGTAGAAAAACTCAAATGTTAGAAAAAGTTTAGTAGGAGAGCAAAAGTAGAGTAGGGGTTAAGTTTAGTAGGAGGAGGTGACGTATCTTCCAGATTTTGTTAGTATAGATGGAGATAATTTGAAGACATGGGTTTTATATACACTGGTGATCTTGCCAGATTTGTAAATGTTGTTTATCTATTTCACCAATAGTAGAAGCATCCAGATTTAAATCTACTTCATATTGTGCTCCAGAATGGTATTTATCTTGGGTTAATTATTTTATTTGGAAAGCTTTCAAGGAATGAAATTTTATCTTATGTTTTGTTTGAATGATGATTTGCAATCTATTGTTAAGGTTCGCACTGTGAATGAATGAAACTGTGTATTAATTACAAGTTAATTTAATTTTGCAGTTTTAGTTTAAGGATTTCTTGGAAGGCAACAAGTCTAATTAGTTGGATGAATCAACATTCTCGTTAGTTTAAAAAGTTGTAATATATATTTTTCTATTTCTTTAAAACCACTAGTTAAAGTAGGTTTAAAGATATATTTGATCTTATAACAATCCAAAAGCTTAAAACCAACATGCCCCTTCAACATTACAACCATATTGACCACTTCATGAAACAACAACGTTGTGAACCAACATCCAAGACCTTGGGAGGTGATCAGTTTAATTGTTGATTGTCTTTTTCAGGAGAGGTGAGATATTTCACTTTTATCTTACTTGCATGTTGTGGGTCAATTTGGCACCATCAATAGATTTGGTGCTAGAAGGAGGGCCAGAAGAGCAAACTGGATAATATTGGGTTTTCCTCACCAGAGAGGCCCCATAGAGTTCTTTGATCAATCAAAAACCCACCACCTTTGATAGAACTCAAGACCCCAACGTGACACAACATTCACAGGGAAACCCTTATACCACCCTTGTTAGCTCCACTCACTCCACCAAGATTTTCACCAATACTCCGGTGGATACCCGTGAATCCACTATGAAATCCATCTCAAGTGCCATTACAGTTGGTTCAGCCCATTCGATAGGTGGCTCGACCCCCACCATCACCACTAATGGATTTTTTTATGAATAATCCCTCTCCATTAGGGACTATTCCTGGAGGCTTTCATGATATGCCTAAGAATCTTGAGAGATTTTGTCCCAAATACATTCATGGTGAATTAAGCAATGTTGAAGAGCACATACAAGCTTTTAAGGATGCTTGTACCAGAGCCCAGATAGCTCACCATGATGTAGTTTGTAGGTTTTTCCCTTATTCCTTACGGGATATGGCATACAACTAGTACCTAAATCTTCCATAGTGTTCTATTCTAAGCTAGACAAACCTGGAGAATGCTTTCATCAATCAATTTAGAGCTTATGTGGATCCAACCATTTTGTTCCACCAATTTTCTACCATTAGGGAGGAGCCATTAGAATCCTTTCCTTTGTTTAATACTAGGTTTCAACGAATGTATAGGAGACTACAGGACCCCTATCTAGTTGTTGAGAATAGTGCCATTCAAGCATATTTTAGAGTTATAGACCCTTTTCTTGGCATGTTCCTACTAAGGACTTATCAGCCCATAGATATTGATTCCATGTCTAAAGTCTATCATCTTGCCATCAAGCTGCAACAACAAACTAGCTCTCAACAAGGAAACTTGGGAGGAGGTTTTCCTTCAATGGGGTATCAGATGCCTAATCCCACCCCTTTATTCAATGTTGTCCCAAGGATGTCTGCTTCCCATTATGGACCTATATCGAAGTTGCAGACTCAATATCCTATTCCATTCTTTTCCAATGGAGCTTCTCACTTCTCTCAACAATCACCGACTCATCACAGTCCACATGGCCATCATAGTCAAGCTGAAATACCAAATCATGTTGGTCAACCGCCTGTTGCTAAGAGTGTTGAGAGTGAAAAGACAGTTTAATTCATGAATGAGGTGGAGACATTAAAGAAAACTTTGTCTCAAGTCACAAATGATATGGATTAGCTTAAACTGAACCCCTCTCAGAACCAAGGTAATTACCCTAATCAGAGTAATAACAACCAGGGTAATTATTTGAACAACTACAATCACATCCAGAGGAATTATCAAGGCAAAAAATCCCCTAACCAAGGCTATCAAAATAAAAATAGAGGATATAACTAGAGGCCAAATAACAACCGACAATGGAACACAAGGCCAAATAATGGTGGGATTTCTCAAAATTATCAAGCTAATGAGGACATGCCACATGTTGCGAATGTGGCTAACCTCAATTTTATGACTAAATAGTGTAGGTTGCATGATACTACAACTCATTATGAGGTAAACTGCTCTGAAATGGAGAAGGTTGTGAAAATTGCACAGGCAGATGCCTAAACATTCCAAGGGAATTCAAACAAAGGAGGTGGCTTAGTGGATACAACTATGACTTATGACCTCTTTGAAGAAGAACCTTCATTCACAATGCAGAATGAGAATGAACTAGAGGAAGATTCGTATGATGCACAAGCCTTTTAGACAAAGGGAGGACACTTCCTAAGAAATCATAATAAGGGTCCGTTCACTACATCAACACCACCTAACCATATGGTGCTTCTGAATCAGGGTGCTGATAACAACCCTCCTCCACCAAGGGGTCCACCTGACTCCCATAATAGAGGTAATTCATCTAGTGTTTTCAAATGTAATGAAAGCTATAACATAGTGTTTGATATTGTTTCTGAGATGTAGAAACAAAAAACCTCTTTATCATACTTTGACATCCTAAAGTGGTGTCCTGCCCAACGAGAGATAGTGCTGAAAGCTTTGGAAGAAGCTAATAAATCAAAAGGGAAAACCATGATGGCACCTACTGTGGACATGAATGCAACTTTGTTCAGAAACAAGGTAGGAACCCTACCATTTCTTTTAAGTTTGAGAATCTGTGGGAAGAATCTACACAATTTTCTGCATGATTCAGGGGCTTCTGGCAATATTATTCCATTTTCTATATGCAAGAAATTGGGATTGAATCTTTTCCAAACAAACACGAAGGTCATCCAACTCGATAAAATAGAGGTTAATGTATTTGGAGAATTGAGAAATATACATGTGCAAGTAGGGTTTGACCCTAGGATTTTAACCAATATGGATATTCAAGTAGCAGACATTCCCGAGACTTATGGTATGCTGTTGAGCAGAGATTTAATGAAAAGTATAGGGGGATATCTCTCCCTCAAATTTTCACACATGTGGCTACCATGGAGGGGAATGCCTACCTAGATTAGGATTGAGATTGAACATTTTCTCAAACATATCATCAGTGAATATGAGTGTCCCAACGAGGTAGCTTATTTTGAAACTGAGATAGGGGTTTATAAAAGAGAGGAAATTATGACCTTTTCGGTTCATGATTCTAATGATTTGTCAATGAAAAAATTCCTTGATCCCATGATTAATGAAAACCAATAGGTATTGATCAGGAAGCTATAACAGGATCAACTGGTCTTAGGGGAAGATATCAATTTACAGAGTCTTCTACTCCCTAATTGGTGTAGGGTACACTACCAAGATCATTCAGAATTGACCTGCCAACCCTACATTGGTGTTTTAAATCATGTTTCCCAAACCAAAGAGACCTGCCCAAGTCACCTTGAGGCTGCTTCAAATCATTTCTCATTTGAAGCAAAAAATGCAATAATGTTAACCAAGGATAATATACCTTCAGAGGAAGTCCCTCCTCAAACTGAACCTACCCCAGTCATAATATCAGACCAACATAGTCATGTTGAATAACCCCAGGGTTTGTTTGATACCCATACACTCACAAGTATAACAAAAACCAAGGGAATAATCAAAGATACAAGTAACTATCAAGAAGATATCCTAGGATTACATGATATATCTAAGCGGGAATTGGATATTACACGTGATGAACCTATTAAACACCTATCCCCAATATTTGGTGCAAAAGATCAAGTGGCCCCATCTTTGGTCCACCTTATCTAAGCACCCACAACAAGCTCTAAGAGATCAACCCCAACTCATAATCAGCTATGGACCCTCACATTTGATGGATCCAAATCTAAAATAGGGTGTGGTGCTAGAACTGAGTTAACCAGCCCAAAAGGGAAAACAATTTTTGTGTCTTACAGGTTGCAGTTTGGATGAACTAACAATATAATAGAATATGAAGCTTTAGCTTAGGGATTGATGTTCGCACATCAAAATAAAGTTACTGCCTTGATGGTTAAAGGGTATTCATAAGTGATTATCAATTAAGTGCGCAGCTAGTACACGTGCCACAATAAAAGTCTGGCAAATTTTAGAAATTGGGTGTGGAACCTGATTGAAGACTTTGATGCCTTTGGAATTAGTTTGATCCCTAGAGAAGAGAATCAGATAACTAATTCATTGGTTGTTGCTGCAAGTACTCTGGAGCCCATGCAAGACTCTAAGCTTAAGAGATTCTCAGTAGAGTTGATATCCACCCCGACTGTTCCTGATAATGTCAAGAACTTTCAAGTTTTTGATGATGATCGAAATATCCTTGCTTTTCTAGCAAGCTCAAATTTTTTCAAAGGATAGGTCATCGATGAGTCTGAAAGGGACCAAGGAGATTAGAACCCCAACAACTGCGATAAAGAAGGTGTCCTCAATCTAAAAAGTAATAGCATTCCCAAGGGAATGGTGGCCTTAGAAAGAATTTTTGATTCAGATCCGAGGGATCGGGAAAAAGTATCAACCAAAGATAAATGAGGTGAATATGAAACTGTTAACTTAGCTGATTCTAGCCTTGAAAGAAATATTTACATAGGGAAAGCCTGCCCTGAAGCAATTAGAAAAGATATATTACGGGCACTAAAGAAAGATATTTCTGCAATAGCTTGGGGTATGAAGATCTAAAAACCTTTGATAATTTTGTGATAACTCATACTATCCCTCTTAAGCCTGAAGCTAGACCATTTTAGCAGAAACAACATCCCATCAACGCCCTGATAGAACCACTAATCTTTAAGGAAGTTCAAAAATTTCTTTTTGCAAGAATAATATTCCCTGTACGACACTCAACATAGGTGGCTAATTTGGTTCTAGTTCATAAGAAGAATGGAGAGATCAAGCTATGTGTAGATTTTAGGAATATGAATAGAGCTTTAGAAAAGGACAACTAACCTCTCCTTTCTCTGGATGAAGTCTTGAAAACTGTCAATGGGTCTCAGATGATGTCATTCCTAGATGGTTATTCTGGGTACAATCAGGTGATCGTTAATTATGAAGACAGAATGAAGACAACCTTCACTACTAAGTGGGGAACATTTGCTTACAGGAGGATTCCATTTGGTTTAATAAATGTTGGAGCAACCTTTCAGCATGCCATGGACGTAGCATTCAAAGATTTGATTGGTAAATGCATCATCATCTATATGGATGACCTAACAGTATTCGCTAAAGATAGACTAAACCATGCTGTAGACTTGGCTAAAGTTCTTGAATGTATCCAATATGGTGTCTCTCTCAATCCTAAAAAGTGTGTGTTCAGGGTTTCTAAAGGGAAACTTTTGGGACACATAATCTCAAAAAGAGGAATCTCAATAGATCCAGATCGAGTCGAGTCTATTCTAAAGTTAACCATTCTAGGAAGTAAGAAGGAGATGAGATCTTTCTTTGGAAAGATCAACTTTGTGAGGAAGTTTATTATAGATTTTGCATAAATTGTTAAGCCATTAAATGAAATGATGAAGAAAGATGCTAGAATAGAATGGAGTAACGAGGCAAAGGATTCTTTTTCTCAAGTCAAGGAATCCATTTCGGAAGTGCCAGTCCTCACCAACCCTAACTACTTGAAGCCATTTCATATTTATTCTTTTCCTTTTGAACACTCATGTGCAGTTGTCCTAACTCAATGAAGAGCGGAAGGGGATGAAAGGCCAATTGCCTTCATGAGTTCTTTGTTTAAGAATGCTAAATTCAAGTACCTACCACTTGAGAAACAATATTTTGTGTTAGTTAGAGTTTTCAAGAAGTTCAAGCATTATATCCTTCAAAGTCAGATTATTATTATGGTTCTCGATGCTACTGTGAAGTCTCTACTTATGCAGAGCGAGTTGGGGGAACAAAGGGGCAAATGGATGGCTATTCTACAGGAGTTTGATCTAGAGATTCACCCTATGAAACTTGTCCAAGGTCAAGGCCTATCTAAATCAATGGCAGATGTTGGTGAGAACATTATTTTTCAGTAGTACACAACACAATCCTTTTCTAAGGACACTTGGTATGCCGATATAATCTATTTCATGCTCAATAATCGGTGCCCAGAGGGAATGAATATAACTCAGAGGAGAGCACTAAGAATGAAAAGATCCCATTATATGCTCAAAGAAGGATTGTTATACAGGAAGAATTTTAAGGGAGCTTACCTATGATGTCTTGATCAACAAGAGGCTAAGCATGCAATTGCTGAATTTCATGGGAAACATGGCACAGGTCATGGTTCTGTAGATTCGTTAGCACATCAAATCATCAGATCTGGTTATTGTTGGTCATGTGTGTTCAAGAATCCCCACCAACATGTAAGAACATGTCACATATGTCAAATTTTTTCATCAAGGGAATGCCATTCAACCATGCCATTGCAACCTATCTATGAGTTAAGACCATTTTCCCAATGGGCACTTGATTTTATTGGGGTAATTAACCCAAATTTTTTCACAGGACAAAAATTCATTTTGACTGCCACAGATTACTGCACGAGATGGACCAAAAGTATACCTTGCAAGAATAGCACAACATAGGTAGTAATCAAGTTCCTCACCGAATGCATCACAACTAGGTCTGGGGTACCCTTTGCACTGGTATGTGAAAATGGATCTTTCTTTTCTTCTGCTGAGTTCATTTCATGGGATTATGATCATAAGATTGTTTTAAAGTATTCTTCAAACTATTATCCGCAAGGAAATGGACTTGCAAAATCAACTAATAAGAATCTCCTAGGAGTAATCAAAAAACTGTTAGAGAACAATACTAGAGACTGGCATACCCAGTTAAGATTTGCTTTGTGGGAAAATAGGACTAGGATCAAGGCTGCTTTAAAGACTTCACCATTCAAGCTAGTGTATGGCCAAGAGCCCGTGTTCCCTATTCACTTGCAAATACCTATCCTTAAGTTTATGTAGGAATTTTACTCTAGTGATGGTAGGATTGAAGTAAGGTTAGATGGCTTGTTGAAATTAGAAGAGCAGAGAGATGTTGCCTTGCAACAATTCTTTAGAAACCAGGTTATTGTCAAACGTTGGTTTGACAAAAGAGCCAAAATCAAGGCTTTCAAAATATCAGACCTTGTACTGTTGTGGGATAAAGCTAATGAAAAGTAGGGAAATCACCAAAAATTTGATAAGCTTTAGTTGGGTCCCTATCAAATTATTGAAATCCTAGGACAAAATGCTTTCCAGCTGAGTAGTTTAATAGGAGAGTTTGTTCCATTTCCTATCAATGGATAGTTTCTTAAACATTATTTTGAGTTGTAAAATCTGATATTTTTGTTGGGCTATACATATGTGTAAATAAGTTTGCTTTTCTACTTGTTTGTCGTTTTGTTGTTTTCCTTGCTTCCCCCTTTTTTCTATTTGTTCTCTTGTTTATTGCTCCTTTGTTTTTGGTTGTGGGGACCTTCATTTTATGCAGTTGTATGAAGGGGGTTGTTATCTAAAGTATACTTTGGTTTCCTAGAGAGAGGTTGGTTTAGATATTTTCAGGTTTTCTTATTGGATGATTTTGTCCTAAATTCATTGTTTTATGTCCATTATCAATAAGAGTTGTGGAAAGTCTTGAAAAGAAGGTTGAAAGTAAACAATCTCCATTAGCTATGGTTGAATCTGTCACAAATCAATAGACACATCTCCTTTTGTGAAGGTATATTTGTCCTAGGGCGATAGTGTTGCAAGATTTGAGTGAAAATTTTGATTCCCCATATGCTATTATGAGGTCCATGGTAGTTTTCAACCCAGGAAAAATGTCAGACATTTGACATATTGAGAAATAATTGAATAAAATATCTGAAACTTCAAGGGAAAAGAAAAGAAAAGAAAGAGGACTATCTAAGAAAAGAGAAATCAATATTGGATGGGTGATTCCAGTATCTCTACTGGGGCTATGGATGCTTGACTGGCAATAGAGAAATTCTGTGAGAAAACTAGAGGTATCTTCATCAGAGCTATGGACCCTTGATTGGCAGTGAAGCTATGCCCAGGATCTCATTGCACAATAGCTAAAGGGAATCAATTCATGTAGTTCAAACCTTGCACATTATTGGTCAAAATATGAGGAAAAATTTGTAAAAGGTGATGCACCATCAAGTACACACATAGATTTAGGGGTAGCCAGTGTTGATTTACATTTGAGATTCTAGCTCAACCTTGGTTGTTAAAATTGGCCTAACTGGAGTTGTGATGTCCATAAACTAGGAGTTCTGGGTAGGTGAATCCTTTAGTTTCTTGAAAATGGTTGAACCATTTTTCCCAGCCAAGTCACCAATTGTTATGCCTTGCATAACCACCTCATTTTAAACTTGTTTAAAATAGGTCCCCCTTTTTGTTGTTCTGTTTCCTTTGGCCTTTTGTTTTCTGCCTTAGGTGTTTTCTGTTTTGTTCTGGTGGATGTGGAACAGGGACCGAAACCAAACTTTGGAACTTTTCTAAAGTTCCAAGTTCCAGTTTCATTCCAGTTCTAGTTCCGTCGGTTTCCTTTGTTTTGTGTTTATTGTCCTTTGTACTGGCAAGCACAGGACATAGAACAAAACTGAACTTCTGAACTTCTTCTAAGTTCTAATTTTGTTTCCCCTTCTAGTTTCGGTTCTACCAGTTTTCTGCGTTTGTTTCCTTATTGTTCTGGCAGATGTGAAACCAAGACTGAAACCAAACTTTGGAACTTTTCTGAAGTTCCAAGTTCTGATTCTGTTCCGGTCCTGGTTCTGGCGAACTCGTTTGTTTGTTTGTCCTTTTGTTTTGATTGTTTGGTCATGGGGTTTTTTTCTTCCCTTCCTTTTTTCCTTTTTCATCCTTTTTTTGTCATTTCTTTGTGTTGTTGAAGGCGGGGTCAGGATGGAATATGAACCTAAAACTTTGAACAGTTTCAGTGTCAGATTTGGTTCCATTCCCGCCCTCGTTGTGGTTCGCCTAAGATCAATTTTTTCTCTGATCCAGCTTGCATTTGTTTCCATGTTTTGTTCCCGTTCTAACACTGGTCCCGGTTCCACTTTCATTTTGGCTCCGCCACCACCAGTTTTAAAGGTAATTTTTTCTTCTATTTCATTTTGGTTCCACCTCCACCAGAGTTGAGTCTCTTTTTGCTAAGTATAATTGAATGAAAGATATATGAAAGGTAGGATGAATGGTGATATTTTCTATGCTCTAGAGGACTAATGAACACATTATTTTACAGGATTAAAGTAGGTCAGGAGCATCTGATGCCACTTCACAAGAGGATCAGCCCGTAGAAAGGTTCTAGTCTGAGAGGAAAGCATAAAGGGAGGAGGTCGCGAGTCTTAATGACAAACAATACGTTCGCTGGAAAGAGTAGGTGGATGTGAACGACAATACCCTTGGAACATTCAAAGTAGCTTTGTGGGATCAGTTTTCAAGGTCGAGGATGAAATGCATGAAGTCTTAATGGCAGACACAAAGGATGCGAGTTAATGATGATGGTTGTAAAAGATCTGGAAACCATCCCTAAGAGCAATCTTTCGCTGACATGAACAAAGTATATTCATTTAATGCATCATTGACTTTGTTCTAAACTCTTCTAGAGATGACTCCTTCTATGACCGACTTATTGTAAACCCTAAAATAGGGGCCGACACATTTTTGACACATTTGTATAAATATGGAATTTTCGCCTCTTTGTACAGAGGAGGGACATCTCTCTCTTTTATCTTTATCATCAGATATTTTCTTTTTGAAATATCTTCTTCCTTTTGGTTAAGAATTAGCAAGTTAGGGTTAGAAGGTAGAAAAACTTGAATGTTAGAAAAAGTTTAGTAGGAGAGCAAAAGTAGAGTAGGAGTTAAGTTCAACAGGAGGAGGTGACATATCTTCCATATTTTCTTAGTATAGATGGAGATAATTCGAAGACATGGGTTTTCTGTACACTGGTGATCTTGCCATATTTGTAAATGTTGTTTATCTGTTTCACCAATAGTAGAAGCATCTAGATTTAAATCTACTTCATATTGTGCTCCAGAATGGTATTTATCTTGGGTTAATTATTTTATTTGGAAAGCTTTCAAGGAATGAAATCTTATCTCATGTTTTGTTTGAATGATGATTTGCAATCTACTGTTAAGGTTCGCACTGTGAATGAATGAAACTACGTATTAATTACAAGTTAATTTTATTCTGCGATTTTATTTAAGGATTTCTTGGAAGGAAACAAGTCTGATTAGTTGGATGAATCAACATTCTTGTCAGTTTAAAAAGTTGTAATATATATTTTTCTATTTCTTTAAAACCACCAGTTAAAGTAGGTTTAAATATATGTTTGATCTTATAACAATCCAGAAGCTTAAAACTAGCAGGCCCCTTGAACATTACAGCCATATTGACCACTTCGTGAAACAACAACGGTGTGAACCAACATCCAAGACCTTGGGAGGTGATCAGTTTGATTGTTGATTTTCTTTTTCAGGAGAGGTGAGATATTTCACTTTTATCTTACCTACATGTTGTGGGTGAATTTGGCACCATCAACAGGTACTCTAAAAAATGAAGATATAATAGAGAATATTCTAATGACCTTACCAGAGTGCTATAGTGATAAGGTCTCAGTTATTGAGGAAATGTATAATTCCAAGAAGTTTACTAAGGAATAGCTATTTGGCAGCTTGACTACATTTGAGATGAGGAAGTTTGGAAAAGAAAAGGAGAAGACAGAGTCAACCTTTAAAGCTACAAAGAAAAAAGATGATCTGGATGGTAATTGTTCTGATGAGTTGGAAAAAAACTTTACCAGGAAGTTGAAGAAAGGTACCGATAAGTACAAATGTATGTTAAAAATTAAATGTTTCAGTTGTGGAAATATTGGTCACTATGCTTCAAGGTTTCCAAACAGAAAGAAGAATAGAGATAATAAAGACAACAAGGATAAGAAGTTCAAGAAGTTTTATTATGTCAAAGAAGATGTTGGAATTTTTTATGATGAATCTGATTTAGAGGGAGATGATTATGAATGCTTGTTTCTAGCTTTAGAGAGTAAATATGTGTCTACTAACTCTAGAAAATGTGCAAGGAAAAGTGGTCTAGAGAACAAGAAGGAAGAGATGGAAGGTGTTACTGCATTTCATGCTAGATAGGATGAAGACAATTGGGTGATTGATAGTGGCTATTCAAATCACATGACTAGAGATAAAAGTAAGTTCACTAAACTTGAAAAGTATGATGGTGGATTAGTTATGTTTGGATGATTCTATAGCAAGGATTGTTGGGAAATGAATAATTAGCTTTGATAGAAAACACGATATTGATGATGTCTATTATGTTAATGGCTTAAGGCATCATATTTTGAGTGTTGGAAAAATGTGTAGCAAAGGATTCAAGCTTGTGTTATAGGATAACACCTATGAGATCAAAAAAGGGTCTAGAACTATGGTTGCAATAGGAAGAACAAATGGAAATATTTATCAGCTTAAGGGTGTTGATGGTCAGTGCCTTGTATCTCAATTCAATGAAATTTGGCTATGGAACTGGAGGATAGAACATGTAAACTTTGATAATCTGATCAGGATCAATTCAAGAGATGTCTAGGATCTGCCTGAAATCACAAAGCCTACTACTATGCACAAAATTTGTCAATTGAGAAAGCAAACAATATGTAGTTTTAAAGGAAAAGAGAAATCAAATACCAGAATGCTGGAATTGGTGCATACAGACCTTTTTGTGTCCTAAAAGAATAGGAAGTCTAAATGGTGATAGGTATTTCATGTTTTTGATTGATGATTATTCTAGAATGGCATGGGTTACATTTCTTAGGGAGAAAGCTCAACCTTTGGATAAATTCAAAGTGTTTAAGGAAAGGGTAGAGAATGAAGTGAACCTGATAATTAAATGCTTAAGGTATGATAGAGGTGGAGAATTCACTACCATTGAATTTAATACATTTTTTGAAGAGCATGGCATAAAGAGACATTTTTCTGCTCCTAGAACTCCTCAGTAGAATGGAGTTGTTGAGAGAAATAACAAGATTGTTCAGGAAGTAGCAAGAACAATGATGAAAGAAGCAAATGTACCTGATGTATACTGGAGAGAGGCAATACAAACTATTGTTTATATTCACAACATAGTTCATATCATAGGTAACAACACATAGACTCCTTATGAGTTATGGAATAGCAAGATTCCTACTATGAAGTACTTTAAGGTTTTTGGAAGTAAATGTTACAATAGAAGAGATGATGAGAACCTTGGAAAATTTGATGCAAGATGTGATGAAGGTATTTTTTGCGGTTATTCAACTAGTAGCAAAAATTATAGATGAATCAATAAAAGACTAAGGAAGATTGTTGAAAGTACAAATGTGAAAGTTGATGAAAATGTGCATAAACCAGTTGAGATAAGTGAAGTTGAACCAAAAGATCCTATCTACAAACAAATACTAGAAGAAAAAAAGGAAGAAGAAGAAGCTTCAGAACTTGATCCTAAGTATGTGTAGAGGAATCATCCTGAAGAACAGATAATTGGAGACAAAAGTGAAGGTGTAAGAACATGAAGCAAGGTGGTGGCAGCTGAGGTAAATCTATGTTTACTTTCAACAATAGAACCTAAAATAGTGGATGAAGCATGCAAAGATGAAAGTTGGGTTAGAGCAATGAAAGAAGAGCTGCAACAGATAGAGAAGAATTAGACATGGGAACTGGTTCCTAGACTAGTAAACAAGAATATAATTGGAACTAAATGGGTGTTTAGGAATAAGATGAATGAGAATGGTGAAGTAGTGAGAAAAAAAGAAAAACTAGTGTGCAAAGGATATTCACAGGTTGAAGGTATGGACTTTGAGGAGACTTTTGCCCCAATAGCAAGAATGGAGGCTATTTAGATATTTTTGGATTTTTCTACTTACAAAGATTTCAAGGTATATCAGATGGATGGCATGTTTGCATTCTTGAATGGAGAATTGGAAGAAGAGGTGTACAGGGGAAAACCAGAGGTATTTCATTTATCAGATAAACCAGACATGGTCTGCAAGTTGAAAAAGGAATTGTATGGACTCAAATAGGATATCAGAGCATGGTATGCAATATTGGATAGATATTTGACACAACAAAGTTTCAGCAAAGGCTTGTCAAACATTAATCTTTATTTCAATATTGAAGGAAACAAAATGTTGATAGTGATTTTGTATGTTGATGATATCATTTTTGGAGGAAATGAAGGTATGTGTAAGAGATTTGCAGAGGAGATGCAAAAAAAGTTTGAAATGTCTATGATTGGTGATTTGAATTTCTTCCTTGGAATTCAAGTGAATCAAACTAATAAGGGGATATTCATTTCCCAATCTAACTATGTCAAAGAATTGCTGAAGAATTTTGGGATGGATGACTCCAAACCGGTATGTACTCCTATGGTGACTAGATGCAAATTGAGTAAGAATGATGAATCTCCTAAAGTTTATCAAAGCTTGTAGAGATCTATGATTGGTGGACTGTTATATCTTACTACTACTAGACCGAATATCATGCATATAGTATGTTTGGTTGCTAGATTTCAAGTAGAACCTAAATAAACACATGTTACAGCCATGAAGAGGATATTTAGAGATCTAAAGGGCACTCTGGATTATGACATGTGGTATCCTAAGGATACTGATTTCACCCTAAGTGCTTACACTAATGCAGATTGGGTTGGTTGTGTAGATTATTGGAAGAGTAAATGTGGTGGTGCATTCTTTCTTGGAGAAAGATTGGTTTCATGGCTAAGTAGGAAACATGATTCAATTTCTTTATCCACTATTGAGGATGAGTACATTACAACAACATCTTGCTACACATAGGTTTTTTGGATGAAGCAAACATTGAAAAATACAGGAGTGATATGTGATGGTCCTATTCCTATCTTTTGTGATAATACAAGTGCTATAAAAATTTCAAAGAATTTGGTAATGCATTCAAGAACAAAGCATATATCTATTAGATATCATTTTTGAGAGAGAAGGTGTTGGAGAATGAAGTCAGGTTGGAGTATTTTCCTACTAAGGATAAAATTGTAGATATATTTACTAAGGCCCTTCTGAAGGATACAATTGAGTATCTCAGGGAGAAGTTAGGGGTCTTTGCCCCTCCTTCAAACTAGGTGCACATGGAGGTACAACAGTCCAGTGAATCCACAAAGTCTTCATGTATCTGGACTGATGAGTGGGTCTACTCCTCAGGGGGAGTAGTAAGTATCATTGTTGTAGTATGAGTTGTATGGGTGCACTCCTAAGGGGGAGTGATCTATTTTTTGTTATTTTCCATTGATGTCAAAGGGGGAGAGAAAGTCATGTGAAAACAATGAAAGTAAATGGAGAGAGAATCTTGTGAAAAAAAGAAAAGTTGAGCATGAGTGGAATGTTGTGTAGGCTGTCTAATTTGAAAAATAAAGGAGAGTGTAGGATTGGAATTTTTGTTTTTCTTTGATTATTTTTCACATCATGTGTTGCCATCAATGACAAAGGGCGAGATTGTTGCAAGTATGAATGTGTATGGTGGTGTTGTCATTAATGTTTCCATTGGTGTCAACACAATGCAGGTTGTTGCAGATAAAGGAATCAAGTGTTGCAAGTTGTGCATGTATAGTTGAGATATTGAAGAGATGTTGTGAGTACATGGAGCTATCTTTATGATGAGTTACCAAGTTCTTTTGAGAAAATTGTGAAGACACTTGGGGTTGTGTATGTGTTGAGAATGTGCTTTGGTTTTTGCTCTGCATTTCTTCTATGTTGATCTTATTCTTGTATGGATCTGAAGGAAGGTTTGTGATGAAGTTTTTTGTGTGCCTACAAAAGTGTTTGTAGTTTGGTGCTCCAGAAGGCTTGTTCCATAGGTATAACGTGTCTTTGTACAGTCTAGAGGGACTAATGAAGAATGATCTATGTATAAAAATTGTTGCAGTTGTTGTGAATGAGTCTAAAGGTATTTGAGATGTGTTCCAGTGTATGATGAAGTGTGTTATTTCATCTGCATGCTATTTTCACATTGTGGAAGCGTGTACCTCAAAGTTCACGTGTGTTTTCATTACGTTTGGTGTCTACACGTTATATGAAGAATATGTATCAATTAAGGAAGCATGTGATTGATTCAAAATGTCATCTTGGTTCCTAATTAGTTTTTGGTTTGGTCTGGTCTCATTCTTATCCACCGCAGGAATATTGAGTTGTCGACCTATTTTGAATTTGTAATATGAAGTGTATGTAGCCGACCTTGGAGAAAGTTTCTAAGGTTTAAGATGATATAAATACAAGTCAAGATGTTGAGGATTGTAGATACGAATGATGAGAAAAATTCCACAAGTGTGAGAAGCAGAAATAGTGTGAAAGTGAAGTGAGGAAATAGTACTTTAATGTGTTAGATTCCTAAAGGCAATGAGCTGAGGGTGTCTACAATCTTCTGATCAAGGCTGTAGATGTGTGTGAATTGTAGTGGTGGATTTTTTGATTGTCTTTCTATATCTATAGGCATTGAACCTCCCTTTTGGACAATGATTCCTATTTGTACATAGTGAACCTTTTTTTTTAGATAGTGAGTCCTTCTTGGACAATGAGCCCTTTGGTAGTGAGCCTTTTTGTATCTCATTTTTCAATTACATTATATTGTAAGTTAATCCTCACTATGGTTTTTCCCTCACTTGGTTTTCCATGTAAATATGGTGTCTCTTGTGTTGATATTGCTTTCTATTATTTTCATTTCATGTTCATACTTAGTAACAAAATAAAGTGGATGTGAAGTTGATAAGTGTTTGTGATTTGTGATTGAGTTTGGTGACAACTGATTCACCCCCCCTCTTAGTTGTCTTGAGCCTTTCAACAGAATCTAGTATTGTAGACACATTTTGACGAGCTATTGTTCTAGGTTAATTATTGCTTACTTTCAATTCCCTACCAGTAATTAATTGATAGTATAGTTTTCATTATTTATTACATATCCATTTTTTTAATGTACATTTAGGAGGTAATTAATAACACTTGTGTGGGGATTTTTTTGTCGATGTATACTTGTGGACCTTTGGCCTTTTAAATTTTTTAGATTGAGAAATTTTGAGATAAATAATTTTATCCATTTAGAGGGACTTATGGGGATATCCTAATGTATCTTAGTTTAATTCAATGCCTATTTTATAATCCTTGAAAAAGATGTGATATTTAAATCCCATGAAAGTGGTGATCAATTCATCATTATGAAATATGTTGAATGGTGTGTGATTTTGTTGATCCATAGTGATGGAAAAAAAGAGGTGAACAGTTGAGTTTCATGATAGGATTGATGAAAGGATTGGTATAAGATCAACAAAATGGTTGGTGGTGAGGGTAGTAGGTCAATGCAAGGATTGATAGTAGTAATGTTTTTGGTAGAATGATGAGATGAATTTATTTTGATGTGGGGAGAAGTTACCTTAGAGCTCATGTGAGTAGCATGCTTATTCTTCTTATTTAAAGATTTATATCTAATACCTTAGAATTCTTGGTTTGCATAAATATGGATGTGTTCAAGGATTCCTTGTTCATGAATGCCTAATCCTTTTCCTTTATATTTCATGATTTGTCACATTTAATTTGCAATGGGATATTTTTACTTTGAAAGAAAGATGCAAGAACATCATTAGATAGCTAGGTAATATTAGGTTTTTCAAAGTATCTATTTGACCTAAGAAAATACCATTAGGTTTAAAGGTTTTTGGGTAAAATGGGTGGAATTTTGGCTCTTGGATGGGGTTGATGGGTGATTGAGAGAATTTTTATCCTTTGATTTGATTAATGGGATCAACATGATAATTTTGACCTTGAGTTGGTTGTGGAAAATTTCAATCATACATTTGTATAGGAATCTTGATTTTAATTTTATGATGTGGGTGCATTTAC
The DNA here is from genome assembly GCA_007258455.2 of Sequoia sempervirens. Lineage (NCBI taxonomy): Eukaryota > Viridiplantae > Streptophyta > Pinopsida > Cupressales > Cupressaceae > Sequoia > Sequoia sempervirens. The sequence goes on along the minus strand of VDFB02271358.1, from coordinate 133,663,487 downwards.
TTTAAGCTTAACATGGCCTTTAATAATTATATTTTGTATGTATATATTAAACTTCAAGTGTCAATAATTGGGATGTTATTATATTTATGAGGTTTATGGATCTTGGATTTATGGAAAGAATGAAAGGGATGGATTAAGTTCATTTAGCCTTTTGTTTATATTGATTTACAAAAATACCCTTGTTAGAGGTTTTTGGATGATCTTGGAATTATCATGCTTGTGTTGGTGTGGCATAACTCCCTAGATTTATGTTTTGATTCATTTCTAGTAGTCTTAGGATAAAATCCTTCATGGCTATGTTAAGTTGGTTGGATTGATTAATTTGATTGGTTTGATTGGATTGGTTAATTTGATCAAATTTTAGCTTTGAAGGTTTGTTCGAGATGGAGGATTTTTGTGAGGAAGAGGGCATGAGACCATGGAGGTAGGATTTTGGTGAAGTTTCTAGAGTCTAACCTTTTATACCTATCATTTGTATTTACTTGAGAGTTTATTAAAACTTTACTAAAGGAGGTTCAAGGATCATGCCAATAGAAAACTATATGTATTTTAATATTTTAGAGAGTAGGTGTTTGTGCATGGGTACATATGGATCCCATGTGCTACAAATTCTAGATGTATGTGGCTAGATTAAACAATTAATAATAATTGCTAAATAATGGAATGAAATAAAATTAGACAATGAAGTATTATCTGATTTTGAAATATTTGCATACAAATTTAAAACATGAAGCAATGCAAATGAAAAAATAAAGTTGCAATCAAATTGCCAAAAAATATTGCAAATAAAAATACTATTAAATGACAGTCATTTTACCATTATACAGTAATTGAAACTTGTTTTTTGATGACTCAACAGTAGTTTTCAGGCATGATTGCTTCTCAATTTAGGGTTCATATTTTTGTCTAAGGGATAAATATTTTTGTTTCAATCCAGTTTAGGGCCATTTTTTCTATGTGTAGGGTAAATCTATCAATTTCAATTTAATGTCTGGGGTTTATATGTTTCCAAGAAATTTGTAAAATAAAAACCTAATTTAAACAAAATATAAAGAATAAACCTAAATACATATAATAGAATACCAAAAAAGAAAAAATGCAAAAAACCCAACCTAGAAGCATTTGATCGTCACAGATAGTTGTTTGCACCTGGGATATTGTTCTCTGTCATCGTGAGCTCTGGTAAAATGAGCTCGTAGGATATTTGAAAAAAAAAACACCTTTATGAATCAGGATTTTTTTTATTACAAAATCGAATCCTATTTTGTAGTAAATGGGATCCTGTTTTGTTGTAAACAAGATTTTGTTTCGTAATTCTTAGCTTAGGATCCCACTGTGAAACGAGATCCCATTTTAAATTTAGGCTCAGAATCTTGGAGCATAACGGGATCCCATTTTATTTTTCCCAATTTTGAGTTTTTTTTTTCTAAGTTTGGCACTTCCACTAGAAGTGGACTCATCTTCTTGCATTTGTACCCTATTTATTTTCATTTTCTTTGAACAATGTCTTCATATTCTTCAAATGCATATGTATCATTTTGTATTTATAACTTTTGATGTGCTTATATATTTTTTAAAATAATTATTTTTGCACTTCATTCTACACACATTAAAATTCACATATTCAATTTTTTTTCAAAGTCGTGGGACATGCATGCTCAATGATGTAGTGTTTAGGATGCATCCACTTCAAAAAATCATAAAAAAAAATTAAAACTATTAAAAATAGAAAATTTGTAGTACTCGCTCTTGGCTATATTTCTACATACTAGTTTGAAAATGTTTAGTGTAACAAAAAAGAAGAAGTGGGGGCACACACTAGATACTATGTTATATTTTAGTGATGAAAATAAGAGCATTTTTGTATGTACAGTTAGCATTTCACCCTCTTAGCCTTAACTAATTTTTAATTAGTATTTTATATATTGTATTTAGAGTAATAAAATTCCTATTCTTATTATATCTTATAATTTTAAAGGTATAAATCTCAAATTACTTGTCTAAGTTTATATTTTATTAATTTTTTTAAAAAATGGCCACTTTTGACCCCTATTTTTCCTCCATTTCTATGCACTTACCTTGGTACAATAAAAGTTATCATAGTTCATCCAAGTTGAATATATATGAGGCTCCCTATGGTCATCCTCCATATTCTTTGGCTAATTATATTTTAGGCTCTTCTAGGGTTGAATCAATTGATAGCTCCCTTGTCCAATTGGATGAAGTTCTTAAGAACCTTAAGGATAATTTGGTATATGGTGGATCAACATAAAATAGAGTGTACCTTTATAGTTGATGATTGTGTCTTTTACGAATTTATCCTTACAAGAAGAGATCCTTTTGTGACTTGTTAGGCAAGTCATAAGTTGGGTCTAAAGTTTTATGTCCCTTACATCAAGGGTGAATGGGTCCTCACTTAGACCTAGGACCCTAATTTAAAATATGTTTTTGGCAGTATTTTAATGTTTTCAAATCCATATTCAAATGTTGGTTTGTGATACTTGAATTTCAGGAAATTATGAATACATACATATAAGTATAAGGTCATTTCACTAAGTTTCATCTAGAAAATTCAAGATTCTAAAGAGCATTTTAAGAGAGCACTTTCAAGAGAATTTCAAGAGTAATTCAAGGAATTCAAGAGCAGATTTATTGAAGAATTATTACAGCAATCAATATCCAATTGTCATGTCAAATTCTTCTTGCATCATGCATGTTTTTGGAGCTAATATGATGTAGGTTTGAAGATGCATTCAAGCACTCAAGGCATTATTTCAAGTCAAGTTTCAAGATCAAGATCCACATCCATTGAAAAAAATTCATGCAAGATTGCAGATCTACATTCCAAGGTTCATTTAATGGTTTGGTGAGTTATGACATTGCATTTGTTCATTCATCATTCCTTCATGCTTTATTGTTTCATTTCAAGGTTTGATTACCAAAATGAGGTTTCACAAAGGCAAACCACCATTCACCAAAAACAAAACATTTTTCCCTCTTGATTTGTGTTTACAAGTTGTAGAGTGCATTTTTGAGTTGATTTGTTATTTTTAGTTTTTCTCCCCAAAGTGTTGTTTAATCAGGATCCCTGTCATTACACAAAAAGGAAAATTGTAGATTTACATCTTTGAGTTGACTCACTTAAGGGTTGATAGTCAATTCTTCATGTGGATATCATTTCCTAGTGAAATAGAAGAGAAATAAGGCACCTAATTAGTTCATCAATCCCATTTGGGTGAAACTTCTGTTTATTTTTCTTCATTTCATATTTGATCTAAATGGCTGAAATAAACCTTAATGCAACCTATGATGCAATATAATATGCAATTTTTTAAATTTCATTTCTTTTATGATACAAAAATGAAACCCTAAATAAATAATACAAGACAATGCAATGAAAAACCTAGATCTAGGGTGAATTTTAGAAGGTATACAATTGTTAACAGGTTAACTTCACCAAAATAAAACAAAGAAAAAGAGAACCCTAGGTATTGTGTGTAAAACTTAGGATTTAATTTAATTTTATTTTGTGATATTTGTGGTCTTTTTATAATGTTTCATTAAGATGGAGATCAACAAGGTATTTATATTGACTTTCAAGCATGAAGGTGAGACAACCAAACCTGGATCTGCATCTTTTAGAGTATTGGAATGAATTGGAATTGATTTTCCTTGATTAACCTAATTAGACTATGTGCCCTAATATGAAAAATGCAAGTTTATGAAAATTGAAAGACTGAAACAAAGAATGTGTAGAAAGATCTGAGAAGGGCAGAGTGATGTGTACCTATCCTAAAAGTTTGGCATTGGTCTATATAGAAGATAGAGTTTCCCAAGGGTATTTGAGTCCTTGTAGGGGTGTCCTGCTCTACTTTTTCAGTCCTTTGATATCAGATCTAAGATCCCTGTTTCCGCTTGTAGACTTGCCAAATCATTGTCGAATAGTTTTGTAGGAAAGTTTTTGTGAGTTGACAAGATGTAGGGTTTTCAATGCAGCAATGGATAAATGATCTTCAAACTCTTTTTAATCCTCTCCAAACCTGAAATCTACACATTCACAAAGACAAGAAATGTTGTGCCATTTAGGGGATTCACTTAGTCAAACCCCGTGTTAGTGTTTCCACTTCCACAATGGCAATGTCAATGATATGTGGATAAATGATAGGAAGGAATGATGAAATCAAAGTGTTGAAACTCACCACCCTTCAATGGCTTCCTTAAAGGACTGAAGTCATGCACATCACTTCAAGGTCTTGAATTTTTTCTTGCTTGATTGCTTGAATTTCTTAGAGACATACAAAAAGTGTTAGCCTTCATAAACAATGATAACATAAACATGCATAAACTCACATAGGATTTGACATGATGTTTGGATCTTGAATTACTACAATAAAGCTCTAAAGTGTTACTCTTGAATTGCTTGATAATGCTCTTGATAATAATACTTGCTCATAAATTCTCCTTAATGCCTTTTAGATTTAAAATGATGCAATAACTAGATATTTATAGGCATTTATTCAATTTCCCACAATTTAGATTCTAATAGCCGACATTTGCAAGTTGAGTTTCAAATGTTAAAATGTTGACACCGACATATTTAAATCTGGATCTTGACAAAATAGGGGAACTGGGATGCCCAAGGGTATCCCAATCTTGATCCTATTTTCTAAGACTTAGGGTGTTGGTGGAAAAACATTAAATTAATGAATTTGTTCCATGCTTGCAATTTCTTAAAAAATGGTAAAAATAGGTTATAGAATGCATAATTTGAGAAATTAGATGCTTGATTAGGCTCAATAATTTAGGGGGGGGGAAACATAGTGTGAAATTATCAAGGTGATGACTTACGATGCTACAATATATGTAATTAATTAAAAAAATATGGATTTTTTAATGTAAATTTTAATAACACATTTTTTATAGTTAATAGTATTTTTTAAAGTAACATTTATTCCATAATGTGTAACTTTTTTGACACAAAGGATAAAATTATAAATTCTTAAACATAGATTATAACACCAATATCTAATGCATAAATATTTTTTCATAAATTTTGTTGTATATTTTATTTATTATTAATTATTGATGTGAGATTAATTATAATTTAGACATAGATTTATTATATAACACTTTTTTTTTGTTGTTGTATATACTCAAATTAACTTATTTTATATTGAAAAAATGTCATATATACATAATGCATAGATATTCTCAATATTTTTTTCTCTACTTTTCTAATTTTTTATGTGTTTAGAATAAAGACCTTAATATTTGGTGAAAATTGGATGTTCACTAGAAAAAATAAGAATATTTAATAATCAAATTAAATATATTGAAGATTAAAAATGGAGCAAGATGGTGTAGCCGAGCCAAAAATTGTAGGCTCTTGGGGAAGGGAGCGATGGGGAGATATGGAGGTGGACAGTCAAGTAGGGAATGAAGAAGGTGGGGGCTGAGCAAAGGAGTTTGTGCATAACCCGCAATGGGTTTTCATAAATAGAATTTGGGTGGATAAATGCCACATGTATTATGGAATGGCGGAGGCTCTTGGGATGCAATAATAGAATCAACAAGGCCAAAAAACTGATGGTGATAGATGGAGAAGAGCTCGAGATCCTAGAATAAACCCACGCAGATGGCAAAAAAATGATAAAGGAAGGAACTTGAGAGACAATGGGCGTGGGTGGTCCTAGGAAAAGAGAATCCTGGGAGAAGTAGTAACATCAGATTGGAGAAGTAAGAAGACCAAAAACCTGAGGCACATTGGCAAAACGTGGAGATTGAAAGGCACTGAAAACCCTAAGGAAGAGAGTAGAGAAAACACAAATCAATGGAATGGAAGCAAGTGGGTTGAAGGTCGAAGCTAGGGGACCCGAACTTATGAAAAAGAGGCCTAAGAAGGAGGAAATTCTAGGGAAAATGGAAAGGAAAAGATGTGGAAGATAGCTTGAGGCCATGGGGGAGTAAAGTGTATTTAATGTCATTGGAAGTGATAGATGCAAGGGTAACCAGGTTGAAGGATAGAGCTCTATTTGCTAAATGGTGCAGACCAAAATGCCCTAAGGAGGAGATCAAGGCATGGTGGTAAAGTAACTTCAAAGACCGGGTAAGTATCCACCACCTTCTAAACTCCTTCTTCCTCATAGAATACATAGATCAAAATTTGAAGCAAAAAATTGTATATGGAAACCCCCTTTTCTTAAATAGACATAGTTTCCATTGCTTAAATTGGGATTCAAATTTTGACCCATATAACTACACCATTAAAAAAATCCCTACATGGATCAAACTAGGGGACTTCCCATCAGAGAAATGGAATGTGGAGGCTATGGTGAAAATAGGGGATGCCCTAGGGGTGTGCTTAGGGGTTGATGAATACTTTTTGAATGGAAAAGAAGGAGCAGAGGCCAACATTTTGGCGGAAATAGAAGAAGGGGTGGGAATTTACAAAAATCTAGAGATTGTGATGAAGTATGGAAGTTGGAAGTAGAGAATAGAAGTGTGTGAAGGAGCTTGCACAAGGAAGTGTCTCTTCAGAAAGGAAATTAAGCAAGGATGCTCAAAAAAGGGGATGGAAAATAGTGAGGGCTCTTTGGGAGATGGAGAGATAGGAGGCAAGTCAGCCCAGGTAGATCAAGTCCAATCTAGGGAGATATTAAACTAGAAAGATATGTTAGGAGCTAAAAAGAGAAAGTTGGATTGGGAAGAGCTGGGAAGAGAAGAGGTATCCCAACCAATGTTAGCTCACTCAAAAGAGGTGACCTCAGATGGAAGAAGATTTGAACACCCTCCTAAATGAAGTGAAAGAACTTCAAAAAGACATCAACACTTAGATTAGAGAGTTGTCAAGAGAAATGAATAATTCAGAAAGGGAAGTTCAAGAGGTGGAAGGAGAAGAAATGAAGGGATTTCCAATTTCCAAAAACATTGAAGAAGAGGAGAATCCAAAGAATGATGGAAGCAACACATAGTCTCAGCATGAAGGGAGTATTCATCATTCAGAATAAAGGAGGAAGACTAGGAGGATGAGGAGGGAGAATTGATAGAGGAGAGGATGCTCAAATAGTCTCAATCAAAAATTAAAAAGCCAAACATAAAGAGGAAAGGAAAAAGGGGACCAAAATTGAATAAAGCCATGTTGGAAATGGAAACCAATGCAATAGGGCATTGGAAACTTAGGACTAGGAAGGATTTTCTCCTTCCCAGGGGCCAATGAAGATAATTACATGGAATATCAGGGGCATCAATTCCCCTAAAAAATGTGCATGGTCAAGTGCCAAATTGACCAATCAAAAAGTTGACATAATTCTATTTTAGGAAACCAAATGGAGCACAGAGGAAGGAAAGAAAATAATGAACATTTGGAGGCAATGGAAAGGTCAATTCAGGGAGGCAGAAGGAGCTTCTAGTGGCCTAAGCATTATATGGAATCCTCTAACAGTAGAGGGTGAAGTAGAAGTAGATGAAAACAATTTGAAGCTAACAAGATTCAAGGGTTTAATGAGAAATGAAATTTTTTCATCATCAATGTATATGGACCAATAGCCACTTTGGAAAAAATACAAGTGTGGAGGAGGATCTCAAGTGAATTGGAAAATCATAGGAATGAGAGAGGTATTGTAGTAGGGGATTTCAATGCAACCTTGAAGAATGAAGAAAAGCAAGGGGGATTGGGAAAAATAATTTCCATACAACATGATTTCCAAGAGTTTGTAGACAACAATCAATTAGTGGACATTCAATCCAAAAACATAATATTTACTTGGTCAAATAGGAGGAAGGACTTCACTAACATAGCTTAAAGGCTTGACATGTTTCTAATTTGGGGAGATTGGTGGGAAGTAGTAGGTGCCCACAAAGCTCAAATATTACCCTTCATAGGATCAGATCATTTCCCAGTAATGTTATCCTTTGGTCTGGGAGACCCCCCGAAGGAAAATCCATTCAAATTTGAAAACATGTGGCTGAGGGATGAACAATTATCAGAGCTAATAGATAGATGGTGGAATGAAGTCAAATTTGGGGAAAAATCAAAGCTCTTCAAAATCAATAAGAAACTAGGCTACATCAAAGTCAAGCTCAGAGAATGGAACAAGACCCACTTCAAAAATATCTTCTAGGAGAAGGATAGAGTGGAGAAAGAAATCAGGGTTCTGAATGAGCACATAATCAAAAAAGGGATGGAGGCAGATGAATTTGAAAATGAAAAAAGTTTGAAAGAAGAATTAGCAGAGATTCTGAAAAGAGAAGAATTTTTTTGGCACCAAAAATCAAGAGGGACTTGGTTGAAAGGAGACAAGAACACAAACTATTTTCACAAGTCTGCAATTGACAATTGAAGTAGGAACAAAATAATAGAAATCAGGAAAGAGAGTGGGGAAGTGTTAGTGTAATTAATTATTACACTAGCATAAGTTAACTTAGGTCTTTAATTAATTAAGTCCTTGGTTGCATCATTAGATAAATCATAAATAATGGGGTCATTACCCCTTCCATGTTTGTAGGAGATAAGATTCCTTCTAGAAGATGAGTTGTCTATTCTAGAAGTTATCTCTATCTCATCATCATGCCCTAGGTAGGCTGTTAGGGTATACATATTGTCACATGTCGTGTGATTAAGACACTTGGAAACATCTTAGTGCATTCTAGGTTTTTCTCTTCCCTATTTAATCAAGGCATATGCACATTTGTAACATATTCTAGATCAATCAAATAATCTCTATTTGAATTCCATTGTTGCAACACTATATGTGTGGGTGAATATTTTCTTGGAAAAGGTTCTTCATTGAAGACTATAACTTCAAGGACATTGTGCATACATCATTTCAACATGCTCATATTCTAGATCAATCAAATAAACTCTATTTGAATGCCATTGTTGCAACACTTTCTATGTAGGTGAATATTTTCTTGGAAAAGTTCATTGAAAATTGCAACTTCATGGACACTATGCATACATCATTTCAACAGGAAGTTGTTCAATCTATAGAGGAAGTGAAAAAAGAGGCTATCTGATTCTTTGAAGCAATTTTGAATAAGGAGAACTAAGAGAATAGAGAAACAAGAGAGAGGTTGTTGAGCACAATCCCAACAATCATTAATGAAGAGCAGAATAGGAGGTTGTACTAAACAATCTCTAAGAGGTCAAGGGAGCAACCTTTCAGATGAATCCAGATAAGGCTTTGGGTCCAAATGGCTTCTCAACTAGATTCTTCCATAAATTTTGGAATACAATAGGTGATAACCTAATTGCAGTGGTAGAGGAATCAAGAAGAAGAATGGAAATGTTAGGGGAAATAAATCACACTTTCCTAGCCCTAATCCCCAAGCACAAAGATCCTCAAGTGATGGGGTGTTGGCAAGAAGTTGAGTCAACTTTTTGGCCATTTAGTGGAAGTTTTTTCCCTGATTTTTAGGATTTGACACATTTGACCTTAAAATTTGAAGCACTTAAAGATGGAATCTTGAAAAAAGTCACTGATAGGTTGTCATTAGGTCCTAACACTTTAGTTGATAAACACATTAATATATCTACCGGGTAGTGTCTAAAGGTTATATGCAATAGAAGACATCTTGACTATCTCTCTTGGGTTTCCTAAATACTGAAAAACTAAAATAAAACTCTAAACTAAGAAGCTACTAAACTTAGAAATCAATAAATCATCTATTTAGAAAGATTGAAATAACTAAACTAGAAAGTAGAAAATTATGAATCAAAAAATCATAACCACTAAACTAGAAAGCATGGAAATGATTAAACTAAGAAATGTATAGATTGCTGAAGAAGTAAAGCTTGTAAAGAAACTAGGAAACATTGATCTAATCAAAAGATAATAGTCTAAACAGCTAGTAGAAAATTATTTAACAATCTAAAACAACTCAAAGAAGGTGCTATGGAACTTTAGACACTAACTTCAAAGGCTATAGACTCAACTACAACCTATAGGATTGATCTTGACAGAATTACACATATGAAAATAAACTCCAATTCCAATTATTATCTACTAAAGGAAAGCACAGAATTAGAAGTAAAATACTTATCTATCTAATCTACAACCCCTCAAGTCACCAGCTCTCGGGTACTCCTACGCCTAGCTCAGATCACCTACACTGGTAACTCCAAATTACTTCATTCAAAGAACTCCATTCACATTATTTAGTAACTCTGAAAGTGGTGGGAAAAACTCATTTCATTCATATAAAAGGTGTAACTTAGAAAACATAGTGGCATCATAACGATATTCTTCTATATATCATTGTTTTCAACAGTTACATATTTATATGAGAGCAACTAACAAAATATTACTTTTCAGTTGGTAAAGTATTCAAATAATCGTCAACAACTAATAGACTTGAAATTCCATGACATTAAAATATTAAAGAGGCTTGACACGAGCCATAAAGTCTTTAGAACTAAAAATAACAAAAACTATAAAAACTCGGTCCATCATGTATGCTCCTGATGTTCCGACACCCATTCACTTGTCTTCAACGGTGTTGAAATCTGCATTAAACCTCTTTGAATAGGATGGTAACCGATTAAGGAAGTTGGCCTATGGAATACTAAAAAACTAAACCATTAAGTGAGCACATATTAGCTTATTTCGACTAATTTCAAGCAATAAAGATTGTACACTTATTGACAAAAAGAAAACAATTACTTATCCTAGATATAATTAATTGGCAGGGTAAGGTTGGTTGAAAGGTGTAAGGTTAAGTATTGAGTCCATTATATTGATGAGGTTATTTTTACCTCATCATTTCCTTCCCTTCCTAAGCCCGAGCAGGTCCTCCTGCTCTTTGGTGCGTTCCCTACCCTTCATTTCCCCAATTCTTATTCATATCCTCATTCTTGGAACTAAGATCATACAAGTCATCTGCCTCTGTATCTAGTTCCTCTGTCTCCTTTAGAAATCCCTAATGAAAAGTGACCCTTTGTACCCATCTTGCAAAACCATTATCACTTTGGTTTGTATTACTATATGCTGGAGGGGGTGGTGAAAAAAATAGAGGAGGTCTATACCTCATGCTAACCCAATTAACCTTTAATTTCTCAAGGATAGCGGCTAAGCCTAATACCCTTCTGTAGGACCATCTAATATTAAGAGGCAAGATTACCTCTCTTTTCCTAAGATACATAGGAAGAGGGGTATACTGTTCTTCACATGCATGCCAAGCTTTCCCTATCAACTTTGGTCTTTGATCTTGAAAGTGATTATGGCACATCTGGAGGTTATTATTGTACTTGATTTGTACCTCCTCTCTAAGTCAAATGCCTAGAAACTGTGCCTTGAAATAGAAAGGCTTCCTATGGGGGTATCTCATTTGCAACCCAAAATTTTTCTTTGCATGTGCATACTCCCTTGACTGATATTTCTAGTGAATCTGATTACACATTGTGGACAAGAATGATCTCAATTGAACTTCTCCCACAAATAAACTAACAAATAAATTTGTATATTCTTCCAGGAGAAAATTATGGATGAAGAATTCACATAATAAGTCTTGTTGTTCAGGAGTTGACTCAACAAATATCTTAACAAATTCTTTATCATCGAGCTCATGTGGCTGATTATGGTGAATTCTCACTAACTTCCATGTTAGGAGTTGTTCATTGAGGAACATAGAGTACAACCTAGATGGTCTTCTACAAGCTAATAATAACTCACTGATTTCACAAGAATCCTGTTTACCTTTATATGCTTTGTGAAATGATTCTTTTAACCATACTAACTCCTTTTTTAGCCTATTATTTTCAAATTCTACATCCCTTAGAAAATAGCATTGCTCCATCCATTTCATCAATAATGGAGGGATACATACCTAGAACCATTTTAAAATAGTTAGTTCAATTTGTGTCCCCTTGGATTCCATTATTGGCTTAGTGCCACTCTCTTGCAAATCCTGCTCTAACTCCACAATTCTACTCATAGAAGCATTAAGTTCAATTTCCTATCTATTTCTTTCTTCTTCAAAAGCATTAAATAATTACATAATTTTTTTTTCAAACCTTGAATATGCTTATCTTTCTCAGACAGATCAACCATGTGTTGCTTACTTTGTTGATTCCATTGCTAGAGTTGGTACTGCAACTGCTCAATGATTCTGTCTTTTTGCTCCATATGTATTGTCAATTTTATAATCCCTTGATCCCTTTTATTTACAATTGCAACATGTGCTCCAATTTCTTCTTGTTGTTGGGTGATCTATTCTTCATTACTCTATTACCTAGATTTTAATTCAACAGTTTTTGTTTTCAATTTCTCTAATTCCTCCTCTTTTTAACCAGATTATGCATTCCCTGTGTCCATAGAGAAAGATGGATTGGGAATTCCCATGTCAATATGAGGTGCATTTTCCTCAGTATCAAGTACATTTTCAATTCTTTCAAGAAAAGGGGAAAGTCTCCCCATAGGTTCATCTTCAATCACCATAGAATGTGGCAACTGTACCTTTTCGCCCTTCTACTCCTTTGGAGATGGCATTCTCTTTTCCTCATCCCTAGTGGATTGATCAGCTTTCTTTTCTATTTTACTTATTTCCTCACTACTAGGTTGACTTTTAGTTTCCACTACCCTTGTTCGAGTCTTGGCATTTTTCTCTTTGGAAGTACTTCCTATGTCATAGGGTCTGGTTTCACTGGATTCTGCAGACAACCTCTTACTTCTCCGTAGAGGAGTGGCTATTTGAAAAGTGACTTTATTCCGCTTCTTCATCTTGCAAGGAGGCTATTCTTCTTCTCTAGAGTACACAATTTCCACATCCCCTAACTATCTTAGGGTTTCTAACACATCTGACAAAGTTTCCAGCACATCGCTGCTAGGAGCTGTTGAGGTCTATTGGGATTCAAGAGCACCTAAGGCCTCAAACGAGGGTTCTTCTAAAGATTGTTCTTTTTTTTTAGAGGACTCACCTTCCTCAAGTGGTCTTTCAGACTCCACTTTTTCAAAATTTCATAGAAACTTTTGCCACTTATTTCCTAGCTTTTTGCAAAAATGATACTTGCATATCAACTGTATAAGGTCGTGATGTTTGAGGGGCCTTGTTCCAACTTTTTATTTTTCCATCATGGAGATAACTAAATGACACAAAAGGCTTGTAAATTAACCCTAAGAGAAGGTTCCTCAATTCCATGGTGCAAATGAATTAGTAGGTGGAAAGGGGGTCCCACTACCGTAGTTATTTGCCCTTCACAGGTGAAATATTTGATTATCTAGGCTACAACAGTTCTCCAGGGTTTTGGAATAGAAATTCTATGGAAACCTTTGTTCTATACCTGGTACTTATGGTGATTATAGGTTGAGGCTCCCCCTTCCTATGAAATAATTCTACCAGTCTTTGATAGGTAACATTGGTGGTTTCATTCAAATAAATTCCTCTATTTTCAAGACCAGAAAGACAAGCAATGATTTTCGGACTTACCCAAAATCACTTGCCACACACCATGGTCTGACCATCTACAAAATTCTTGATGAATTCTTTTACCAGCTTCTTTGTATACCCCTCAAAAAATTTCATGAATTCTAGCCACCCAACTTTTTGAAATAGACCCGCAATATTGCTCAATGCCAACAATTGAGCTGTTGAGGCTGGTTCGAACTTTTTCTTGGCTTCTCCCATTTCTTTTTCCTTGCTACTCTACAAAATTCTATGGAGCTTTGTAGTACTTTCCTTGCTTCAATTAATTGAATTGCAAATGAAAAGGGACGAATTTTCAATACAACCAATGGAAGATGAATTAATCACCTTACTTGAGTCCTTACTGAGTAATCATGACAATTTCTAATCGAAAATTACACAACCATTGTCATACTTCTAGCAATCATGCAATGGCACAAGTTTCAAAATTAAGAGAGGGAATGGTTCATGCCAATTAATTAGTCTTTATTCAAAATAATTACTAAATTTAAATAAATAAATTCGTACGCACCTTATGTCTTGTCATTAAATTGAACATCACTCACCCTTGTTGACGTAATCAGATAGTTACATGATTTGGTGAGGGTGGTAGCAGATAATAATGACATGGATGGGATGGTTTAAATGGTGGCAAAAATTATTATGAAAAAAAGAGGTGTCATAATAATTTCATTTATTATGGGAGATTTGATATGATATGGTGAAATGACTATTAGGAAGTAGATCTCAAGGCGGACAAAAATTAATTGATGGGAATGCACAAAACTTAGGAAAAAAATAATGAAAAAGCAAAAAATTTAAAAAATCAGGGGCATTGCCAAAAAATGCAGCCCAGGTGGAAGAAGAGAAAGTTTGTGAGCATCATGGAGAGATGTCATCAAAATGCAGCAACAAGATGGAAGATTCTGGAGCATCATCAGAAGATGCAGGCAGAGTAATGGCAAAAAAATTCTAGAGCATCGTCGAAGATGCAAACAGAACAACAACCAAAATTTTTTGGAGCATCGTTGAAAGATGCAACCAGAATAGCAACCAAAAAATTTTCGGAGCATTGTCAAAAGATGCAGCCAAAGCAACAACCAAAAATTTCTAGAGCATCATCAAAATATGTAGCTGAAGCAGCAACCAAAAATTTCTAGAGCATCCTCAAAAGATGCAGTTGGAGCAACATCCAAAAATTTCCAGAGCAACCAAACAAATTTCTAGACCATCACTAAAAGATGCTACCAGAAGGAAGAAACAAAATTTTTTTGGAGCATCACTGAAAGATGTAGCCAAAAGAAGGATAGAGAATGTGATATTTTGGCCTTTGGTTTCCCAAAGCAACGTTGAGTGATGCATCAGAATGTAGGATCAGATTGAGGAATGAGAAAAGTTAGTTGTACAGGTTTTGTAGCATAGCGACAAAAAATTCCAAAGCATAGAAACAACCAAGCCAACAAGTTTTGGAGCATCGCAACAGGGTGTTCCAGAATTTATGTTTACTAAAGAAATGAAGTCCTACAAAATATAGAAAAAAATTAGCAAAATCCAAATTATGAAGTTCATGAAGAAATTGAAAGAATCATTATGAAATGAAGTAAATTCACACACTTTTTTTTTGAAAACATTTATTATGTGCAAAACTATATTGAATCTACCATAACAAAGTCAATGCACTGGATTTCTCCCTGCATTTCTACCATTTTTGTAAATTCTTCTCTATTAACAAGCTTATGGTAGACATGTAATCGATGTCCATTAAATAGAAGAGTTCGGGTATCACCATCAATGGGTTTCAACTGGACCAAACCATTGGAAAATACCTTAGAAATTTCATATGGTCTGAGCCAATGCGTTTTTAGTTTTCCCTAATGATCCTTTTATCTGGAATCAAACAATAATGCCCAATCCCCATTATAGAATTATTTCTCCTTGATGTGTTTATCATGTCAGACCTTGCGTTATTGTTGGACCAGCTCAGTTTGATGGACGCCATCCAAATGAAGTTCATCTAGTTCCACTAAGCTATAAAACTCTCTTGATTTGAGCTCATTTAAGATCTATACCCAACTCCATGGTTGTCGTAAGGGTTTGGAGTTCAACTTCAATGGGAAAGAGGGGTTTCTTCCCAAAAACTAACTCATATGGCCTATATCCAGTAGTTGATTTCCAAGTGGTGTTGTAGGCCCAAATAGCTTCAGGTAATTTATGAGCCCAATCTTTCCTTCTTGATGAAACTATATTTGTTAAAATGTTTTCCAATTCTCTATTAGTGACTTCGACCTGTCTATTTTCCTGAGGGTGGTAGGGTGAGGACTTCTTGTGACTCACCTAGAAATGATCTATGAAGGCTAATAGAACATTAGACATAAACTGGGGGCCCTGATCTGTGACAATTTCCCTAGGAGCTCTGAATCTGAGGAAGATTTTGTTGTAAAGGAAATCAACTACTTGTTCCTCCCTAGCAACACATAGGGCTTGCACTTCTGCCCACTTATTTAGGTAGTTGGTACAGACCAAAATTTACTCTTTTCCTTGTGAAGGAGGATCTATAGGGCTGATAAAATCCAATCCCCATTTTTCAAATGGTTCAAGGACTACTTGAGGCTGTAGAGGCATTTCATTAGATGTAGTTGGTCTTCCTACCCTTTGACATTCATCACATCTATGCACATATTTCTTGATGTCCTTATGCATAGAAGGTCAGTAGTATCTTGCTCAGAAAATCTTGTGAGTTGTCCTTTTAGTAGAATAATGCCCTCCAAAACCATATCAAGTCCACATCAAAATGGGATCCCATTAATCCATTTGAAAGGGGAACTTACTCTAACAAGGTTTTTCTTCTATTTTGAGGAAAAATGACGTGGTACTTCTAAAGTGGCCAAGTAGTTTGCAATATCGGCAAACCAAGGGGTGAATTCCAACCACCTAACTTTTTGAAATGGACCCGCAATATTGCTCAATGCCAATAATTGAACTGTTGAGGCTGGTTCAAACTTTTTCTTGGCTCCTCCCATTTTTTTCCCTTGTCGCTCTACCAAATTCTACGAAGCTCTACTTGAGTCCTTACTGAGTAATCATGACAATTTTTCATAGGGTAAAGTTTCACTGGATTCTGTAGACAACCTCTTACTTCTCCGTAGAGGAGGGGTTGGTTGAAAAGTGATTTTATTTTGCTTCTTCCTCTTGCGAGGAGGCTATTCTTCTTCTCCAAAGTGCACAATTTCCACATTCTCTGATTGTCTTGGGGTTTCTAACACATCCAACAAAATTTTTGGTGCATTGCCACTAGGATCCATTGAGGTCTGTTGGGATTTAGGAGCACCTAAGGCCTCAAAGGAGGGTTCTTCTAAAAAATATTGTTTTTGTTTAGAGGACTCACCCTCCTCAAGTGGTCTTTCAAACTCCACTTTTTCAAATTTTCACAGAAACTCTTCAACCTTACCTTGTGTTGTTGTTGGACCATCTCATTTTGATGGATGACATCCAAATAGAGTGAACATCCAGTTCATTAAGCTATAAAACTCTCTTGATTTGGGCTTGTTTAAGATCTATACCCAACTCCATGGTTGTCCTAAGGGTTTGAAGTTCAAATTCAATGGGAAAGAGGGGTTTCTTCCCAAAAAATAACTTGTATGGACTATAGCTAGTATTTGATTTCTATGTGGAGTTGTAGGCCCAAACAACTTCAGGTAATTTATGAGCTTAGTCTTTGCTTCCTGATGCAACTATTTTTGTTAAAAAAATTCCAATTCCCTGTTAGTTACTTCAACTTGTTCGTTCACCTGAGGGTGGTAGGGTGAGGACTTCTTGTGACTCACTTGTAAATGATCTATGAAGGCTAACAAAACTTTAGACATAAATTGAGGGCCCTGATCTGTGACAATTGTCCTAGGAGCTTTGAATCTAAGGAAGATTTTGTTGTAAAGGAAATTAGCTACTTGTTTGTCCCTAGCAACATGTAGGGCTTTCACTTCTTCCCACTTAGTCAGGTAGTCAGTACAAACCAAAATATACTCTTTTCCTTATGGAGGGTCTATAGGGCCAATAAAATCCAATCCCCATTTTTCAAATAGTTCAAGGACTACCTAAGGCTATAGGGGAATTTCATTAGATACAGTTGGTCTTCCTACCCTTTGACATTCATCACATCTGCAAACATATTTCTTGATGGACCCTTATACATAGAAGGCCAATACTATCTTGCTCCCAAAATCTTGTGATTTGTCCTTTTAGCAGAATAATGCCCTCTAGAAGGATCATCATGATAGGCTTTGAGGATTCTATAGTCTCATTTTCCCTAACACAACATCGTAGAACCATATCAAGTCCACATCAAAATAGCATCCCATTAATCCATTTGAAAGGCGCACTTTCTCTAACAAGGCATTTCTTTTGTTTTGATGAAAAATGAGGTGGTACTTCTACAACGGCCAAGTACTTTGCAATATCGACAAAGCAAGGGGTTTTAGTAGAGATGGTGAATATATTTTCATCTAGGAACTCATCTTGTACCGAAGCACAATCACCATCATGTTTAATCTGGGATAAGAAACCACAACTACATTGGACTTCCCTGGTTTGTCAATAATTGCAACGTTGAATTCCTCAAGAAGAAGCAACAACCTAATTATCGTTGTATTTATTATAGGTTTATTCATGAGGTACTTGATGGTTGAGTGATCTATGTACACTATGAATTTGTATCCAATGATATAATGTCAAAATTTCTTGATTGCATGAACGACAACCAAGAATTATTTCTCCGTTGTGGTATAATTCCTTTCTATTGGAGTCAAATTTGTATTGATTAAATATATGGCATATTTTCCCCAATTCTCATCTTCTTGTCCTAGAACCGCTCCAATGGCATCATCAAATGTGTTAGCATAGATATGGAACAAAAGGTTCCAATTAGGTCCATGAAGGATAGGAGAAGAGATGAGTTTCTCCTTGATGATTTAAAATGATGGCTAACACTTAGGTGTCTAGATGAACTCTACATTCTTTTGAAGAAGGGAAAACATAAGGGCTATGATTTTTCTGAAATTTTCTATGAATCTTCGATAGTATCCAGCATTCCCTAAGAAACTTCTGACATCATTCTGGGTTTTTGGGATTTCGAGTTGTTGTATTACATCAATTTTCTTAGGATCAACCTTAATCCCTTCAGCTAAAGTATGATGTCCCAACACTATTCTTTGTTCCACCATTTTCTGACATTTCTCATGGCTTAGAGACAAATGATGATCCTCACATCACTTCAACACATTATCTATATTTTTTAGGGCCTCATCAAAGGTTGAACTATTTAGAGTGAATTCATCAATATAAACTTCCACACACTCATTCACCAACTCAACAAATATAGCTAGGATAGCTCTCTAGAACATTGTAGGAGTATTACATAGCCCAAGAGGAAGAACCCAATATGCAAATGTCCCCCAAGGGAAGGTAAATTTCATCTTATCTTGGTCTTCTGCTACTACTTGTATCTGGTTGTAACCACTAAATCCATCCAAAAATGAAAAATATTTCCTCCTGACCAAGTTATCTAGCTCCTAGTCTACAAATGGTAGAGGGAAATAATCTATGCGTGTTGCTTTGTTAAGTTCCCTATAGTCCACACACACTCTCCACTTTCCATTCTTCTTTGGAACCACAACCAAAGGTGACACCCATTTGCTATTAGAAATCAGATAAATACACCCTACTTGTAGGAGTTTCTCAATTTTAGTATTCATGATGTATTTTAGAGTAGGATTGAGTCTCCATTGTGGTCGGTGAACAGGTTGAACATCCTTAGTATAGATATGATGAGTACACACACTGGGGTGTACTCCTCTCATATCTGTATAGTCCCAAGTGAAAGCTTTAGATCTATTCACTAGGGTGGCAAAAAAAAATTGTTCTTCCAGCTCAGTCAACCAACTGTTAATGTTCAAAGTTTTTCCTAGAAGCAACATAATGTTTTTAACTCCTAGATGGTTGGGTGTGACAATATACATGGGCCTTATCAAGGATTTAAGAGGATAGCTATGAGGTATGGTTTTATGAAGCCTAGCAACATCTGCAAAGAAATGGTGCATTTTTGGAACGAAGTTTGTCAAAGGACAAGGCAATCCCACAAAATTGGCATTATCAAATTTTGTGTGATCTATGTTGATTAGGTGTCCTAGGATCTCTTCTACGTTTATCATCTCCTCACCACTCAAATCCATAGTAAGACTTTCCACGTTGTTTTCCAATTCATCCTCTAATTCTTCACCATGTTGTTTGATGACTACCATGGCCAGTGAAGCCAAATTTTCCTGTCCGTTGGGACTTTTTGGTTCATTAACCCATACTTTATTTTGTTTGGCAGGCTTGGAAGGAGGATAAAAAAACAAGTGTTTGCTATTAGTTCCATGTGCAATGGTCATTCCTCCCTATCTACAGTTAATTTTGGCTGCAAAAGTATCCAGCCATGGTCGTCTAAGAATTATTGGATAACTTTCTTTAGGTGTAAGGGACTCAATTATTTGAAAATCTACTGGATATTCCCATCCATCCACCTTAACAAGAACATTTTTAATGACACCCTTGGGAATAGCTATGGACTATAGTTGTGGGACGTAAATCAGTAAGTCCCAACTTTTCCATCACATCAACATTCATTAAGTTAATGGTTGCTCCAAGGTCCACCAAAGCATTAGGTATTGCTGCCTCATTAACTGTTATTGTTATAAGTGGACTACCTGGATCATCATATTTCAGAGCAGTGGTCATCCCAGCCAACAAGTCAGCTAGATAACCATTTATGTGGATAGTATTTTATTCATTTTTGTTTCTTCCATGGATTTTTGATACACAACCATTTGATCAACCAGTTTAACTCAAGAATCTCCTTAATTACTTGTAGCAAAGGGACTTCAATATGCAACTATTTAATTTCTTGTATCAATGCAGTTTTGGTCAATGTGGTCATTTCTGGAGTATCTTTCATAGTAATTGGTTTCAGATGCTCTAAAAAAGGTGCTTTGATTTGGTCCTTAGGAGTGGAATCCTTCAAAATTTTAGTTGGAGACTGACCTTCCTCCTCATGAGGTAGTTCAAAAGCTCCAGCTGAAGATGGTGGGTCAGGCTTGTTTTAAGTAGGTTTTGGGGCTTGTTCTATGGATGTGGGTGTTGTCGTAGTTGTCTCATCAAAATTCTTAATAGGTTCATCTAGAATTTCTTTAATAGTCATCTACAAAAGTGTTTTTCCAGACCTCAATTTCAAGTTTCCATAGTGCATTGTGTTAATTCCAATGATATTGTCTTATTTGGTGGAATACACTAGAGTATTTGGGAGATTTTTCTTTGGGTTTGGAATGGGGTTGCACCAAAAGTGGTGGTTGGTTAACTTGTTCGTTTTGTTGAGTATTCTAGGGAGGTGGTAAAATATTTTGTTGTTGAGTAGGCATCCTTCTAGGACTAGCATAAAACTGATGTTGAGGTTGATTCCATTGAGGAATGGGATTCTGAGGGTACCACTATTGTTGAGGCTAGTTAGGCCACTTATGATTTCCCCAAGATTGATTTTCCCATTCAATTGGTCCCCAAGGATCAGTTCCCTAATTAGGTGGTACTAGAGGTGTTGCTTGAGGCCAGGGTGCTGCCCATTGATTATTGTTCCATTTGGGTTGAGGTCTCCAGTTAGGGTTTGAATTCTGGCCAAAGGATAAATTTCCTCCTATTCTTTGATTTACAACGTTGACTTCTTCCTCAACTGGGGGTGTTCTTTTCTTCGAGTTCTTGATGGAATTCAGAAGCTCGCACTGATTAGTGGGGTGATTTTTGTCACATATTTGATAAATGTCAATTTTTTCAACTTTGTCCAAAGGGAATTCCCTTAGCAGAGATTGTTTCGACACCTGGGGTAGTAAATGGACAAAGTCTCAGGATTTCACGTTTTAACCTATATGTCATCTAACGTGGTGTTTAGCTAAACAAGAATGTTAGTCTTGAAGTTGGCTAGCTCTTCGTGTAGTTTTCCTATTTCATTGGAACCTTTAAAGAGGGTGGACTTCTAGATTCCTCCTCAAGTACGAAAGAAATTCTGACATAATTCATTAATATCGTCAAGCCATAGTTGGGACAAATCTCCTTTTCCCATTAAATCCAAGCTCCTTCAAGCTTTGTCATTGAGACCTTTAAGGAATAGGGTCTTCAGAATATAAAGACTTATGAAATCTCCACCACATCGTTTAGATAAGAAGATAAACCTATCTAGGTAATCCTCTAGACTTTCATCCTCATTTTTCCTTATTTTGAATAGTTCTTCTTTCCTATTGCTAATCCTATAATAACTTTGGTATTTATTCAAAAAGGAAGACTCCATTTCATCCTAGGAGGTTATTGACGTAGAAGCTAATCTCATAAACTAGCGCATGGCCGAGTCTTTTAGAGTGGAGGGGAAAAGATTTAGTTTCTGATTATCACTCTTGTAGTCATAAGTCTGATACAAGACTTTAAACTCAAATAGAAACTAGTTAGGGTCCTTAGTAGACAAACCTCAAAAGGTTGGAAAGAAGGTTGGTGAGATATTTTTCATTCTCGTATCGTCATTTGTGCCAATAGCAATAGGATAAGTGAAAGTGCATGGCGGTGGAGTGTTATTGTTGTTGGCGGTATTTCTATGGTCACCCATGATGTTGAAGGGAATGTGATCCTCTTCCAAAATTCACTTAGTTGGGTGAGGTTATGGAGTTTTCAAAGGAATATGCTCCTCTACAACTATGTGTTCTCTTTATGGGGTATGTGGGAAGGTCTTAGGTTGACCCTACTCAATCAATTCTTCAATAAGTTCTTGATCTCAGTTTCCTTCATCCCTACTTGTAGTTGGTATGGCAATTGGGGGGGTTTTTGGTATGAATCTTCCGTGGGGGCCTTGTTTCTTGACCATGCAGAAAAAGAAGCCAAAGGACTATTTTTGTTCCTAAAAGAGGTATTCAAGGTATCTCCTACTAACACTAGAAAAAGAAGGTTCCCCGACAATGGCGCCAAAATGTGATAGGTTGTGGTTAGGTCCTAACACTTTAGTTGATAAACACATTAATATATCAACCAGGTAGTGTATAAAGGCTATATGCAAGAGAAGAAATCTTGACTATCTCTCTTGGGTTTCCTAAATACTTAATTGCTGAAATAAAACTCTAAACTAAGGAGCCACTAAACTTAGAAAGTAGGAAATCATCTATCTAGAAAGCTTGAAATAACTAAACTAGAAAGCAAAAAACTATGAATCTAAAAATCATAACCACTAAACTAGAAAGCATGGAAATGATTAAACTAAGAAATGTATAGATTGCTGAAGAAGTAAAGCTTGTAAAAAAACTAGGAAACATTGATCTAATCAAAAGATAATAGTCTAAACAGCTAGCAGAAAATGATTTAACAATCTGAAACAATTGAAATAAGGTGTTCTAAAATTTCAGACACTAAATTCAAAGACTATGGACTCAACTACAACCTACAGGATTGATCTTGACAAAATTACACATATGAAAATAAACTCCAATTCCAATTATTATCTACTAAAGAAAAGTAAAAAATTAGAAGTAAAATACTTATCTATCTAATCTAAAACCCCTCGAGTGGCCAACTCTTGGGTGCTCCTAGGCCTAGCTCAAATCACCTACACTGGTAAATCCAAATTACTTCATTCAAAGAACTCCATTCACATTATTCAATAACTCCAAAAGCAGCAGGAAAAACTCATTTCATTCATATGAAAGGTGTAACTTAGAAAACATAGTGGCAACATAACGATATTCTTTTGTATATCATTGTTTTCAACAGTTACATATTTATATGAGAGTAGCTAACAGAATTCTAATTTTTAGTTGGTAAATTCATAAACTGATTGTCAACAACTAACAGACTTGAAAGCCCATAAAATGAAAATATTAAAGAGGCTCAACATGAGACATAAAGTCTTTAGAACTGAAAATAACAGAAACTATAAAAACTCAGTCCATCATGTATGCTCTTGAAATTTCGGCACCCATTCAATTGTCTTCAATGGTGTTGAAATTTGTGTTAAACCTCTTTGACTGGAATGGTAACTGATTGTGGAAGTTGACCTATGGAATACTCAAAAACTAAACCATTAAGTCAACACAAATTAGCTTATTTTGACTAATTTCAAGAAATAAAGATTGTATGCTTATTCACAAAAAGAAAGCAATTACTTATCCTAAAGATAATTAATTAGTAGGGTAAGGTTGGCTGAAAGGTGTAAGGTTAAGTATTGAGTCCATTATATTGATGATGTTATTTTTACCTCATTAGTCACTAATCATAAAATGTAGTACTTGGAGTGTAGTTTCCAAATATGTAAATTTATTTCAATACCCAGATGATACAAATTGATTTTCAATAGGCATTTCTAAAAAACATTGTTTAAAAGTCATTTTTTCTATTACCATACCATGCACGTGTACATCGTCCAAATTTTTCTAAATTATTTTGGGAAAATATCTGTAACTCAGTAAAACATGCTTTCCATTTTTTTTGTAATTTTTTATTGATTTTTTTTTTGCTAATTTTTTATTGGCCATATTTGGTGTTTTAAAAAATTGTCATGTACATCATGCATAAGATGATGTATCCTTTCGTGAAATCCATGCAATTTAAAAAAAAAATGGAAAGAATTGTCTGAAGTATGCTTCCGTGCAATCTGTTCATGAAAACGTTATGTTGATAAAAAGTTATTAAATTCTAAAAACCTTGATAATTCAAGTTTTTGGACCTATTTAATCAAGAATTAAATGAAAAAAAAAAATCCAAATGTAAAAAAAAATGCATATTTGGAATCTACACTATCTAATCTATAATGGGTTTTAATTTCGCCGAAAAACTCTACAAAAAAAGCCTTCAGACGTATGCCCAAAGTCAGTATTTTTTTGTGACATTGCTAGGACCTTCAACTTGTAGGTCAAACTAGGTTTAGGGCCTAGGTTTGGATTCCAAAACCTTTTTTTGAACTTTTCAAAAAAGAAAAATGTTGGCCTACATTTATAATTTTGAAAAATGGAATCTTGTTTGCAATTTACCTGTTGAAAATAGAACAGGATCTCGATTAATAAACGTGATCCCATTTTGTAAAGATTGGGATCCCGTTTCTCATCTATTGGTTTGGGATCCTTTAATAAATGGGATCCCAATTTTAAAAAAATGGGATCCCATTTAGAATTTAGGCTTAGGATCCTAAACCTAAACGAGATCCCATTTTTAAAAAAATGAGATCTCGTTTATGAAAATCAGGATCCCATTTTTGAAATGTCGATTTCATTTTTTGGCTAAGGAAAAAAATTCCACATTTTGTGGACTCAACTTCTTGCACTTACCTAATGAGTGATTTTAGACTAGTTGTATTATGTAGCACAATGTATAAGGTGGTCACTAAAATCATAGCAAATAGACTCAAAAGTGTAGTAAATGAGGTCATATCAAAAGAACAAAGTGGCTTTGCACTAGGGAGGTTGATTGTGGAAGGAATAATTATTGCTCATGAGACCACACACACAACCATGAAAAACAAGGAAGCATGTATGATATTGAAACTAGACATCCTTAAGGCATATGACATGGTAGACAGGCAATTTCTTTTGGAGGTATTGGGGAAGTTTGGGTTTGATGAAAAATGGATAAATTGCTCCCCCAAAGGGCTCCACAATTTGTAACTTCATTCTAGAATGCATGGAGATAATATCCAAGCATGTCACCTAGGAGATCAAGGATGGTCAAAGTGCTTCCATTTGGAGTGATTCTTGGTGTGGGAAACCACCCATTAACAACACCCCAGGACTGGAAGAACTCAAAGAAGAAACTATTCGAGTATGGGGGCATAAGGTTTTCAATTATAGCAAGGTATTACTCAATAATGGAATCCCCGAATGGACTTGGAATGATATGAAAGACCTCAACACCCCTCAAGCCCAGAAAGACACATTGGCAGAAATACTTAGGAATAAACACTTCAATCCCACCAATGACAAGGACGTAATCAGATGGTGTGGGTCATCCACAAGCATTTATAGAGTGTCACTACTGAATTTGGATCCATTTTCTGATGGACATTCATTGGTCATTTGACAAATATTTGTCATAAAAGTAAAAAAATGACAAAATCAATTTCATTGCTATTTTTTCATTGAAATGTTGATGACACATTAAATGTCGAAATAACAGCATAGATTCGTCGGTCATCGGCATCATAAAATGAATTAGATGTTAGTCAGAATATCAATGAAAACTTCATGTATCCAGTGACGAATTACAACCAAAATGCAATTGCAATGGCTCTTTCGAAGCATCAAAACAACACCAAAAGTTTGTCACCATTTCGACAAAATGGGCAAGGAGTTACGACGAAGCCTTCGTCGTAGCTAAGCAACTTCATCGGACCTTTTCTATGATTCATCAGTGGCCTTCGTCAACATTGCGATGAAATGGGCAAGGAGTTACGATGAAGCCTTCGTCGCAGCTAAGCAACTTTGTCGGACCTTTTCTATGATTCATTGATGTCCTTCGTCGAAATTGCGATGAAATGGGAAAGGTGTTATGACGAAGCCTTCGTCGCAAGTAAGAAACTTCATTAGACCTTTTCTGTGATTCATCAGTGGACTTCATTGAAATTGCCATGAATTGGGAAAGGAGTTACGAGGAAGCCTTCATCGCAACTATAGCAACTTCGTCAGACCTTTTCAATGATTCATCGGTGGTTTTCATCAAAATTGTGATGAAACAATGCAATTTTTTATAAAAAAATATTCGTTGAAATGTACCATCGTGGAGACTCTTGGAAATGACCACCGAAGCCAACCCATCGGTGAGAGATCAATCATTAACATAGGATAGAAAAATCACTCCGATAGTCCATGTCTTGTTGATGAATTTTGTCAGCAAGACAGATCCAATGTCACACTGATCTAACCTCTTTAGGAGTTTTGAACATTGTTGGTTATCAGCAAGACATTTTGAGGGTCTCTCCAATTAAACAAGTTTCTAAGAGCAAGTAAACAAATGGAACCTATTAATTTTCTTATTTTGGGGTTCTTTAAATCATAAAATAGATACCATCTTCTTGTGTATAATGTACTTATATTCATATTTGAATTCAAGACCAATTGTCATTGCACTTTCCATTTTAATTGCATAGAGTATTCTATAAGCAATATATTGATAATTCCAAAATATTTATGGTGTTGTACAACTCTACCTATCATAACAGTTCTGTTGTTCCCCCTGAGAGAATCCTGCAAAGACAAGTTTACAATACCAAGTCAAATAATATGAAAAAGACTTACTTCCATACAAATTAAATGATTATTCTCACAATGGAAATTGTCTAATTACAACAAAAATTCCATGAAAGGTTATTCATGCTTCATAAGAGATGACTGATCATACATACAAACTACAAGATGCATAGAAAAAGCATTACACTTGAGAACGACCAAGGGCTAACAAGGGAAGGAGTTAAGAAACAACTCTACCTATCATCATAGTTCTGTTATTCCCCCTGAGAGAATCCTGCAAAGACAAGTTTACAATACCAAGTCAAATAATATTAAAAATATTTACTTCCATACAAATTAAATGATTATTCTCACAATGGAAATTGTCTAATTACAACAACAATTCCATGAAAGGTTATCCATGTTTCATAAGAGATGACTAATCATACATACAGACTGCAAGATGCATAGAAAAAGCATTACACTTGAGAACAACCAAGGGATAACAAGGTAAGGAGAAGAAACAACTCTACCTATCATCATAGTTCAGTTGTTCCCCCCGAGAGAATCCTGCAAAGACAAGTTTACAATACCAAGTCAAATAATATGAAAAATAATTACTTCCATACAAATTAAATGATTATTCTCACAATGTCAATTGTCTAATTACAACAAAAATTCCATGAAAGGTTATCCATGCTTCATAAGAGATGACTAATTATACATACAAATTGCAAGATGCATAGAAAAAGCATTACACTTGAGAACAGCCAAGGGCTAACAAGGGAAGGAGTTAAGAAACAAATCTACATATCATCACAGTTTTGTTGTTCCCCTCAAGAGAATCCTACAAAGACAAGTTTACAATACCAAGTCAAATAATATGAAAAAGACTTACTTCCATACAAATTAAATGATTATTCTCACAATGGAAATTGTCTAATTACAACGAAAAATTCCATGAAAGGTTATCCATGCTTCATAAGAGATTACTGATCATACATACAGACTACAAGATGCATAGAAAAAACATTACACTTGAGAAAAACCAAGGGCTAACAAGGGAAGGAGTTAAGAAATGTTTGGATTGAAGAGAAAATGTGTAGGTGAAATGTTGAGCAATGTCAAGAGAACAAAGCTTGTAGAACATATTCTTGACCCAATCAAGCTCTTGAACAACTTAAAAAAAATTAAAATACTAACACATACATGAGACATGTAATGAACTTCCAATATCTACTATCTTTTTCATTAATGTAGAGGTAGGTAAAGGAGAAATAATTATAATTGTAACACTATTCATAGTCCAGTAAATTATGTTCGTAATTTGTGTTCAATGGACCTCAATTTTATCATTATCTGCCCATCTAATACCATATTTTAATCTAGGGTTCAACTATCTTAGATCTAAAGAAGCACCTTCAATTAACCATTTAAAGTACTATAAAATAAGGTAAGACTTTTACTTGAGAAAGATTGGGTACACTTGTAGGATTGAATTTCTCCCAATCATCAGGATTTATTGGCACATAGACACAACCTAAAACATATGAAGTAATGGATGAATACAAGTTAGTGAAATGGTCCTTAATATGTGAGTGGTTTGCAAATTGATTGGTAGAAAATAAGGTGACAAGAAGATCTACATGAAAAATTATGAGGACAATCTATTGTAATCATCAAAATAGATGAAAAGTGCATAGGAAAGAGCTAAGCTACATCTCTAGAGCCTAAAAAAAAAGAAGAACAAACCAGTTTTTGGATGAATATAAAATGGTACCTTTAGGAAGTGATTCATATGCTTTCACACCTGACACGGGACATTAAGAGTATTTTAACCTTCCTCTATGAAATTAACTACTTACAGAACAAACCCAGAAACCAATATTATATACCTCCATGTCTAGTCGAGGGTAGGTATAAGAGAAAAAAAATTCTTCAATGCAATGTCGAAAATAATCAATATGTGTGTAGGTTTGTATTACTCAAAATATCATTTCACTACCTAAGGAAAAATACCAAAGTGATGTTTTAAATTTCAATCTTCACATAGGCTCCCTTATTGCTACACATGCATATACAAGCACTATTCGAGCTCTAAACTATTCAAATATTAAGGATCTAATTAGCTATAAGATGGAAAGTTGTTTAGATATAATCCATCATCTTTTACATATCTTTATTCACTCCTAGTGCTTCAGATAAATTTGTGTAAATGAGACAGAAATGTGAATCTTTTATGACAAAGAAAATTCTTAAAAGGAGCAGGGGAGAGAAAAGGGTATTGGGCAAGAGAATACTTGAATGTATAGCAAAGTATAACATTTTGATCATTATAACAATGAAATGAATCTTAAGTTTGAAGCATTAATATCATTTACAACATTTATGATCAAGAATGAATTTAAGTAGAGAAAATTTTGCATACCTACAGATGGTACAAAATTTCATGGTTAAGTCGAAGCCTCCCATCAATGACAAGATCCAAATATCTGTGTATCTATCTCAATCGAGCCTCTAAACCCTTTAGAACTGTCAATTTTTCCACTAACCTATTATGCACAAAAGTCAAATTTTAGAGTTATGTCACCACTAAAAACAAAAGAAATAGAGCTTTGAAACCAAATCCACACACAACACAATGTGGTATTCATACAGAGCCATACAAACAGACTAAACTCATAACATTGGAATGGAAACAACTTCAAATTATGATGCAAAGCATGGATTCAGGGTATAAAGAATCATTTTTCTACCACCATAGTGAAAATTTATCACTTTCTTTCATCTTTTCATATTGGTTTGATGCTTCAAACGATGCATTTCTTATATTGAAAAGTGCATTACCTTATTGAGCTTCTCTTTGTTTCAATAATAGTTTAATATTCTCTACTTAACAGGACCAACCATGTGATGGTGGAAGCTCATTTGGCCCCTCCCCCGCCTCTCACATCACTCTCAATTCCACATACCAAATCATATAACATTAATCATTCATTCATCCATTAATAACATATAACATTCATTCATTAACATATAATATTCATTCTTTCAATTTTTACATATTATCAAAAATATGGTTGTCATGATATGATTACAATCACTTTTTTTGTTTCTTTTTTAAAGCTACAAAAATATAAAGTGGAGCATCATTTTCTAAATCAATATCTGTCCCCCCTTTAGTAGTTCTGCCCTCTGCTCGTGATCTTAATGTATGCCTAGTTGTCTTCTCATGATGTGGACGCCGCTGCAAGGGGGGTCTGCTGCAATAAGAAAGAAATGTTAAACTGATATGTTTTATTATCATTGTTACAAATATTTCACTAATTAAAAGAACATTAGAGTGGTTATCTTTACCTGATGGGTCCACATTATGTTCCTAAAATTTTTTATAGACTCATGCTCAACATGTTGAACACCCTCTAAATCCTGATATACAGTTGAAACATGAAAGGTTACATTAATTAATACACCAATTGAAATTAAATATTTTTAAGAGAACATGAGAGTGGTCCTCTTTACATGATGGGGCCACATCATGTTCCTAATCTTCTCTAGCTTGATCATGCTCAACATGTTGATCACGCTCTACATGCTCTAAAGTTGAAACACCAAAGGTTACATTAATTAATACACCAATTGCAATTAAATATGTTTAAAAGAACTTTAGAGTGGTCCTCTTTACTTGATGGGGTCACATCATGTTCCTGATCTTCGCTAGCTTGATCATGCTCAACATGTTGATCATGCTCTACATGCTCTAAAGTACTGGGATGCACACCATGACCTTCATTTGCAGGTTGTGCTCCACCCTCACCAAGCTGCATTCTAATTTCATGTGCAGTATTATTGTTGCTTGAATGTTTAAAACAAATAGGCATGAAATTACTTTATGGTGGAAATTAATATTGAATAGATTGCACAAGTATTCAATTTTAAATAAACTTTATTGAGTTTATTTACCTGCATGTCAAATGTAGTGGAAGGTTGTGTTTTCCCAGTGAAGACTCTTAGGCGTTTAGCCATGACTCCATAGCCTTGCTAGAAGGAAATCTTTAGGTCATCTTCTGTGGGAACTCCGTTGAATTCAGAGCCCTACATTTTTTCATAAGATCATGAATTTTTCTTCTATGGAGTGATAAAAGAAAAATTGTTTTCAATTTATTATTTGGATACTATATTTCATTTATTGATGCTTACAATTCGTGCAACTAATTTCATATAACCGCCAGAGCCAAGTTTGTGCTACTCGTGTTTTTCTATTCTTTCCTTTGTTTCCTTCAATGTGTCGGGCAACCTATGAAAAGTTTGAAATACATTAGATTATGTAAAAAGAAAGAGTAATCAATATATAATTACATTGTTGATAGTATCACATACCTTCCTTGGCCCGGTGGTGTCTTTCCTTTTTTCTTTTCAGCCTTCTCCTTTCCATTTGACACCAAGTCCTTCTACTCCCTCTTCGGAATCATGGGGGGATGCTCATACTTTTTGTTCTTCTCTAAATGTGACCTATATTGGTCCCTCACATACTTTAGATAGGTACCAACTTTCTTAAGGACCTTGGTTCGGTTGAATGTTTTATCACCAAAGAGCACAACTAAATGGTTAATGAGCTCATTTTTTAAATCTTGATTTTGGGCATTCCATCGTGTACGTATGGTGGGCCCGAAGAGCTCCAATGTAATATCACTTATATTTTTATAAAAAACATCATTTCTTGCAAAATGGTCATGGGATCAATAGTCTAAAAAAAGCAATCAATAAGTAAATTTCAATTGGATTATATATAATAATAACTAAAACATTTTAAAGTACCTAGAACCTTCTCTATCTTTATGGGACCGAAATCCGCGATAACCACAAATGTGACCGGAAATGTTCCCGTACTAGTAATACGGGAAGATCCAAGAAATGCTACTAAAATATCACTAGTACTAGTGGCCTTTGCATCCCCAAATACATGTCCTGATGCATGTTCTGGCATGTGTTCACCACCAGAGGGTGCACTAACAGATGCTTGCATGGTATGTGTTTCCAAAATTTCAGACAATAATATAGGCACAGATGATGGGGTCAGATGATGTGATGTATGCACAGGAAGATCAGGATGGACACTTGTACCAACCCCTACTCCTCTAGCAGCACTTGCAGTACCCTAACCATGACCAGGAGCATCATGAGGATGCAAAAAATCTTGCAAAAACAACACATATTTTAGCTCATGACATAAAAGAGTACAAAATATAAAACCATGATGAACTTATGTTATAATTAAAGACCTCATGACAGCTTACTTGCAAGTTTTGTGATCTCTCAGTCAATATTTTAACCCTGTTTTATCTCATTTGTTTGAGGCACTATGAATAAAAACTTAAGGATTTCTTCATTGCATTTTTTTTGGGTCTTCCTTATCATATCGATAGGGCTTGTTAAATAAGCAATGTCATCATCACATAATATTGACTGCACCTCCCTATCGATGCTCTCGTCTATTGTTGGTTCCTTTCCCTCATCAGTCAACTGCAACAAGAATATTAAAAATATTATCGAAATTAACCCAATAAACTTATCAAAACAACATAATAATAAACAAATTTGCTCGTATCTAATTTGTACAATTACAATGAGGTAAACTTGTCAGGTAGAAGCACATGAAGATAAATTGTGATCTGTGCTCTAGGTCGGAGCCTTCTCCATAAGATAAATGTCCCATTGTGACAAAAATTAAATATAAAAAAACATTACCAAAATGAAACCAATAGACTTACGAAAAAAATATAAGAATAAAATGGTATATTGGAGTTATTAATTGGAGATTGGGTAAAATGGTACATAGTACGTACCACCCCCATAGTAACTATGTTTGTAACTAAGTGATTCAAATTGTAATCGATTGGAAACTCTTCCCCTGTAATTATTGATTTTATTGCACATACGAATGCACGATTTCCCTCGCGCACCTCGAATATGCAATTGGGTTGCTTATTTGTTGACCCAGATTGAGTACTATTTATAAACCCTGCAATATCTCCTGATGTTTTTGGCCTTTTCTCAATGTACATAGACACTCCTTTATTTTGATCCTTATCTTTTAGCTATATATAATTTTTTGACAGTGCATACCTACGCATACTTCGTGTATATCGAACCATTTGCATCTAATCTTTGTAACTGTAATAGGGTTTGACATACTCCATCAATTCAGTAACTTTGTTGTAATAGACCTTTATGTTGTCCATGCAAAATAGGCCCAAACCATGTAATGACAATGGTGTTATGCAATATATCCTCTCGTTGACACAAAAAATAGTGTTTGTTGGAGGAATTTCCTTGGGTACCCGTTGTTTCCGTAGATGTTTGTACCTCAAGGGAACCTCGACATTGCTTATGCTCTCATCATCATAAGAACATGACCCCCCTTCAACAAGAAAAAATTCTATGCATTTACAAAATTTTCTTCTTATCTTTTGACCTCTAGTTGATCTCCCTCTTTTAGACATACTACATGTCTCGCTTTCCTCTTCTCTTCTTGAATTTCCCTCACTCCAGAGAGATAGATTATGCAAATACCTATTTGTTGGTACCTTCACTCATAAGGATGTGGGATGAAGTTCTTTCATGGTGATGTGATCCTAAGATGACATTATGATTAATCTATCATTTCATCGCTATAATTTCATAGGTTATAAGGTAATCAAGTTTTGATAGATTGCAAGTTATTGTTACTACCGTCAAAATGTGTCCATCACAAATCAAATCTACTTAACATTTTAACTCCCAAACTTTGTAACAAGTGTTAAATGTGACTATGGTCCACCAGTTACACAACCAAGGCCTCAAATGTATTCTCTAATTGTAATCAAAAGACTTTTTCTCTTCATTCAAGTAAATAAAATTTAAGGAAAACACTACCAAGTGGTTTATTGGACACCTACATGACTAAAAATAGAAAAAAATTTACATTTAATTTCCATATTTCTAAGTGGTTAATGGGGAGGGAGTGTGTACTAGGCCTGGTTAAATCATCATAAGTTTATGCTTTGGCAATAAATTTTTTTAAGTCATCTTAAATCTTCCTATGGTTAATTGCTAGGAGACTTTTGGTATGTTTTAAGGTAGGATGATTGATGAAAGATCCCAAAGAGCCTTTCTCCATGGTATCTAGGTACACATAGCAATGGTCTTCTCTTATACGGTTGGACACGATTTAAAGAACTCAGCTAGGAATTATTCATTTAACCTAAGGTTTTCTCATAATTCCATCATTGGAAAAGGATGATAAAATTCTTCTATTATGAATAATTGGTCTATGTGCCTCTAGTAATCACTATAAATGTTTGTAGGGATAAAATGAGTAATTGCATCAGGTAGGAGAGAATCAACTTTGAGTGCTTCAAAGATTATATTCCTCTATGCATATTTTTTAAGGGTTGTGTGTGGAGAAGGTTATCACTACCAAGAAGGGAGGAGACCTTTCCTTGTATTCTTTTATAATTTTCATTATTCTTATTTATTTTACACTTACATTTACAAATACACATACATATGCATTTATTGTTTTCATGTATTTCTCATGTAGTTTAATAGTTTGATGATTTCATATTATATGTGTTGAAGACTTTAGAATTTCAATTACATTAATTTATGGATATGTTGTATCTATAACACTACAAAACCATATGCTCTTTGCATTTACACTTGCATTTAGAAATACACATTTATATACATAGATATAGATTTATTTAATGATATGCTACATTTATTTTCTAGGAGAGCATCTAGTAATTGCATTTACATTTACATTTAAAAAATACATATACATACATACATATATGTGTGTGTATGTATATCATTTATATTTAGTGTTCTGAAACAACCCATTAGGTCTACACATGGATAAAAATTCATAAAATCAGATCTCCCATACATGTTTTGTTGAAACCTAGGCTTGACCTCTCATTTCACATGCCTTTCTTCACAAAACTATTGAGGACAACAGCTATACCTTCTTTATTTCTCATCCTACACCCTATTCATGCATCCTACAATTACAACAGTATCCATGGGGCCTCTTACACAAGCTACAATAATCACAAAAAGTGTAAGAGCCCCTTTATATCATGTTTCGACTACAAAACCCTCAAAAACAAGGTAACTCAAATTATGATTTGTTGGTGAGCTGTATGGAAAAAATCATTAGCACCAGCTCATTCTTGTAGTCTTTTGAAAGAGAAGTGAATCAGGTGGCAGTTAAGTAGAAACCTTATAGTGTCAAGGTGAATGAGGTGATCAATTTTGATTGGCCAACTGATGAAGAGTACCATAAATGGGTAAATATATATTTAACTGAGGAAGAGTGAAAAGGAGTAGGCTACTAATGGTTGACAAATCAGTTGTTGCAGTTACAACAGATTCTATTTTTTTTTTTTTTGGTGACAGTCTAGGTGTGGAATTATTGAAGTTTTTTGTTGCTAGATCAACCATTCTCAACAGGCACGATGAACAAGAAGATTCTCAGGGGAGATTGTTGTTGTAACAAATTTTTGGAATATCACAAGGTGGTCCAATTGGATGGTGACATGTGTGCTTTCTAGCCTGATGCTTGTTTTCTCCTTCTTCTTCTATAAGAAGGATTTCAAGGCTAGAGGTACGAGTTAGCAAGTTAGATATTTTTGGTCAAGTCTAGATGAAGTTGCAGAGCAAATTGTAAAGTCTGATGGTTTTAGGGAAAATACAATTTAGGTTTTGAGTCATTCTATAGTAGGTTTTGAATTCATGGGGATTTGATGTTTTATGACAGTACTGGCATTTGAATTGATATGATTAATTTGAACTCATGTCTCTCCATTGTACAATCATATCTAAATTTTGAATAAAATGATCAAGGGTTGTTTCATTCATCTCACTATTGTAGTGTGTATGATTCTTATTTTAGGTTTAATTCAAGGAATTAATTAAAATTATTGAATGGGATTGTAGGTGGATATTTTTAGTATGGTTCAGTATTTGTTTTCCTTTACCTAGAGCTTGCTACAAATTGCAAATCAATGACTATCTTATACTGTGAAATGTTGTTGTAGTTATCTCATGCTCCAAATAGTTGATATTATTGATAAATAGCCAATTCTATTTAGTATTATCCTATTATGTTGAGCTATTAAATGATATTATCTGTTGTTATTAATGTTGTTTATGATTATGGTGAAGAGGTTGTAAATGCATTAAGGAATCACCCTCCTGGGTCTTGCAGAGCCTAAAGGGTAGGAGGTCTTTCAAATCCTCATCAGTTGGTACAGGTCCTTCGAGCTGCCCTTTATTGGAATTGGAAATTCCATAGGTAGATTAGAAGATCAACCTGCTTACCGTAAAAACAACCAACACATTGCATATGTTTTTGGTGGAGGTATTAAAGAATAATTGTATGCCTCTATTTCCATTCATTATATCTACCTTAGCCTAGCATATACTTGGGCCAAGTCTACAATTGCTTCAGACTCATGTGATGAAGGTTATGTGTGATGAAATCCTAGACCTCAATCAAGATGTGAGTAGATTATGGGAGTTTTTCCAAGACCTGAGGTTGGTGGATAAAAATGTGAAAGACTAAGCTATTTTATTTTTTCTGTCTTATCTTATACCATTTTACGAGAATGGCTCAGATCCAATGTATGAGAAGATCTTTGGAAACTAGGCATGAAAATTAAAGGTTAAAGAGAATGGGGGTGCCAAACTTATAGTACTCATTGCCCCTTGGTCATTGATTTTCCCTGAGTTCCCTCAACCTCATCCTCGACACTGGTATTGACCTTGTTTTCACTCCTCCAAACTCTTTGTCGACACTAGTATTGACCTTGTTTTAACTTCAAACTCATCCTCGGCATTGGCATCGACCTTGTTTTCACTACTCCAAACTCTTCCTTGGTGTTGGCATTGACCTTGTTTTCACTACTCCAAACTCTTCCTCGGCACTGGTATTGACCTTTCACTTCTCCAATTTGACGAGCTACAACCTGGTTTCGTTAGGTTTTACAATATGTTAATTAAGTTGAAAATTTTGGTGCCATTTAGCTAGGTTTTAATATTCTACAATACAGTTAAGTATATATTAGCTATATTTTACATAATAAATAATATAATTATTCAACTTATTATAATTATATATTATATTCTTTAACAACATTATTAAATATGTATATAATTATTTTAATTAATAATAAGTATATTTTTATATAATACAAAATATAATTAATATAATATATATTTAATATAATAGTAATATATATTAATATAAGAGAGAGAAACTAAATTTTGATTGGTTGTTTCATGTTAACAATCTAAGGATGGAATGTATCCTTGGAGAGTTATTCTCAAGGTAGCATGCCATTTGATTAAAGATATAATAATTCTCCTTTAAGACCTCTTCAATGTACCCATTGCACACTTAAGGAGACAAAGATAAATATAGGGAAGAAAATATAGAGAGAGAGGGAGATAATGAAAAACATACAAATAGAAATGGAGAAAAATAGATAGAGAGGGGTAGAGAGATAAAGAGATAAGGATGAATAGATAGAGATATAGGGAGGGTGATTGATATATCTCTCCCTATTGCTCTTTATATCTCTATATCTCCCACTATCTATGTCACTCCCTCTTCCCCCCTCTATCTACTGAGGTATCTCTCCCTCTCCCCCCTTTCACTCTCATTCACTCCATCTCTCCCTCCATCTATCCTACTCTATATCTCTATCTCTATTTCTCTTTTTATCTTCCTCTCACTCCTCTCTCTATCTTTTTCTATCTATATCCCTTTCTCTCCCTCCCCCTCTCGATCTCCCCCTTTCTTTCTCTCACCATCTCTCCCTCCCTCTCCCCCTATCCATCGACTCTCTATCTCCACCTCTCTTCCTTTCTCTTCCCATATATCTCCATCTCTCTTTCTCTTCCCATATATCTCTATCTCTCTCTCTCTTTCTCTCCCCATCTATCTCTATCTTCCCATATATTAACTAAGATGCCATGCAAGTATACAATAGTATATGTTGGTAAAACTATAATAGTGTTTTATTAAACTATAAGTAACACTTATCTTTCTAATATCAAGCCTTCTTATAAAAATAGTGTTTTATTAAACTATAAGTAGATTATTGTCACCACTCTTCATTCAACATGAAATGCCAAATGTAGCAATTTTTTTTGTTGCTTTTGTCAAGTTTCATTAACCAATCTATTTACTGGGTTGAATAAAGTTGTGTTATGACCCTTCATCTCTTTAAAATAATTTGACAATATTAGTGAGATCAAGAAGGGGAGAAAACTAAACTCCTTCAAAATAGGGGTAGTTGTGGGTTTGTTGGTTTTCTTTGTATACTATATACTTAGTTCCTCTAGGATAAATAAGTCACTTTAGATCATTTTCTTAGTTGTGTATCCTTACTAATATAGAGTAAGCTTTTTCATTTTAATTGACTACTACATAATAGTTTATGTGTTGAAATATTTTTTTCCATTCTTTGTAGTTTTTACATTGGAATACAAATCATATTTAATTTCATGCCAATATACTTCTTTCATAAAGATATTTGTTTGAAATAAGTGCTTCATAACCCATCTAATCAAATCATAATTAATTTATCAAAAAGGCAAGAGAAATTTTCTAAAGAAAAGAAAACTTGACCCAATCATAAGTGTATGGCCTTCAAAGAAAGGAGTGATCCACCTTAGCAATAACAACTACTTGATATAGACCTGGGTATATGCAAGATCATGCTGGGCCAAAAAGTGGAAACATAAAAAAAGCAGCATTTTGAACTTGCCAAAAAATGTGAAAATCTTGAGTTGACTTTTTTTTTGGGTTGGCTGTTAGTGCATTGCTCCATAGCAATGCCCAAGAAAAATTACTACAAATCAGATATCCAATTTGTTTTGGATATCCAATTCATGTCTAATATCTAATTTGAAAAACATTTTAAAATGTAATATTTTGGTGCTATAAATCGGATATCCAATTTTTTCACACATATACCCAAAAGTAAGGGAAGGGAGAGAGAGATAGAGAGAGAGGGGGAAAGGGAGAGGGAAAATGAGAGAGAGGGGGAAAGGGAGAGAGAGATATATATAGAGAAATAATTAGGAGGGGGAAGGGAGAGGGTAAGAGGGCAAGAAGGGGAGAGGTAGAGAGAGAGAAAATTAGGAGGGGGAAGGGAGAGGGGAAGAGTGTTGAGGGTAGAGGATAGAAGGTTTAAGGGTTTATGGTTGAGGGGGTAGGAGGGAGAGACTTGAGAGAGAGAGAGAGGGATGGAGTTGGAGAGAGATAAAAGGAAGGGGAGGGTTAGGGTAGAGAATTAGAGTTTTAAGGGTTAAGGAGTTTAGAATTATATAGGGTTAAAAGGGGAGAGAGATAGAGGAGTGAGTGAGTGAGAAGAGACCTAAGAGAGAGGAGGAGTAGAGGGGTAGGATATTGAAGATGCTTGAGAGGAGAGAGGGGGGAGGGAGTGGGGGGAGAGAGATAGGGGAGGGAGGGTTAGGGTGGAGGGTGAAAAGAATGGACAGGGTTAGGGTTAAGGTGGAGGGAGAGATAGAGGAGTGAGTGAGTGATAGAAAGACCTAAGAGAGGGAGAAAGGGTAGGTGGGAGAGACTTGAGATATAGAGGCAGAGAGAGAGAAGTCAGGAGGAAGGGAGAGAGGAAGAGTGTTGAGGGAATTAGAAAGATAGAAGGTTAAGGGTTTATGGTTTTAAAGGGTTTATAGTTTGTGAGGGTTTAGGAGGATGATAGGGTAGGAGGGTTAAAAATACAGGGTAGAGAGTTTAAGGGTTTAGGGTTTTAGAGTTAAGGGAGATAGAAATTGAGTGAGTGAGTAGAGAGACTAAGAGAGGGAGATGGGATAGGATATTGAAGATATAGCAAAGAGAGAGAGAGAGAGAGAGGGAGGGAGTGGGAGAGAGAGATAGAGAGAGGAGGTTAAGAATTAGAGAATTATATGGTTAAGGGTGGAGGGGATAGAGATAGAGGGAGTGAGTGAGTGAGAGAGAGACCTAAGAGAGGGAGAAGAGGTATGAGAAAGAGACTTGAGATAGAGTGAGTGAGTGAGTGAGAGAGAGACCTCAGAGAGGGAGT
Organism: Sequoia sempervirens; assembly: GCA_007258455.2. Taxonomy (NCBI): domain Eukaryota; kingdom Viridiplantae; phylum Streptophyta; class Pinopsida; order Cupressales; family Cupressaceae; genus Sequoia; species Sequoia sempervirens. The sequence goes on along the minus strand of VDFB02271358.1, from coordinate 133,623,700 downwards.
GGTAGAGAGGGGTAGAGAGAGAGAGAGAGAATTAGGACATAAGAGAGGGAGAGGGGGTAGGATGGAGATACTTGAGAGAGAGAGAGAGAGGGAGGGAGTGGAAGAGAAATAGAGGGAGGGGGGTTAAGGGTAGAGGGAAGAGAGGTAGAGGGAGTGAGTGAGAGAGAGAGAGAGACCTAAGAGAGGGAGAGGGGGTAGGAGGGATAGACTTGAGATAGAGTGACTGAGTGAGTGAGAGAGAGAGAGATACCTAAGAGAGTGAGTGGTGCTAGGAGGGAGAGACTTGATAGAGAGAGAGGGAGGGAGTGGGAGAGAGATAGAGGGATATAGGGTTAAGGGTAGAGGGTAGAGGGTTTAAAGGTTTAGGGTTAAGGGTTAAGGGTTTAGGTTTATGGGTAGATGGGAGAGAGATATAGGGATTTAGTGAGAGAGAGAAGAATGGAGTGGGAGAGAGATAGAGAGTAGAGGGTTAAGGGTAGAGGGTAGAAGGTAGAGGGTTAAGGGTGGAGGGGATGGAGATAAGAGTGAGTGAGTGAGTGTGAGAGAGAGAGACCTACAAGAGGGAGAGGGGGTAGGAGGGTGAGACTTGAGAGAGAGAGGGAAAGAGGGAGGGAGTGGTAGAGGGTTAAACATAGAGGGTAGAGGGTTTAAGGGTTTAGAGTTTAAGGGTTTAGGGTTTAGGGTTTAGGGTAGAGGGGAGAGAGATAGAGGGAGTGAGAGAGAGAGAGAGAGACTTGAGAGAGGGAGAGGGGGTAGGAGGGAGAGACTTGAGAGAGAGAGAGGGTAGAGGGTTTAAGGGTTAAGGCGTAATGGTTTAGGGTTAAGGCGTAATGGTTTAGGGTTTAGGGTTATGGGTAGTATGGAACTTCAAAGTTTTGTTCTCTATGTTCTATTTTATCTTTCCTTGTGTATCTAGTCATCTATGGTGTTTGGGAAAATCCTAAGGTTGGGGTTTTACCTTTGTTTTCATTTAAAAACCTAGTGTTCATCTTACACCTTGGATGGGATCTATTTAGTCGTTACTTTTTGGGAAGGCTTTAAAATGACTTAAGCCCCATTGCTTCATCTAGGCTGGGCCCCCTTTTGTTTTATTGTTTTATTTCCTTCGCCTAACTTTATTTTTCCTAAGTCTTTTGTTGGTCCCGTGTTCCCTCGTTAAAACAACTTATGTCATTTTTTGTCATTGACCTAGTGATGTCCCCTTATTCCTTTAGGGTAGAGGGCCCAGTAGTCATGCAGGCTAACTTTCTCAACATGTAGCAATTGACTGGAATATTGTAGAACCTTCTTTTTTTTAATGTAGAATGGTCTCTTATTTATCTATAACTAAGGATTGGAGGCAAGACTCATCATGCAACTTTCCACATCGGTCAATCTTTTGAGAAGTGTCTAAAATTTGAATTTTTAAAGGTTTGACCAAAACTTAATCATGGAACCCCCAATAGTTGAACCAAAAAAATATCATTTGTTGCTTGTAGAATATGAAATTTTTATTTAAATTAAAATTAATATACAACCTAAGTGGACCAAATACTTATTGATAACCATAAATTTTTGATATCTCTACCTTTTATCTTCAACACATATGGACTAATAGTTTAACACAAAACTCTATTTGTTGTTATAAAAACAACAGATAATGATTTAAAATACAACTTATATTGAACAAAAATGGACCAATAGTTGAACACTAAAACTTTTTGAAAATCCTTCACATTTAATGGGAAAATACATGTTATTTATTGTGCTCACCTTTTATATTTGTGATAGGACAAACTATTAATATAAAATTATCCAATGCTTGTACATTGCTACCCCAATTATTGTACACATAAGAACAATATTTTTTCACTATGATAACAATACTTGTTTAAATGAGTGTCTTATTTTATTAAATGAGCATTTTATTTTTTAAATGATATACTTATAGTGGAGAGTTGTGATATTTTATTTGAAACAAAAAAAATACTTATTTCACTTCTTCATGAATGTATTTATGTTTTTTTCATATAAAATTTAGAGGTTCTCATGTGTTCAAGCATGGGTCCATTTTTTTATCAACATTTGGTTTTTTCTTTATTTACATTTGGACTGTTTATTTACAATATATAGTATAAATATGTGGTAAGACTGGGTATTATCATCACGATTGAGTGTGCCTTATCCCCTAATATTTTTTTTTATTTTGCACCCTACACGACCACTGGGCCCTCTCCCCTAATAAATGTTTTTATTTTGTAGAGGGACAAGTTCGCATGGCCATAGATCAATCGTTGTGTGATCTCAGTTGTTCCCCACCATCCTGCGATGACCCCACCACACTATCTTTGTTGATCATGATATCATGGGCGAGCGCCACATGTCTCATTTGATGAAGCCAAAGGAATGATAAATACTTTGATGCGTCTTTAATACATTATGTCACGGGTTACTAAAGCAGTTATAAGATGCACGTGTTTTAAATCAACGAAGATGTTATAATCTCAGTAGAAAGGTGGTCGATGGCTAATAACAAGGTTGGTGATTGTGTTGAATGAACAGGATTATCGATGGTTGAGATCCATGGTTGCTCGCCATCGCATGATAAAAAATTGTGAGGTCTTTATTGATTGTGATATCACGAGCAAGTGCCACATGTCTCATCCAATGAAGCTGAAGGAATGATAAATACTTTGATGTGTCTTTAATACATTATGTCATGGGTTACTAAAGCAATTATTAGATGCACGTGTTTTAAATCAACGAAGATGTTACAATCTCGATAGAAAGGTGCTTGATGGTTAATAACAAGGTTGGCGACTGTGTTGAACGAACAAGATTGTTGATGGTTGAAATTCACGGTTGCCCACCATCGCGTGATCAAAAGTTGCGAGTTCTTTATTGATTGCAATATCATGGGCGGGCGCCACGTGGATCTCCTTGGCAATGAGTAGTATGGTGGGGCAATGGCTACCCAGCCTACAAAAAGGCATGGGCATCCACATGGCTTATGCCTGCCACACTTTTGTTAACGGTTGTCAGTGTCAATTAATGTACATTTCATTAATTAGCTACTGCGTACTTCCTTAGTATGTTCAATATAAATTTTTTTCTTTAAAAAAGTATTCTCTACTTTTTAAAACTTTTTAAAACTATTGTATATTTAAATTCTTAAAAATATAGAATAAATTTTTGTTCTTTAAAAAATATTTTTTTACTTTGAATTATTTTAAATATAATTAATAAAATAATTTTGAACTAACTGTTTCATATTTTGTTATATACATTTAATAAATAAAATAAAATAAAATATCAATTTTTAAAATATGATTGATAAAATAATTCTTATACATTAAAAAATTGATATATACATATAATAAAACAAATATAATAATATATCAAGTTTTAAAATATATGTAATAAAATATTTTTTAAAGGATAAAAAATGTTTCATACTTAATATATAAAATAAAATAAATATATCAATTTTTAAAATACAATTAATAAAATAATTGTGAAATAAAATGAAATAATTATTAATGAATAAAAAATTGATATAGTTTATTTATTTTATTTATTAAATACTTACTAGCATATATATTATTTATTAATAATATATATAAAATATGTTGAGAGATATCCTTTTGATGTGTCTATTGTACTATTATAAAATAGGTGCCTCGACAAAGATATCTCTTAGAATATTTTATATATATTAATAAATAATATATATATGCTAGTAGCATTTGTAGCACAACATGAAAGACAAGATTATAATTACTTTTAGTTATATAATTAAGGTTAGGGTTAGATATATATTTAGTTAGGGTTGGGGTTAAAAATAGTGTCAGTGTTAGTTTTACGATTAAGTTTATGGTTAGAGTTAGAGTGACAATTATTGTTGAGATTGAATCATAACCCTAATCTAACCTTAACCTTAAACCTAATTGAACCCTAACCCTATTTGTAATTGAACTTTAACTCTAACCCCAACCCTAACCCTATCATTGAACCCAAGCTTAATCCTTGAACCCCAACTCTAATTAAATGGAAAACCTAACCTAACCTTAACCCTAATGTTAATCCCAACCATAAGTCTATCTATAATTATAATCCTAACCCTTCTCATTCTAACCCTATTTATAATCTTAATTATAATTCTAACCCTAACCATAATTCTAATTCTATTCATAATCCTTAGTTTAACACTAACCATAGTTTTCATGACAACCTTAACTCTAATTATAACCCTAATCAAACGTCGACCTTAACCTTAACCCTAACCTTGAGCTTAATTAAACCCTAACCTTAGCTTGAGCTTAATTAAATCAAGATCCTAGCTCTAACCTCATCCTCAATCCTAACCCAAATTGAACATTAATTGAACCCTAAACCTAACCCTAAGTGAACACTAATCCTAATTGAACTCTAAATTTTTAGTTGAAAATATTAAAGTGCCTTAGATTTTCCCATTCATCATCATTTATCTTTCAATTCCTAATAGAACTCCAAAAATTTATACTTTTATAATTTTTAATACACACCTAATATTAAGGGTTTAGAGTTTAAGGGTTGAGGGTTTAGAGTTTAAGGGTTAAGGATTTAAGGGTTTAGAGTTTAAGGGTTAAGGGTTCAAGGATTAAGGTTAAGAGGGAGAGAGAGATAGAGTGAGTGAGTGAGATACCTGAGAGGGAGAGGGGTAGGAGGAAGAGACTTGAGAGAGAGAGAGAGAGGGTAGAGGGTAGAGGGTTTAAGGGTTAAGGGTTTAGGGTTATGGGTAGAGGAGAGAGATAAAAGGATTTAGTGAGAGAGGGAGAGAGAGTGGGAGAGAGATAGAGAATAGAGGGTTAAGGGGTAGAGGGAGGGAGATAAGAGTGAGAGAGAGAGAGACCTGAGAGAGAGGGAGAGGGTAGGAGGGTGAGACTTGAGAGAGAGAGGGAAAGAGGGAGGGAGTGGGAGAGAGATAAGGGGTAGAGGGTTAAGCGTAGAGGGTAGAGGGTTTAAGGGTTTAGATTTTAAGGGTTAAGGGTTTAGGTTTTAGGGTTAAGGGTTTAGGGTTTAGGGTTTTAGGGGTAGGGAGACACATAGAGGGAGTGAATGGGAGATAGAGAGAGACCTAGAGAGAGGAGGTAGGATGGAGAGACTTGAGAGAGAGAGAGAGGGTAGAGGGTAGAGGGTTTAAGGGTTTGGAGTTTAAGGGTTAAGGGTTTAGGGTTTAGGGTTATGGGTAGAGGGGAGAGAGATAGAGGGATTCAATCAAAGACAAAACCCCAACCTTAGGATTTTCCCAATACCATAAAATACTAGTAACATAAGACAAGATAGGAAAGGAACATAAGACAGGACAAGAAAGGATAGATTCAAAAGATTCAACATACTATGTTGATATGTCCTTCAATCTTCTTAAGAAGATCCATGATCTGTTTATAAAGGAAGTGACTTCATAGATGCATCAAGTTCAATTATGCATCTTTTAAACAATGAGGAATAATTTCAAGTTTTTTTCAAGCTCCTCTCACCATAACCCTATTGGATAGTCACACATCACATAGGAAGGTGAGTTGTTAGGTCACCCACATATGTGACAGGTGGTTGTCCAATAAAGATAAAATGAGGAGATTGTGTATTTATTACACATAACAAAAGAAGAGCAATGGTTGAATCAAGGTCATGATACAAGTACAAGGACAACACCTTTGCAAGAGCTACAAGAGGCAAGGGGGATTGATATTATTCATTCATGGGTGTACTGGTGAAAGTGAATTCAATAGGTAAAGGTCATTTTCATTGATAAGGACAACCAACAATGCATGCTACAATGGTCTCATGAAGGACAACAACAAAAACAAAATCTAAAGTTGCACAAGGCTCTATTCAAGGCCTTCACAATCAAACATTAGGTGAACAAGTTGTCAGATAACATTCAATGCATGATGTTTTAAGGAAAGGAATAAAAGAAAAAGACATTCAAGAAACATCAACTCTAGTTGACACAGATAATATACCTATTGAAAACATGTCATTACAAGAGGTTTATGACAGCAATAGAACCCATATCATGTGATTGAGATACAATTTCTATGCTCATAACCTTTCATGTAGGGGTTTTGGTCATCATGATTGATCCAACATGGATCATGATTGCATACAAGAAACAAAAAATTACAAATGACAATTAAGAAGTTATGATTCAGGAGAGGTCTCATTTTGGAAGCCAAGGCCATAGTACAAGTGTATATGAACAAAAACTATGAGGTTATGCTACAAGACAGCCATGCAAGTTCATGTAGGACATCAAGCATTACAATGGTACAAGTGCATATGAACAACAATCAACAATCAGCAACAAGTAGTGAAGGAAGCAAAGCACAGTTGTTTTTTTACCTTTTCATACCATTGATCATCCATTCCAGCAATAGGCTATAATAGTGAAGGCATATACTTGCACAGGGGTGTTTTAATGAAGATATTCAACATAAAAAACCATCATAAATCATGGTGATTCAAGGGAACAAAGCATAGTCATGAATAAGAGCAGTACCATTAAAGGCTACAAGTTTGTCTTCATGTTATCTATGAATTTGAAAAACTAAATCTACATTGGGTGACAACATGACTATAGCCATGAAATGGATTACAGCGAGATAAATAATATAAATGGTTGTTGCCACTATCTCATTTTCTCTTTGGATAGTTATTACTAAGTCTTAACAAGTGAATAGCAAATGGATAGGTGTCAATAGTATACCTTCATTTGACAAGTCCTAGAATTTTGGTGATCTCATTGACCCAAGAAGGCATTGCTTAGAAATCATTTCATATCTTTTTGAAAAAATCAAAAGGAGGATTGATGTATCCAATTGTAAGAAGAGAGCAATGTCCAAGGGAGGGGTAGTACCATCATCTTAGGTACCACTACGACAAGATGATAAATGACAATCCTTGTGTTTGTATGCATGGAGGTCCTAAAGCATACTTTGGGTAAGGTGCATTCATGGCATCTCTTGGTGAAAGGTTTCCCAAGCATGAGCAAAGATCCAGTGTTCCATCAAGCTATGTTGGAACAATTATACACTAATCCCTCCCCTAGGGTGTTTCCTCACATCAAAACCAATCCCTTCTTCCTATCATTTTTCAACAAGGGAAATTAATTAAAATGCCTAAATGGGATTATAGGCGGATATGTTTTGTATACATATTTGATAAGTAGTATTGGGTTAGAATACATATTGATGAGATTGCAATGCAATGTTATCAAGGATCATATATGTTATGTGTTAAATCTGTCATAAACCCTTGAATACTTATGAATTTGATTCCCACAATGGATATATGGCACTCATCTAAGTTTTATGATTGAGTATTTGTTTGTTTTTACCTATAGCTTGCTAAAAATTACAAATCAATGACCTATTTTATCTTGGGATTGTGTTGTACTTATCTCATGCTCCAAATAGCTGATAATGTTGATGAATAGCCAATTCTATTTGATATTATCCTATTATGTTAAGCTATTAAATGAGATTATTTGTTATTGTTAATGTTGTTTATGATATTGGTGCAGAGGTTGTAAACACATTAAGGGATCGCTCTCCCGGGTCTTGCAGAGCCTAAAGTGTAGGAGGATTTTTTAAAGTCCTCGTCAATTGTTCCAGGTCCTTCGAGCTGCCCTTGATTGGGATTGGAAATTCTATAGGTAGATTAGAAGACCAACCTGGTTACATTGTAAAACAAAACCAACACTTCCCTCTACCCTTAACATGAAAACCCTAAACCCTTAACCCTTAAACCTTAAACCCTTAAACCATCTACCCTCTACCATTAACCCCCCATCCCTCTATCTCTCTTCCACTCCCTCCCTCCCTCTCTCTCAAGTCTCTCCATCCTACCCCCTCTCCCTCTCTTAGGTCTCTCTCACCCTTAACCCTCCCTTCCTTTATCTCTCTCTCTCTCTCAAGACTCTCCCTCCTAGCACCACTCCTCTGGGTCTCTCTCTCACTCACTCACTCACACTCTATCTCAAGTCTCTCCCTCCTACCCCTTCTCCATCTCTTAGGTCTTTCTCTCACTCACTCACTCCCTCTATCTCTCTCCCCTCCCTTAACCCTAAACCCTTAAACCATCTACCCTCTACCCTTAACCCTCCCCTCCTCTATCTCTCTCCCTCCCTCCTTTCTCTCTATCCCTCAAGTATCTTCAATATCCTATCCCCTCTCCCTCTCTTAGGTCTCTCTCTCACTCACTCACTCCCTCTATCTCTCCCCTTAACCCTAAACCCTAAACCCTAAACCCTTAAACCCTCTACCCTCTACCATTAACCCTCCCTTCATTTATCTCTCTCTCTCTCAAGTCTCTCCCTCCTAGCAACACTCTCCTCTGAGGTCTCTCCTCCTCACTCACTTACTCATTATCTCAAGTCTCACCCTCCTACCCATTCCTCCCTCTCTTGGGTATTTCTCTCACTCACTCACTACCTCTATCTCTCTCCCTCCACCCTTAACCCTAAACCCTTAAACCATCTACCCTCTACCCTTAACCCTCCCTCCCTCTATCTCTCTCGCACTCCCTCCCTTCTCTCTCTCTCTCAAGTATCTTCAATATCCTACCCCTCTCCCTCTCTTAGGTCTCTCTCTCCTCACCCCACTCCTCTATCTCTCTCCCTTAACCCTAAGCCCTTAAACCATCTACCCTCTACCCTTAACCCTCCCTTCCTTTATCTCTCTCTCTCTCTCAGTCTCTTTCTCCTAGCACCACTCCCTCTCTCGGATCTCTCTCACTCACTCACTCTATCTCAAGTCTCTCCCTCCTGCCCTTCTCCCTCTCTTAGGTTTTCCTCGCCTCACTCACTCCCTCTATCTCTCTCCCCCCTCCCAACCCTAAAGCCTTAAACCATCTACCCTCTACCCTCTACCCTCCCTCCCTTTATCTCTCTCCCAATCCCTCCCTCTCTCTCTCTCAAGTATCTTCAATATCCTATCCCCTCTCCCTCTCTTAGGTCTCTCTCTCACTCACTCACTCCCTCTATCTCTCTCCCTTAACCCTGACCCTAAACCCTACACCCTACACCCTTAAACCCTCTACCCTTTACCCTTAACCTTCTACGTACTCTTTATCTCTCTCCCACTCCATCCCTCTCTCTCACTGAATCCCTCTATCTCTCTCATCTACCCATAACCCTAAACCCTAAACCCTTAAAACCCTCTACCCTCTCTCTCTCTCAAGTCTCTCCCTCCTACCCCCTCTCCCTCTCTCAAGTCTCTCTCTCACTCACTCATTCACTCTCTCTATCTCTCTCCCATGTACACTTAACCCTAAACCTTGAACCCTTAACCCTTAAACCCTCTACCCTCTATATCTCTCCAAGTACTCCCTCCCTCCCTCTCTCTCTCTCACTCCTAAGTCTCTCCACTCTACCCTTAGCCCTCTACCCTTAACCTTTAAATCCTTAAATCCTCTACCCTCTATATCTCTCCCACTCCCTCCCTCTCTCTCTCTCAAGACACTCCCTTCTACCCCCTCTCCCTCTCTTAGGTCTCTCTCCCCTCTAATGGAACTTTATATTTTGGCTCCTTATGTTCCATTCCTACCCTACCTAGTGTTACTAGTCTTTCATGGTGTCTGAATTTTCCTTGGGTTGGTGGTTTTAGCTTTCTTCTCATATAAAACCCTTGTGTTTATTTTATGCCTTGGTTGGGATCTATTTTGATGTTACTTTTTGAGGGGTTTTAAAATGAATTATGTCCTATCGTTCCATCTAGTCTGAGTCCCTTTGTTTTAATATTTTATTTCCTTAGCATGGTTTTATTTTCCTAAGTCTTGGTTGGCCCCATGTTTCATCATTTAAAAACAACTTATGTCATTGTTTACTATCTTCCTAGTGATGTCTCCTTGTCCTTTTAATAAATGTTTTGTCTTGCAGAAGAATGAAGTTCACGTGACCATTGATCAACAATCGTTTGATCTCAGCCGCTCCCCGCCATCTCGCGATGACCCCACCACACTGTTTTGGTTGATTGCAATATCACATGTAGGTGCCACATGTCCTATCTAGTGAGGCCAAAGGTGATAAGTTTGGTTGACCATCAATCAATTGTCATCAAATCTTAAACGATTGCTCGCCATCGCGTGATCGAAAGTTCCAAGGTTTTTACTAATCACGATATCACAGGTGGGCACCACATGTCTCATTTGATGAAGCTGAAGGAATATTGTGGTAAATTAATCCAGCCTTAATACATTAAAAGGAAGGTTACTAAAGTGTTCTTGAGGTGCACATGTTTTAAATCAGTAGATATGTTACAATCTTGATGAAAAAGCTACTCGACAGTTAATAATAAGGCTGGTGACTATGTTGAAGGAACAAGATCATGAATGCTCAAGATCTACGGTTGCCCACCATTGTGTGATCCAAAGTTGTAGGATCTTTACTTATTGTGATATCGCGGGCGACCACCACATGCACTTCCTTGGCAATGTATGGTATGGTGCACCCCTTATTGCCATGTTGGCAATTGTGTTAGCTTGTTTTGAAGACGATCATTCAATGATTTGATCTAACTAAAGGATGGACGACTAAAATCTAAATCTGCATCAAATATGGTTGGGGCTATTTGTGTAGCGCACGAGTGAGCTTTAATGGTGGATGAGACATTTGCTAGCATGATTTGATCAAGATAAAATCAATTCTCCTATTTTATTTATATCACAAAGCATTCAAGTATTTTGCAGAGCAGTTTTAGAGTCAAAAGTGAAGTTGTGAATCTCTACAACCAGAATTTGGGACTTCTGCAAACAAAGCTGAGTTAATTTTTGTGCTTCCCAGTCATTTTGCACTTGAATTTGGGAAAATATTTGTTGTTCTTGTCATTGAGCTTATTGATAAATGTGTTAGGGCTATAGTTTAATTATAGTTGTGAGAAATTATAGTGTTTTGTTCTATAATTTCCTATCTCTAGTTAGTCCTAGCTATTCGAAGTGTGAAATTGTAAAAAGACCCTAGTTTGTCCAAGATGGCATTACCAAAGCAACATTTTGGCCAACTTGACTATTTAAGAAGAAACCTATACGATGATTTCTTGGATCAATTGCCTCGGTCAATGAATGATAGGAAGAAGGGATTGGTTCTAATGCGAGGGAAAATCATGGGGGAAGGGTTAGTATATAATTTCTCTAACATTGTCGATGCTAGGGTTCCTCTCACAAGCTTGGAAATGTTCAAATTATGGTATGGATAGAGAAATTTTCCTCACCCCTTTTCAAATGGCTGGATGTATGATTTGGGAAAGCTGGTGGTCCCAAACGCATTCCCTAACATAGACTTACTTAGGGAAGTGGCTGAAAGATATGACCCTATCACACAAGTAATTAGGGATAATGATGGAAAAGTTCTATTGAGCGTTAATAGAGAAGAGGTCCAACATATTTTTGACTTGAGTGAACTCAGTGAAGACTTGGTTCCTATCAATCTTGAGGAAATGAAGCAAGAATATGCAAAGTTGAAGTCTCTTTTTAGAGCGAAGTTGCTTCCACCTCATCTGGCTAGGGTAGGAGGTTCACGATTTCATATTAGCCCTAGTGACCAAGAACCTTTCAGATTAAACTATTTTTCAAATCATTTCTTGGCCACTTTCTATTCATTGTGTCAGATTTTGGGTTTCAGTCCTAGTGCGGTGATGCCTATTGAATATATGTTCATGGGGGTGCAAATACAACACGCTAACTTCTCTGTGACATATGACTTTGCTTCTTTCTTGGTTGAGAGGATACATGAAGGGTTGTCAAAGTTGTAGAAAAATGATACTAGCACTTAATTCTTCTGGTATTCTATGCTGATGAATATGTTCTTGTTCAAGAATGCTGAATTTTTCTTTGAAAAGATGGAATTAATGCAATTGGTTGATGGAGAAATATTTCCAGTACAACTATGGGCTGCAGATTTATCTTGCAATAAGGAAAGCACCAGTTATGTGCAATTTGATAATTGCTTTTCCTCTAGATTGAGGGATAGACTAATGGTGAATGTACCCAGGATCCCTAAGGAATTGCATGATTTCCTTAGGCCAAAAGGGAGGAAGCCAGAATTGAAAGTTTTTCATAACTGGGGTGACATTATCCCATACCCAGTCAACACTGTTTTGAGAGTATACGGTTTTCAAGGAACCCCTCACATACTGACATACAATGTGCCACCAAGAGTGGTGTTTGCAAAATTTATGTGGAAAATAGGTTGTATCCATGAGGACAACCTCACAACGAGGGGTAAGGGAACATTTTTCCCTGATTATACAATGGTGTTTGATTTTTCCTTTTTAAAAGGAGGTTGGGTGAATTTTGAGAAATTTTTTGATGATTACCATTTGAGGTGTGGTCCAAAGTGGCAGTATGATCCTGAGGGTTTCTTTTCCCTTTTCAAACAAAGAATAAAGGCTGGAAAATTTGTGCATGATTTCAACTTTCCTGAGGATTTGATCAACAATGAATTTGATCTAAATAGGCAAGAGTTGAACAAGGAGAAATGGATAGCTTATGATAAGCTATTAGATATTGTGCAGAATATGGATGTGAAGTATAATCCATTGTTGGAGTTCAATCCATACCATAAGAAGATTGAATTTCTTATGGAGAACTTCAAGGAAATTATGGGCACATTAAGGAAAAAAAAGATAAATTTAGAACTAAGTCTGGGTGTATAGGAACAAGGTGTCAGACCAATTGAAATAAGGCTAGCATACCAACCTACAAAAAGGTGGCCTATTTACAGGAGGAAAAATGATGATAGCAGTGATGAAGAGGAAGTGGATAGAAAAGGAAAGCAAGTAATGAAGTTTCCTTCACAACTAGGTCCAAAATTCAAAGTTCCTGAAGCAATTAAAATCATTGATTTAGAATCATCACTAGAAGATAGTCCCTCATCACCACCATCTGAGCCAAGCCCTAAAATAAAAGGAATTGATCAACCATAGGAGGATCTGATGGATGAAATTATTGTTATTGATCAAAACATTCAGGTTGGTATGCCTTCCCCTCCTAGGCCAACTAAATTGGTTCTATCTGATTTAGATATGAAAGGTAAAAGTGTACAAGATGCAAGAATGGAAGCATGTAAGGAGTTTCTAGATGACAATACATTTGTAAAAACTCTTGTATTCTTGCAATTGGTATGGAGGATGAAATTTGAAGAATATCAAGAGAAATGTAAGAAGAGAAGAGAACTAAGGCCTGACAGGTCAGACCAAGATAATGATGAGGTAAAAGCTGAATTAATGGAGGAATTTAAGAACATCACTCTTGAAGAGGGAAGAAGATTGATGAGTCAGGCTGGTGAGTTGATTTTTCTTGAATGGGACATTGTAGATGTTGTAGCATTTAATGTTATTTTAAATTCCAAGCATCCTTTACAAGACTCTAAAGAAGAAGTCAAGGAAACATTGCAAGATTTTGCCTATAGTGAGGAATATGAAACTTTGGCAATTTGGGCATTGGCCCTTAAGGAAGAAAGCCAAATGTTATGGATATTAATCCAAATTTTAGAGGAGGATTAATAATAAAGAGAGCTTTAGAGACCTCAACCACTAAGGCCACTAATTTGATTGTGAATGTGGCCAAACTAGCCCAAAAGATTGCTGAAAGGGAGGAGGCTGAAAAGAAGAGCCTAATGGAGAAGTATAACTTTTTGATTGAGGAATACAATAAGATGTAACAGAGGAATGTTGAGTTATAGACTAAGGTGGAAAGGCTTAGGTATAAACAGATTGGGGAGACATCAAGTGCTCTAGGGAATAGTACATTACCTTCCACAGTAGGGTCAGTTCCTCCTGCTTCTCCAATTGTTTCCACACAAGGGTCTCCCAATCAAAATCTTTCTCTCACCCCTCCTTTAGAAAAAATTGATGAAGAAACAGAGTGCTCTATTGATCCTACAAAGAAGTAGGTCTTGCGAAGAATTGATGAATTGCAAACATCATTGAAGGTAAGTGAGGAGGGATCTCTTTCAAAGCAAAAGGAGATTGTTACTACTGTCTTGAGGCATTTAAATGAAAAGCTTGATAGTAAATTGCTATCTATGCATTCTTTATATTCTTTGTTGTTAGATGCAATAAAAAATATTGATAGGGATCAGGAAGTAGTGATACCATTGATTGAAAATTGGATCCCTAGGGCTAGTGATTTGGATGTCACGTATAAGGCTTCAATGTTTGATACAAATAATAGGCTTCAATCATTAAATCCTAATCAAGTGTTAGTTAAATCATTGCAAGGTTTTCAAAACCTACCAGATAATTTGAGTAGGAAGATTAGGGAATTGGTGAAGAATTTTAATGATTGGGGTAACACATTGTTACCAAATATAATTGATGACCAGGGGAAAATCAGGTCACTCCAGCAGTGGCAAGATCAAGCAAGTGAATTCATCAATAATCAAATTAAATTAATTTGTGATCACTTAGATTATGACTTGCTGGTGAGCTGTATGGATAAAATCATTAGTACCTACTCATTTTTTAAATCTTTTGAAAGAGATGCAAATCAGGTAGTGGTAAAATACACACCTTATCATGCCAAGGTGAATGAGGTGATTAGTTTTGTCTAGACGACTGATAAAGAATACCAGAAATGGGTAACTAAATATTTGACTAAGGAAGAGTAAAAGGAATGGACTACTAACAGGTGGAAAATTGGATGTTGCTGTTACAATGGCTTCCAGTATTGCTTTGATAGAATTCTTAGCCGGGTTTCTTGTGGTTTTTTTTTGTTGCATCAACTTTTCTCAGCTAACATGATGAACACGAATATTCTCCAAGGTGATGGTTGTTGTAAAAAATTTTGGAATATCACTAGGTGTGCCAACTAGTTGGTGACATGTGTACTTTCCAGCGGCCTGATGCTTTTTTGCTCCTTCATTTTCTATAAGAAGGATTTCAAGGCCAAAAGTACAGGTTAGCAAGTTAGATAATTTTTGGTTGAGTCTAGGTGAAGTTGCAGAGAAAATTGTAAAGTCCAATGGTTTTAAAGAGAAATACAATTTAGGTTCTGAATTATTTTGTAATTGGTTTGAATTCATGGGGATTTAATGTTGTATAACAGTACTAGCATTTGAGTTGAAATGATAAATTCAAACTCATGTCTCTTCATTGTACATGCATATCTGAATTTTGAATAAGATGACTAAGGGTTGTTTCATTCATCTCACTGTTGTGGTGTGTATAATCCTTATTTTATATTTAATTCAAGGAATTAATTATAATGCTTAAATGGGATTATAGGCAGATATGTTCTATATAAGGATTTGATAAGTAGTATTGGGTGAGAATGCATATTGATGAAATTGTAATGCAATATTGTTAGTGATCTTATATGTTATGTATTAAATATGTCATAAAATTTTAGATGCTTATGAATTTGAATCCTGCAATGGATATATGGCACTGATCTAAGTTGTATTTATTTGTGTAGTTCAATAATTGTTTGTCTTTGCCTAGAGCTTGCTACAAATTACAAATTAAGGACTATATTTTACTATGGATTGTGTTGTAATTATCTCATTCTCCACATAGTTGATATTATCGGTGAACAACCATTTTTATTCGATATTATCCTATTGTGTTGAGATATTCAATGGGATTATATGTTATGTGTTAATTTTATTTATGATATTGGTGCAAAAGTTGTAAACACATTAAGGTATCACCCTCCTGGGTCTTGCAAAGCCCAAAGTGTACGAGGATTTTTAAAGTCCTCGTCAATTGGTATAGGTCCTTCGAGCTGCCCTTGATTGGAATTGGCAATCTCATAGGTATATTCAAAGACCAACCTAGTTACATTTAAAAAACAAACCAACACCCTCTACCTTTAAACCTAAACCCTAAACCATCAACCCTTAAACCCTCTACCCTCTATCTCTCTCCCACTCCCTCCCTCCATCTCTCAAGTCTCACCCTCCTACCCCCTCTCCCTCTCTCAAGTCTCCCTCTTATCTCCCTCCTCTATACCCATAACCCTCTACCCTCTATCTCTCTCCCACTCCCTCCATCTCTCTCTCACTGAATCCCTCTATCTCTCTCCCCTCTACTTGTTAGTTTTTTTTACTGTAACTAGGTTGTTCTTCTAATTTACCTATGGAATTTCCAATTACAATCAAGGATAGCTCGAAGGACCTGGACCAACTGACGAGGATTTTAAAGACCTCCTACACTTTGGGCTCTGCAAGACCTAGGAGGGTGATCCCTTAATGCATTTACAAACTCTACACCATTATCGTAAACAATATTAACAACAGATAATCTCATTTAATAGCTCAACACAATAGCATAATACTAAATAGAATTGGTTGTTTATCAGTAATATCAACTATTTAGAGTATGAGATAACTACAACACATTCCACAGTGTAAAATAGTCATTGATTTACAATTTATAGCAAGCGCTAGGTAAAGACAAACAAAATACTGAACCATACAAATTAGTGCAACTTACATCAGTGCCATATATCCATTGAGGGATTCAAATTCATAAACATCTAAGGGTTTATGACAGATTTAACACATAACATATAAGATCCTTGAGAAAATTACTTTACAATTTCATCGACATGAATTCTAACCCAATAATACTTATCAAATCCTTATACATAACATATCCACCTATAATCCCATTCAAGCATTTTAATTAATTCCTTGAATTAAAGCCAAAATATAAATCATACACACCACAAGAGTGAGATGAATGAGACAACCCTTGATTATCTTATTCAAAATTTAGATATGCATGTACAATGGACATACATGAGTTTGAATTAATCATTTCAATTCAAATGCCAGTACTGTCATAAAACATCAAATCCCCATGAATTCAAAACCTACTACAGAATGACTCAAAACCTAAATTGCATTTTCCTTAAAACCATTGAACTTTATAATTTGCTCTGCAACTCTACCTAGACTCGACCAAAAAATATTTAACTTGCTAACCCATACTTCTGGCCTTGAAATCCTTCTTATAGAAAATGAAGGAGCAAACAAGCATCGGGCCAGAAAGTACTTCCCATTTCACATGCTTTTCTTCACAAAACTCTTGAGGACAACAGTTATACCTTCTTTATTTCTCATCCTACGCCCTATTCATGCATCCTAAAATTACAATAGTATCCATGGGGCCTCTAACACAAGCTATAGTAATCACAAAAAAGTGTAAGAGGCCCTTTATATCATCTTTGGACTACAAAACCCTCAAAAACAAGGTAACCAAGTTGTATGCAAAGAAATGAAGCTTTCAAACTCAAATCAATGCCTTAAGCCCTCAAATTAGATTCAAATCAAATATAACACATATCTTCATGACCTGGAATTGATTTCACATCAAAATATGGCTACATGTGCCATACAGTGCTACATAACAGTAAAAATACAGAGATTTTGAAGAAAAACACAAATTTTTGAATGTTAAGAGCTTGTATTTTAAATCTTCAACAATCAACAACCATTACAATGATCACTTTATGCCTTTTAAAGTCCTTTACACGTCAACCATTGAACATCCATCTCTACAATTAAATTTTTTAATCTTTTATGATCACATGAAACATAAAACACACTAATTTCAAGGTTGTTAACATCACTATTGAAATGTTTTAATTTTTTGACCTTTCAAACATTAAAAAGTACATCATTAAATTAATTATGTAATGGTATAAAAATTAAAAACATCATGAATTAATTATATAACCACATAAGTCAAATATAATTCTATCAAGAAATTAATATCAAATAGATAATATAATCGCATAACTCATACATTTCAATGTCATTGATCTTCTTCTTTATCCAACTCTTTGTCTGTATCATCTGATCTAGATTTGACATTGTAAGGATTGGTCATATCATCATCATCATCATTAATATCAGTTTTGATAATGTCATCATTGACACAAATATAATCTTCTTGAACATTAACCCCTACATCATCATGATCTAGTTCCTCCTCTTCGACATCTTCCTCAGGGACATCATCAACTAACTGTTGATCCTGATCATCATCTACATCATCTTCTAGTTCATCAGTATCTTCTTCTTCCACCACATTATACTTTACCGACCTTCCTCTTGGATCATGTCTAACAACAAATGACCAACCCGGTTTACCTAGAACCTCTGAGTAAAATACCTGCTTACATTGGCTTGGAAGAACATAGGGCTCATTTCTAGCTCACTCGATCAACCTTGTATTAACCATGGTAAATCCATTATCATATTCAATAATAGGTCTCTTAGGATCATTTTCATTCAATCGTAGCATGTACCATAGGACGAAAAACAATATTAATCTGAAGGACTTAAAGTCGTACTCAAGTATATCATCCAAAATCCCATAGTATCAATTTTCTGAGACTTTTGGATGTATGTCATTTCTAGATGAAACATTAGTCACCTAAAAGACTGCAGTTATACCAGAATCACAAGTTTTCTTCATTTCATCCAATATTTTGATTCAAAATGTATGACCATTGCACCACATAGCCTTGTGGTGTTTCACCTGCAATATGTCAAACATGTAAAAAATATTGCAATATTGTCAGTTGATAAACATATTTATTCTTGGCTAAATGTATGCAAAGAAAAAAATCTCAATATATATATACATCAATATAATTGAAAATAATTAAATAATATGGGTGATTAATATATTTATACGTACCTGTTTATCTCGTAAACCATATGCTAAATCAATTTCCCTTTGTGTAACATTGGAATCTCGATTACAATGAGCTTCTTTAACCAATGAAGCCACACCTTTCCATGTTAATGCACGACTAGATTGTTGACATCGTTCAATCCATACCTTCATCCAATCAAGATTGTTTGTGATGTACAAATGTAGTGCATCCCACTTTCGACCAACTGTGTCAAAAAAAATTGAAATTCCCAAATGACGTATAATTAGTTAAATACCACAATATACGACCTTAATTTATAATTGATGTATATTGAAGATTAAAAATTAAATAAATACAATATACATAAAAACTATATGTAAAATGTATTCCAACTAATCCCCATTACCATCTTATAATTACCTCTCACTTTCTTCAATCTACCTTTCCCCATCAGGTACTCCCCTTTGAATTTGTTAATGGAGTTGGGATCCCAAATGCGATCTACATGGATTTTTGCTGCAAACTTAGGAAGATATTCACTAATGTACACCATGGTCTAGTATACCATATATCCCTCCACCATAGAACCCTCAAGATGTGCTCTTTCTCTAACCAAAGCCTTCAAAAATTTCAAGTGCCTCTCAACCATCCACATTGACCTTGTGTGTACAGGTCCACACAACTCAATCTCCTCAACTTGGTGTATGAGGTAGTGTTCTTGTGCATTGAAAAATGTCAAAGGTAGACACTTTTGCATTTCACACATTAGACAAGAAAATTCTCTTCCAATAATTTATATCTTCTTTATGGATTTCTTTAGATGACAGCCATCTACAAGTGATTTAAGGCACAAATATATTAATGAGATTTAACAAAAATATATAGTATATTACATAACAAGTACAACAAATGGAAATTATAAGATGTATACAACAAATTTAACAAATATCGCTACTTACCTAATGTATTTTCAAAGATCATATATAACTTGCTTGACATTGTTGTCAAAGTTGTCTGAGAGAGATAGAGGTAGAATGTACTGCAACAATTATAAAATGATTTTTTCATTATTTTTTTAAAAGTAGTAAACACAATACACTGAAAAGTACATGCATTATACAAGTGTATATAATATACCAAAATAGTTACCTTAATGAAGGTATGTCAATCATGCATTTTCATCCCTAACCCAAATTCACCTTTCTTTGTTATTATATTGTTTATGTTCGCAACAAATCCTGTGGGAAATCAAATTTTTCATATGAATTCTTTTATAGCATTGCTTTGTTGCTCTATTAATAACCAAGGAAGGGAACTTATATTAATTTGGTCTCCATCACTATTTAATTGAATGTCATTTTTCATTGTATGATTCGCTTCCTGAATGTCACTACAAATTTTGAAATTTTTTTCTTTGTCATGCCTTCCATCCAATATTTTCCATAACATTTCCGAATATTCTTTCTGATATGCATTGTATCAAACAAATGCATAATTTGTAGCTGCTCATAGTAGGAAAACCTGCTATATTGTCTGGGATAACTTTTCAGTCCCTGTGGAAGCCAACCATTAATACTTTGACAACCTTCATGAAGCATATAAGTTAGAAAAATTAACAATGACAATCATTGTCAATTACAACATGAGTAAACACAACACAATATAAAAATATAAATTTAAAACATATCATATATGATAGATAAACAATTTGATCCGATGTATAACCTTGATGATTAATTCTATTATATTCCACTTCCATAGGCGAGGTGTCATTCTTCGTGGTTTTGATGTAATCTCCTCTTTCCCATTGAAATTTTTTTTCCAGTAGTTTGATACTTATGATTTCTATGGAGGAAGTGCCTATACTCATCAAACACCTACTTTCCTAAACTTGTTGAACGACAAGATTTCATCTTTGGACCACAAATTGGACATGCAAATTTTCCCTTTTGTTTGAGACCTGCAAGATCATATATAATTGGATTAAATATGTCAATTTTTATAATTATATATAATGAATAGATTATTTTAAAAACATTCATGATATCTACTTCATCAAATTAAATATTGTTAAAGTGCAGTTGCATGTTATAACATACCACAAAAATGTGTTAGCCCTGGGGCATTATGAATTGTCCATACAAGCATTGCATGGAATTGAAATTGTCTTTGTCCTATTGGTCTAGAGACGTCATACATAGTGACGCCATTCCATAACTTTAGTAACTCGTCGATAAGAGGCTCGATATATACATCCATATCTTTAACTTGGTACTTACCTAGTTGAATGAAAATAAACATTACATAATTATTATAACCATTTTACTGCAATATATATAAATTAATGTACATGACTATTGAATAAAAAAAATATAAGTCATTATGCAACAAATAAGACAAATGAGATGCTACTACGTTAAAGAAAATTGATGTAAACAAATGCCTAGAACAATCATTGACAACATTATGTGCTCCCTCTTTATTGACATCCATGGAGGAATGTTATTGTTGATAACAAAAATAGGCCACACCGAGTAAATAGATCTCAGCTCTCCAAATGGATTGATACCATCCACTCCCAATGAAAGCCTAAGATTACGAGGTTCTTCATTAAAGTGTGGCCATTTTTCCTCCATGTCCCTAAATATAGAACCATCCGCAGGAATTTGAAGAATGTCATCTCCACTTCTATTCTATGCATGGTAATCCATAAATTGCACTAAGCTTTTGTACCTAAATAATCGTTGCATACGTGGAATAATGTGAATATAAAAAAGAACCTTGTGAGGCACCTTTTTTGTTAGTTGATCTGTTCGATATCTACTGATATGAAATTTTGGGCATTCTATTGCAAATTCCTATTGTTTATGATATATAATATGATTATTGGGACATGCATCTATTGCTTGATACTCCATTCTGATATCTTTCATAATGGAAAATAAATCTCGGTATGAGAGGTAAAATATTTGATGGTGGTAACAAAAAATCACCAATCAATCTACAACAAAAAATATTTTTTTAATATAAAGAATATTAATGGTACATATTCCATCATTTATTTACTAGTGATGAACTAACAACAATTAAAATAGATGAAAAAAGATGACATATATGACATACCTTAACATCTGTAAGATTGCTATGTTTGATAAACCATTCATAACCTTCAAGTTCAATAGCAATAATACAACAGAGAGAAGAGTTGTTTGGGAGCCTTCATAAAGGGGCTCGTATGCCTTCTCAAGTACAAGTAAATCACGAACATCATCAAAGTCATCTCGATCATCATGATCATCTCTACCACTAAATGTGTCATGGATCAATGTATTTGTACCATCATCTTCAATTGTGTTTTCTGGCACATGATCATCTTCTTCCATAGGATCATTAACTTCAACTTTGATATTCATAGCTCCATGTTCGTCCGCTTGCAAAACCACATTCTTTGGGCCATGATAATCCATATCAACTGCCCTAGGGCACCCCACCTTTATAATAATGATAGACACAAATAAACCATGATCATGATCAAGTGATTATATAGATAGATATATATATAATATTAAAACGATATAAACATTTACAACTTACCAATAGACGATAATCATGCCCCCCTTCAATGTGACCATTCTTCCTACAATGTTTCTCAACTTTTGTGATTATAAGTCATCTCATATTTACGCCCTTATAATTATTGCAAGGACAATAACATTTCCCATCACCCTTTCTTTTCAATCTAGCCCACAATATATCAAGTGTCTCTTCATTTTGTTATGGACTAATATTATCTGACATGATTTTTCTTTACCAAGCTTGATTATTTAGATCTTCAAAAAATATCAAACTCACACTCCAATAATTTTTATTCATAGACGAGTAACAAAATCTAATAATTATGATATTTTATACCAAAAAATTTTGGCATGCAACCACCCCTGCAAAAGAGAAGATAGTCTAAAGTTAATGACCCCAACAAACACTTTAAAATGTTAATTCCCAAACTTATTAAATTTTTATTTTACTATGATTTTCAACCGTTAAGACTCCTAAAATAAGAATATTGAACTTGATCGCAAACTTCCTACAACGATGGAGGTAGCGAGCTAGTAAGAGCAAGTGACCCATTCCTAAGGAGCAACAAGTCAGAATCATCATTGCTAATATCAATACGGATTTATCCTTTTAGTTAAAGATGCAATGTGTCACTTCTTATGACGAGCTTATCCCTAGGGCCCTCAACATTGAGAGAGCCCTAATCACAAGGAAGCACACACTAGTAGAATTTGGAAAATAAATGACTAGGTGACTAAAAATTTTAGTCACAACAACTAAAAATGACTAAATTCTACTCATTTTTTGCAACTTGACTATAAATGAGTAAATAAATTACTAGTTTGGTCGTTGATTAAAAATTATTTAGTCACACAAATAAAAATGACTAAATAGTTAGTAATTTATTTAGTCACAATCCATTTGAATAAATCATTTAAGGAATCAAGAATATAGCCCGCCAAAATACTCTAAAACTTTAATAAACATACCCTAATTTTTTTGTCAAAATCTTATTTTCAGGTGTAGCCCACCAGAATAGAGTTTTCATTTTAATAAACATACTCTAAAACCTTCGTCAAAACATTAGTTTCAAGCATAGACCACCAAAATGGAGAATTTTTTTTTGTAAAGAATGACAAAGAACGGTGAGGAGATGTGTGTGAAAGGACACATAGGATTCATTGCTGCTTATCTCATTTATGCTCTGCTCAACAAATCTTACTTTGTTCCCGCTACTATTTGTAATCTAGGTATTTACTTGACATATATTTGCATAATCTCAAATTCCTTCAAAGGCTTTTGATGTATCAATATATCCTATATAGGGTTTAGAATGATTTATTTTAATTAAATAAATAAATAAATGATGTATTTCCCTGTAATTAGATAATGTGGAGATCTCATAAATTTTCCCCAACACACTATCCTCTTTGGAACTGTATTCATTACTCTCGACTACTAGGGTTTTGCATGTGACATCTTTAATATCTTCATGACCGTGGCTTTTAAATAGATCTCATTTGCTTTAATCCTTTTCATGGTAACCCTTGAGTTCCATAATCCACCTTCAATCTCTTCTAAGAATGGTTTCTTAAGCTAGACTGCATAGTATGCATATAAAGCAAGTCCTTCATACCTGCCATTGTTCCAAACCACCACTCACTGCCTTGCTTAAAATGTTGCCTCCATAAGCACAATAGCATGTTTTAAAATTATGGTTTCCAGTGATTGACCATTAAGGTCACCACTTTCATCAAGATACAATGAGATTTTTGTCTTCAAAATCAAGGCATTATGCAAGATAACATTGTGAATTGTTTTTGTGTATGATTTGATTTTCTTGCACATTTACTACTTTGCTAACTTCCTTTAAGACTGGGTATTGCACCCTCAGCTACAATCTCAAACAACTCACTCACTATCACTTGAAGATTCCTTTCATGAGCATCCTTCTATAAAATCAAACTATGCCCTATAGACTACCTACTTACTATAGGGGACTCATTGTTTCATGGTATTGTAGATCTTAAAATCCTTCAACCTTATTGACACTACTTCACAGTCCACAAGGTATTATTCACTATTCTCCCATCTTTGATGAGTCTCAAAACACTTCTCAAACATGCAATCCACTACCTCCTTTATACATTAATGGCTAAGAAGAAACATTGAACCTATGATTACCACTGCTACTTCATTTGGACAGTCATTCCTTGATTGCATTTGTTTTTTCTAACACTACCAAAATATTTGAAAAACCCTTAAGGTCAGAGAAGGGGTAAGGAAACTCACTGTTAAAATCTCCACTTTACTATGCAAGGTTTGAGCTTTATTATCTTGTCACTACCCAACCTCTTTTTGACTATCACATCTCAAGTGACTATCATTCTTCTTATCGTAGATTGCATTTACAAATGTTACTAAGCTACATAGTGTGCTTGTTATTGGCTACAATCTTTAGATTGCAAGATTTTGTTATTAGCTACAATGTCTCAATCTTTTTGATATTGCAACCTCACTAATCCGCTAGAGTTATTATTTATGTTTCTACGGAGGCCTAGGGTTTGTACCCTAATCATACTTGTACCAATGCTTCTGTTGGTATTAAAAAAAACCTTAAATCTTGGGTCAAAAAATTAGTTGTCTTGACAAAGTTGTGGTATGATCTTGGATTGTATCCTAAATTGTGTGGGAAGCTTGTGTTTGATCATTAATGTATGTAAACCTGATAAGGGAAATGTATCCTATATAGCATGGGTCTTGCTTTAATACTTTCCACAATAGTTATTAGCATATCACATTATTATAGTTTGTAGTAACCCAAGATTGCATTCAAGTATGTAACAAAATTGGTTTGTAGTTTAAGCTATTCACTTTTAAGTAACATTCATAAAGTTTAGAAAATCTTGATCACTCTCTAGAATATCCCATTAAGTATGGTTTGTGCTTGAATTCACTACATAATTGATATAACACAACCACTCTGCATATCAACCAGAGTTATAGGCTCTTTATTGCAAGAAGAAGTAATCACTCTTCGATCATGCTATAATTACATCCTAACCTGTTAAACTTGAGACAACCTGAATGCACCCAATGATGATTGACACCTACATTATACAACTTAAATTAACTACATTATATGAGTGCCTCCATTTCTATCACAACATAGCCACATTAAACTTGGGTCACACATAAATGCATCTTGTATTTGTTATAGCACAACTGTGCCACATGACCAATAGAGTTATGGATCACATAATTATAGTCACAAGAATATGTTCCTTGGTTGTGATCTTATGGTGATTCCACACAACAAAATATGGATATGAAATTATCAAAACCCTAAACCTCTAAAAAATGAAATCTGATGAGATGTTGCTTTAAAATATGATTTTCAAACCTGGAACTACAAATCTAACTTCACAACTGAATTATGCAAAAAGACAATGACTACCCTCAACCTAGCGATATCTTCTTGAATTTGATCTGATTTTTCCCAAGAAAATTATCCTTAGTTCTCCATAAACTATCTCAAGTAGACCAAAACACTGTCACAATAAATCAATGAACTCACTTTTCTTTATGTCGGCCACAATTTTATATTTTTCATATTTGTCAAAATTTTGACGAAACTAATAGTCAGCATTTCGACGAAACCCTGGTTCGTCAAAATTTTGACAAACGTCGGGGATAAACTTTTAAAAATTTGAAAATTACACATCAAATTTTACAAGCACCCAACAATACATCAAATTATACATATTTTGTCAGACGTTTTTGTCAAATTTTATAGTCAAATGAGTTAGTGTGTAAGTTTGGATACAAAATTAAAGATCTAGCTATGGCAAGACAAGACTAGTCATGCAAATTTTTGTGGGGGAAAAAATGTCTCCTCAAAGTAGGGGTGTTTGCATGGATGGAAATTCAAAAACATTTTCTCACAAAAGATAGGTTGGCAACATTTGGAGTCCAAGGTCCAAGAAGATGTGCAATGTGCAAACAAAGCGGAGAGACTACGAACCATTTTCTTTTGACATGCCCATATGCGAGTGCCTACTAGAATAAATTTAGGAGAAAATTAAATTTGCAATGCCCCATACCGACTAACATTGAAACCTAGTTCAAAATGTGGCCTGCATGAGGCAAAAAATTGGTATTTGGTGGAATATGGCAGTTAGCCCCATCCACAGTGATATGGGAAATCTGGAAGGAGAGAAACAAAAGGATATTTCAAGGGAAGGAGTTGAGCGAAGGTCTTTTGGAAAAATTAGAAAAATCCCATAGCAAAAAAAACAAGAAAAAAATCTTCACTAGCTAGGATGACAATCTAACGAAATAAATCAATAGACTAAAACCACCACTACTCAGTGGGAGTAATGAGCCATAGTCTCAAAAGGTTAAAAGATCAAAAGTAGTATGGAAAGAGCTGGAGGAAGGTTGGATTAAAATCAACTTTGATGGAGCCTCCTAGGGTAACCCAGGCCTGGGAGGATTAGGTTGCATTGCCATGGATGCTAAAGGTAACTGTTGATGGGTGTTTTTGCACTTCTCAACATAGGTAATGCATAGGTGCATCACCTCTCTTGAAAGGAAATCTCCAAAAACAATTTGTTGAAAATCACCCCAATGTCTATTAGGTGTCAGGTCATACATGCTTGGAATGTCTCAGTTGTTTTGATGTGATCTTGCTGGTAATCACAGGGAAAACTTACGTAAGTTAAGTTGGATGAGAATTGGATCTTTTAATGGAGTTCTTAAAATGGGAAAGTGATTGCATAATTTTTGTAGTTTCAAACAATTGTCTAGAACTCCTATTTTCACTTTAAATTTGGCTTTACAATGTACAATGAACCTTGTTGAAAGTCACTATTAAAAAAAACAAAAAAAAGGGTAGGGAAGAGAGGAAGTTACTAGACCTGAAACTAGCAATGAATAGTGATAATGGAGGACCCTACTATGGAAAACCTTGCTAAAACTGAGTTCCACTTAAATAGATTTCCTCACAGTCTCATGAAGCTAGTGTAATCTTCTAACGACTACAGATTTTTGACCATTCATTCACCATACACATGAATAAAAGATAGAAATTTAGTGCAGCTTTCAATTTTTTCCCAAACTAACTTTACACAACCATTTATCATCAATAAACAACAAAAAGTATGGACAAGGAAGGTTGCCAACACACAACAAAAATATTCAATATCAATGTACAACATTAACTAAACTACTAAAGCAAGCTAAAAAAATAGAACAACAAAGCTAATCTACTCAAATTCACTAACTATGAGAAGAAGAATCATGCAACATAAAGTTGGAACTCAAAAATCCACCAAATCAATGAATTTCTAATAAAATTCTAGTAGCATGTCTTTACAACAACTCAACTCTCTCTTGAAAATGAGAGGAGACCCCCTATTTCTAGTGTCCAAAAAGAAAAATGAATGGCCAAGATTTAATCTCATTGTGTGGCCAAGATTCACTACAAATTAGGGTTTCATCTACCCCCAAATATTTTACAATTTAAAATTGCATCTTATCATTTAGTCTATTTTTTCCTCATGTGGTAGCATTGTAGCTCTTTTGTTTTCTAGTTCATTTCTTTTTGTTGCATCTACTTGGTGAGGAACTCATCATCAATCACAGGATTTCCTTCATTCTTCTTTATAGTGGTGTATTCCACAAACTTGTCGATCAATGCCTAGAGCTCGTTCCATTCCAATATGTCTGATTGAAGCACTTGGAAGTTCGATTTCCTAGATTTGCTTGTAAGCTCATCCTAGTCCCTGTCATACTTTTGTGCATTCTTTATCATCTATTCAGATTGGGAGAAGACTCGTGCAGTGAAACCCATAAAATCTAGCTTTAGTGCATTTGTGGTCTTGTTCTCCATCTTCTTATGGAAGTATCGATTTATTTTCTCTGGGTCTAGTTCGACGATAGGCATATCAAAATCTGTCATTAGCCTTAGATATTCTTCACAGGCCTCCCTAATTTCCTTGACACAATCTATATCTAGCTCCACCTCATGGAGCACTCATTCCAACACTTCTTTTCTATGGTCTAGGCCCAACTTCCATGTCTCCATGAGCCAATGGTCACCTTCTACAAAATCAAGCTACTTTTCCTAGGATCTCTCAGGTATCTTGAGTATAGCCTCAAGCTTGGGATATGTGATCCTATATAACTCTGGGAAGTCGGTGCAAAATTTCCCTATTCCCTTGAGTATCTTTTGTACCTCCAGGAACTTGTTTGTTGTCCTGACAGTGCAGCCTATACCCATATTTCCATTGTACAAGACCTATTGGAACTAGTCTTCCATGGCCTTTCTCCAATTCTTTCTTATCTCGAACTTAGCAATGTGGTCCTTGGACAACAATTGTGGTGGCACTGATGCCATAGTGGGGAGTTCCTCGGCTAATGAACATTGTTGAATGTAAGTTGTTAGATATGCCACCTATGCTTTTAACTCCTCTTTGGAGGTCTTATCCTTATTCATTTGGTGCACAATGGCGGCGATGGATCCATGGAGATGGTCAATTTTATGCTCCCTTATTGTTGTTCCCAAATCAATGGTAGAAATATTATAGTTTACCCCCTCTTCTTTGTTAAATGGAGTGGATATTTGTATAGTTTTGGATCTTGATGCATCCCTTGTCATATGAGACTTGACCTTTAGCTTCTTCTCTTTCTTTGTACTTATTTGGGCTCAAGCCAATATGGCCTTGAGCCTTTCCTTTAGATCCCTTGGGGTTGGGGTTTTATTTTCCAATTTCTTTTTGAGCCATTCAGGCATCCAAGATTCCCCTTTCGGTGATTCATGACCACCTTCTTCTTGGGTGTGCTAAATTTCAATCTCTTTATTTCCAGGAGCCTCTTGCTCTATCCTTTCTTCCTCTTCTTCATTGAAATCTTGGATGAATACGGTTTCTTTTCTTGGGGACTCGGTGGTTGCGTGCTCCTTGGGGATGTCCTCTCTTTCAATGGTTTACTCTTCTTCCTCTTGGTCGTGCCTATGTTCTTCATGATGTTTTATCTCTGGGATTTTCTTCATTGCTTCATCCTCTTCTTCAAGCTTGTCTTCTTCTTTTTCTTCATTTTCCATTTCTTCTTTCTCTTTGGAAAGAGGCATCTCTTTATCATGCTTGGGGCTTTCATCTTGTTCCCTAATTTTAGGCTCAATGTTCTCCTCTATTTTCTCATTTGTATTCTTCTCTTCCTTAAAGGGCTATTTTTCTACTTCTTCCCCAATGTTCTTGAGTTGCTGAGCCAACTCCTCCTCGAGCTCTGGGTCAAAAGTTTCTAGAATATATTTTATGTCGAGCTCCTTAGTGTCTTCCTCGGATGATTGCGATTCTTCCTCCTCTCCTTCACACACCACCTTATCAATCACTAGGTGTTGGTACTTAGGGTGATCATGGTAATGATCTACATCTTCTTCCATCTCCTTACCAGCTTCCCTTTCTTGCCTCTCCAATTCTTTTGATATCTGAATTGTTGCTTTCATTTTTGGTGGTTCAGTTGGAGGCATAGGGATCGAAAGGCCAGCAATGACTTGTGCTAGGGTAGCTTGTACAACAGGGTTCATGAATACTCCAGAGACCTCTATTGGCATGTTTTTCATGTTCCTAGAAAAGAATTCTGGAAGTGATAAGGTAGGCATTGTAGTTATTGTTGCATTGGTAAGTGGAAGAAAGGTGGATGGAGACATCGATGAAGAAGAAAGCGAAGAGGTGGTGGCAGAGGAAGAATCTATCACCATTACTTGTCTAGTAGGTGGGGTGGAAGCAAGGTAGACCAAGATATCCACCACAGATGGAGAAGTGACATCAAGAGATTGGTAACTACACCATATCGAGGATCAATTACTATATTTTCATCCTCCATTATTTGATCTAGAACAAGGAACAATTTTAGCTTCTTGATGAAGTATGTCACCATGCGCATGTAGTGCCTCATACGAACCTCCTTGTCATCTCTACAGTTGGCCCAAAATTCTTCAACATTATGTACATGGGTGTGTTCAATCCCAACCATCTTCCTTAGCTTGTCATATGGATCCATCCATAGTCTGGCAATGTGGAGCTCCATATTATATTCCAAAAGTTCTTTATTAGAATAGTCCACACACTGGGATGTGTGGAGTTCATACATTCATTGGTTGAAGGAGAGGGGATAGGGAATCCACGCCCTATGTTTGTCACTTAGGAGGGTGTGTGCTCATTGTAGTTTCTAAAAGAATTCAAGTAGTATCAGCTGGTCATTTGGGTATCGGGGCAGCTTATATGGTTTCTCAGAGAAACCCTCTGCTTGAATGTATGTAAATTTTGGAAATTGAATGAACAAAAAGTTGAAATGATAGATGTAAGCATTAGAACTATGGGAGACACTCCTTTTAAAGTCACCCCCAAGAATTCTGATAATATGGCCTATGAGTCTGCAATAGTCTTTCTTAAAGTTTTGGAACTAAAGTTGGAGATATCTATAATAGACCTTCAATTCCCTGCCTGGAGCTAGATTTGGTGCTAGGAATAGTCCCCTGTATTGGGCATGGTTGGTAAGAAAATAGACCAGGTATGATGTCATGTAGAATTGTGAAGTCTTCTTCATCACCACAAATTGCTTGTGCAGGCACTGGCTGATCATCCCTGCCCAATAGAATTTGGTTTCCCCTCAGATTATTTCCTGTACAAAGTATAGCATCCATTCCTAAAAGAAGGTTGCAGTCGAAAGGCCCATGACTTTGCTTAATAGGGTTACCAAGTCATGATAATCCTCATAGAAATTGCTTCAGAAGAGCTCTTGGGGCACTTTATTTGCACTACTCCTCTTCTCCTTCAACTAGTACCGATTGATAAGCTTTTTGTACTTGAGGGGATCAATGTCCCACATCTTCTTACCATATTCTTTGGAGTTTCCTCCATCTCACTGAAGGTAGGGATGTGGAAGGTCTTCCCTATTGACTTGGTAGATAGATTAGCTAATATATTCCCATATTTGTCTACAATTCTTCTTGTGTCCTCCTAATATGCCTCCTTGTAGGCCATTACAAGCTCAGCGGTAATGACAGCAGGTGGGAAACTGGTAGCCTTGGCCAACCCACTGCTTCTGATTTTCCTATCATTTTCTATCGTTGGGTCTATCCAGACCCTTTGCTTGAACTCATCAATGTCAATATGTCCTAGATTTGTATCTAAGATCTCCCTCCAATTTGTGGTGACCTTGGAGTTGAGGGGTTCCCCTTGGAACTTGTACTTCATTTGGTCTTTATCCTCTTTACTCTTGGGTGCTTTAGCTGGTTTCTTTCCCTTTTTTTTTTTCTTCATAGTCACCTCTGAAGGTCTTGCACCTAGTTGTATATATCTTGCGGGCGAGAGAGTGGTAAGCATATTCAAGCATGAAAACATGGGGAAGATTACCAAAATTCCAACAAAACGATGTTAAATTCAATAATTTATCAGTCAAGGATTCTATCATTTTTCTCAGATCATTGTTAGATGTTCACTAGAGGAAGTTATAACAATGTGGGCCCATGGGTGTGGACTTCCTTGGGCCGGTAGCCGTTCTAAAGGTAGTTGTAGCAAAGGTGGCAATCAAGGCACGGTGGCCCGCCTTTCCCAACCAGCATCGAGATTTTCTCATGAAATGGAGTCCACCTAGGAGGTCAATCCATTTTGGCACATGGGTCGACATCACCTTGATTTTTTGGGAGCATTAAGTTTATCTTTTGGTCATGTGGGTCTAGGGAGGTGGAAGTAGGAGGTAGCTTGGATATTCAAGGCTTCGTCGTTTGAAATGGCTTTCACAAGGCAATGCCCCACAACTGGCGTCCCACCATGTGGGCCCTGGGGTTTCAAAGGATGTCATTATAATTCATTTAGAGCTCAAGCCAAAGCAATTCAAATGGTGCGGGGAGACGTTGGGTCACAACCATTTGGAACAACAAGGGTCAGACGGAGGTCCGATAGAGGAGGCTCCCATTATTGAGTTTGATTTCTTACTTGTTACCGAGCAGTGAAAGGGAGATGGCGGGGTCAGGCCTCGTATAGTGGGATGATGAAGGTTTGTAGATGGTTTGTAATGGTGGGAGCGAGACGAAAGTCTGCGACTAGTCACCTGCAAGAGGTGGTCTACCTAAGGTTTGTCACTTAATTGTTTCCACTTTTGAGCTCAGACGGACCTAGTGGGTTTAAAACCCACAGTGTGGAAGGTCAGCATTTAAAGGTCATTTGGAGCGACGGATAGGCTATGGCCTACAAGGAAGCTTAGACTTAATTACTTAGGGCATGAAGGAGAATGGCTGACAGAGGTGAGGTCAGGACCCCATCCCTAGAAAGTTGGCATCATTCTGCCATTTTGAGTAATCATTAGCTTGACAACGAAAGGTGAGTGACGACCCGCGAAGGACGACACGCAAGGAGAGATTACCTTTTTTTTGGTTTGGATGGTGGGTCGAAGGGCGAAGTCTGATAGGCGATGAGATGGGTCGTGAAAGCTATTTTAAATGGCGAGGCTGGAATTGAAACTTGCGGACAACAGCCCATAAAGAGAACTCCACAATAGACCAAGACTTAGACATTTTGGTGAAGTTGAATTTGATGGGAAATGGCTGAGGTAGGATCTGCGCACTGAGAAGGTAGGGCTAAAGGCTGTTTAGAACAACGAAACTCAAAGGGAATTTTGTATGCAAAGGCCCATGCCGGCGGAACTGAAAGGCATGAACGATCTTCGTTTGGGTTCATGAATTTTGACCAAGTTCGGGATGACTGATTAAGGGTGCCCTCCCACGAGGGTAGATCCAGTGGGGGCATTCATAATTTTAAGATTTAAACATTTTAATAGGAAGGCAATGGCGGTGGCAAAGGTGTGGGCCCGTGGGGCATGAATTTTCTAGTCGAAGAATGACCACAGGAACTTCAAGTCCCACATGTTACCACGGGCGATTCTTGAAGTTTATCAAAATCTCAACTTATGGTTTTTGTTCACCTGGGTTTGATCTAGTTAATTTTCAAGTTTCTTTCAAATATTTTAACAACTTTTATAGAATTTAAAGAAAACTCAAGATAGGGCATGTGACAGACAACTAACCTTTGAAGCCCAATGAAAATGAATGAACAAACAGCTGGCAGAGGCCTCAAATTGGTGAATGAACTTGGTAGGCATGACGATGGAAAAGGCGGAAAGCTATAACTCATTTCTAAACTCCTGAAAAGTGAAAATGACACCTCAAGATGGGCTATTTATAAAATTTTGAGCATTTAATGCCCCTCATAAATACAAGTACGATGACGTTCACAGTTGGTGAACAGGAATTTAAAAAATGGTGGTAGGAGCAGTGGGGTCTAGTGAGCAGACGACAGTTGGGAGTTAGACATTCGGGTGGTCAGTGATGAAAATGACAATCAGGGATGTGAGTCCCACGGCGTAGAAGGATGTTAGACGAAGGTCATTCGGAATAGCTGGGAAGCTATGGAAACCTGCATGGAGTGGCTCGCAAGGGCGGAACTACACTACTCCAAGGACGCCAGCATTAAAGAATGAAGGAAAACAACCAAGGAAGCTCTGCAAAGGCCTAAGGCCTTGAAATTTTGAGGGTAGCAAAATATGGTCATTTCAAGATGATTCCTCTAAGACTCACTGACCACTTAAGACACAAAATAGTGGGCATGCAAAATGAGGTAGTGATAAAAGCAACCTGGCAAAGGGAAAAGAAAGAGGGTCCCCATTCCAAATGAGGCATGTGTGCTAAAGGCACTACAAATGGCGACTCTATTGGGGAACACCCTTGAGCATTTTAAGGATAAATGCTCATTTGGAACCCAAAATCTTTGGTTTCATAGACCAGGGGCTAGTTTCCAAATGTGAACTAGGAGAATTGGATCCTTAGCTAAATCAACCCATGAAACATCTCAGAGGTGTGTGCATTCAATGAATTCATTCCCTCCCCTTAGAAACTGTGACAAGTGGTAGCTAATCAAACTGAGCAAGCTACATGAATCATCTAACCCCAAAAGCAACCTGTACATTGCCTCGCTGCCAGTCAGGCATCCATAGCCCCAATGGAGTTGTTGTTGTGACCCCATGAACATTTCTCTACTACTAGCCAGGTGTCCATAGCCCTAGTAGAGTTATCTGCACACCCATATGGATGCTTTATTTCATAATTTTTTATTTTATTTTCTTTTCTTTCGATATTTCTTTTAATACTTTTTCTTTTTTCTCAACTATGTAAGCATTGAAGCCTACTGTGGGTTTGGGAATCGCAGTGGTTACTAGAGAAGAACTGAGATTTTTCACTTGCCAAGTCCTCATAACGACCACAACATAGCTCTTTAGAAACAATTAGTGTACATTTCATGTAAAATATGAGATGAATTTAAAAGGAAGATTCAACGAAGGGTTGAGTTCTAAGTTAATATTAGAGTTCAAATGAGGAGACCATTCCATGGAAACAATCAGGGACCAATAATTGAGAGTGAATATTTAGCCAAAGAACACTAAAAGAAAACAATAGAGTGAATCGTTGGTTAAACCAAGCATGAACATCATGGCAAAAATGAAGAACACCATCAGCAAGACAAGTGTGGTTTGGAAATGAGCAAAACAAAAGTGAAGCAAAGTACCAAAACAAAGAAACAAAAGAAACCTAAACTAACCTATATATAGTTATTTACAAGAACAACTTGGGAGAGCTCAGGCTTGGAAATAATACTTAAGGTGTTTCCCATTGATAGGAAATGTGATGTCTTCTCTAGTTAAGGTCTTGAGGTTGAAAGCATTATCTCTAAGGATTTCAACAATCTAAAACGGGCCAAGCCAAAGCTTGACGAATTTGTTATGTCCCCCTTTCTTCTCATGGGCCTTGTCCCAACATATGACTAGATTAGCAATTATAAAGGCCTTTATTTTGGCTCATCGATTGAACCATCTTTTGACCATGCCCTAATGTTTGGAAAAAATTTCAATAGCATGGTCACACACTTCTTCTAAGTGTAGCAGCTCAACTAAGTGAGCTTCTCATTGATCCCTTTCTTCATAAAAGGCATTGATGAATTGAAGGGTAGGGATTTTTAGGTGAATCAGGAACATAGGCTCTAAGCCATAAATGAGGTGGAATGGGGAATCACCCAAGGAGGCCTTGTGATGTGTGTGATCTACCCAAAGGGCAAAACAAAGTTGGGTATGCCAGTCCTTGGGATTCCTATCAAGCAATTTTTTGATGACAGTGATGAGGTTTTTGTTTGTAGATTCATCCAAGCCATTTCCCTAAGGATAATATTTGGATGAAAACTTGATATAAATTCCATAGTAAAAGGCCCAATTGATGAACTTAAGTGAAGCAAAGGCAGGGTCGTTATCACATACTAAAACATAGGGACAACCGAAGCAATTTAAAATAAAACTTTCAAGGAAATTGATAACTACCTCTGTGGTGCATTGTCTACATGCAATAGCTTTTGTCCATCTAGTACAATAATTGGAGGTAGTTAGAATGTACATGTGACCCATAGAATATGGTGGGCTTACCATACCAATGAATTCAAGACCCCATTGCACGAACGGTCTTACCTCCAAGACTGGTTGCAGCGGGACAACAACATTCCTTTCTCTGGTTGTGACGGTATGGTAGACCTGGCACGTATGAATGTGGCTATGAGCATCTTTGAAGACTATCGACCAATAGTAACCTACTCATATGATCTGATGTGTTGTTGAAAGACTAGATCCATGACCGGTGCTGAATTTATCATGAAATTATTTCAAGACCCACTCTACTTCTTTCCCAAGGAATCTAAGGTAGACACCTTCATGATTCTTCTTGTAGAGTATAGATCCTTGTAGCATGTAGTTGTTGCTTTTCAGATAGAAAGCACATTTTTGAACCCTCTGTAGACAAGTTGGGCATTTTTTTAGCAAGTAGATGATATCGGTGTACCACTCCCTTGGGAAAACATCTTAAAGTCGATATTGTTGAAACGTAAGTTTAGGTCTTGCTTCAGCCATTGTCTTAGCTATTTTTTGGGTGAGGGTTTTTCCTCTTACTAACTTCATTTGTTGAATTTCTATGTTGTACTCCTACAACAATGTGACCCACTTTTCTCTTCTTTCACCCAACTCATTTTGCATCAGCAGTGTCTTTACTACCAAGTCAGGGACAATGGTGAACACCTTGTTCCGTAGGATGTAATGTCTAAACTTCTTGACTCCTCTGATGAGATCATATGCTTTTTCTCCACACTATGGTATCCTAGTTTAGCATCTTTTAGGGGAGAACTCATAAAAGCAATTGGGTGCTCATTTCCTTCGCTATCCTTTTGAGTTAGAATGTTGGCACATGAGTGATTTGAAGCAAATGAGTAAATGTAGAATGACTTTAGGTAATTAGGGCTAACAAGCACAGGTGTCTCAACAATAGATTTCTTGATTTCTTCAAAGGCCTGCTTCACCTCTAGAGTCCACTCAATTTTAGCATCTTGCTTCAACATGGCATTGAGTGGCTTAACAATTTCAGTAAAGCCTATAATAAATTTTTTGACGAAATTTATCTTTCTGAAGAAAGATTTCAGCTCTTTCTTGCTTCCTGGCAACTGAATCTTTAAGAGGGATTGGATACACTCGAGGTCTATAGAGATTCCTCATTCTGAAATAACATGCCTGAGCCATTTTCCTTTTGTGACTCTGAAGATACACTTCCTCATATTAAGGGAAACCCAAAATTCTCTGCACCTTTGAAACACTTTGCACAAATCAGCAACATGATCAACCTGTTTCTTTGAGAACATGGTAAGATCATCCATGTAGATGATTATTCACTTCCTGATTAGATATTTGAAGGCTACGTCCATTTTACATTGGAAGGTGATGCCGACGTTGATGAGTCTGAACAACATTCTCCTATATGTAAAGTTCCTCCACTTGGTGGTGAACATGTTTTTGTGTCTATCTTTGTATTGCACCATCACTTGGTTATATCCAAAATACCCATCGAGGAAGGAAATCATCTATGATCCATTAACAATCTACAATACCTCATCTAATGAAGGCACTAGATATTTTTCCTTCTTCAAAGCTCTATTCAAATTGCAAAAATCCAAGCACAGTCTGATTTCTCCGTTCTTTTTTCTCCTATATGAAAAGGTTCCCCACTTGGTGGTGAATGTGGTTTTGTGTCTATCTTCATATTGCACCATCACTTGGTTATATCTAGAATACCCATTGAGGAAGGGAATCATTTGTGATCCATTAACAATCTGCAATACCAAAACTAATGAAGGCACTAGATAGTTGTCCTTCTTTGAGGCTCTATTCAAATTGCAGAAATCCACACACAGTATGATGTCTCCATTCTTTTTTCTAACTAGGACCAAATTAGCCACCCATGTGAAGTGCCTAATTGGAAATATGATTTTGGATGACAACAACTTTTGCATTTCCCTATAAATGATAGTCTCCAACAAGGCATTAATAAGACATTGTCACTGTTGAAAAGGTCGGACATCCGGTCTAAGAGGAATAGTGTGCATAATAATGGAGGTATTGTAGGTCTTCAAATATTTATAGCTCCATGCCACCACATCATGATAATTTTTCAAAGCATCAATGATTCCTTTTCTTTCTTCTGACATGCAGACTTTACCAATAAACACATTTTTAACCTCCTCAATTGTCCCGAG
Organism: Sequoia sempervirens; assembly: GCA_007258455.2. NCBI lineage: Eukaryota > Viridiplantae > Streptophyta > Pinopsida > Cupressales > Cupressaceae > Sequoia > Sequoia sempervirens. The sequence goes on along the minus strand of VDFB02271358.1, from coordinate 133,585,844 downwards.
GTTGTGAGTGTTGCACTAATTATTGATGGAATCCTTTTTTGCTTGATAATCTTGCTCTCGGATCTAATCGAGGTCAAATATATGCTCGATTTGAACCATGCCTCTGGGGATAGTATTCGTTTTCAAGTTGATGAACCCTTCTATATCTAATTCAACCTCTTCAGGCTCAGTTTCATCAATTATCTGAGTAGCAAACACATCAGAACTAGTGATAAATTCCAAGATGTTTTTTTCATCATTGAACACCTAAAAATGAGTGACATTGTCTAGCACAAATGGGGTAGAAGTAAGCTCAACAGTGAACCTTTTAAGGCCATACAAAGAGAGGGGTTGCAGCGTGCTAGCTAATTGGGCTAAGCCATTAGTAGTATGGTTTTGGGAGCGAGGGATCAACTAGGTATTAAAGACATCTAAGCTTTCTAAAAGATCCAAAACTCTATGCCTATAGTTTGCTAGCCTTCTATCATGACAGGATTATAATTTCCTAGCTTGTTTTAGTACCAATTCTGAATCACCGAAGACTTGTAATATTTTAACTTTCTTCCTTAGAGCCATTAGGAGACCATGAACTAGTGCTTTGTACTCTATTACATTATTAGTACAATAGAATGTAAGTCTATGAGCAGCGAAGTAGGTCTTACTCGTGGGGATGATGAGTTAGAATTCGGCTCTAACTCCTTACTTGGATTCAGACTCATCAAAGTGCAGTGTCTAGAACCTAGAAGGTTCTTTAACTTTGGGGCCAATAATGTGTTCATTCCTCCTTGGCTACATGCTTATATCCATAATCTCTAGAGTGGACATTGACTCAACATGATTGATAGAAGGCGGTTTGGTTGGTAGCTCCTCTTGAGAAGTGACTTGTCCTTTGACATGTTCTACTATTGTTTAATACAAGTAGCACTCAAATTCTAAGTGGGAAGCGTTATGCACTCTACACCAACTAGGCAGAAAAAGCTCTTGGAAATCCACCCTGGCCCCTAGACTGAGTAGATCTTGTATGCATTTTTCCATGAAGTCTTGAAATCCATCTAGCAGTCCTAAATTACCATCTTCGTAAGACTCATCATCGTCTGATTCTACTAACATTTCTATGCTCTAGGGTGTGTAGGCTAGGTGGGTAGGAGGACTGCATTGCACCAAGAATACCTCTTCAGTCATCTCTTCTTCTTAAGGCTCCAATTCTTCCTAATATGCCATGGGAGAATAATTTCCTAGCTCAGTTTCAGCAAAAAACCTCTCATTAACATTGTATTCTGTAATCATGAACTTCATGCGGGGTTCTTGGTCAATGCGAATATGATTTGGTATCCCCTTCCATGGCAACTAGATGTGGGAGAAATTAGTTGTGGTGTACCCATTCAATGCTTGGGTGAAGTCTTGTCCCAAAATGATTTCGTATGTGTCAGGAATATCCGCAACCTAGATGTCAATAACCTACTAGACCCTTGGATCTGCAACAATCTACATAGGGATACAATTGATCTCTCCAATGATGTTCACCTCAGTTTTATCCAACTGAGTTACTTTTCTTCTTGAAGGTGTGGGGACAATCCCGAGAGCCTTGCATATAGCCAAGGGCATGACATTAGTCAATGCTCCTAAGTCAATCAAACAATTATGTAGGTTCTTCCCTAATACTCTAATAATGGTAAGGAAAGGAGGCATTTCAAGCTTTCCCTGGAAGAGTCGCATAGGTCTGTCAACCTAGGCCACCTGACCTATGTATTTTTCATTTGTCTTTTCCATGGCTTTCCCTTGACTTTGCTCTCTAGTAGGTTGTTTTTTTGTTTGCTGATTTGGAGGGGCATCCTTTTTTTTCCCTATAATTTCTTGAATTACTGGCTCATGTGGTGGTTCTTTGAAAGAGACTCTTTTGGCTAGTATTTCTTACGTTGCTTTGGAGGAAGGAGCCCCATTAATCATTCTAAAGAAGATGTGCCTAATTGCAAGAGCCTTGAGCAACTCAAAAGTGAGAAGACTAATTTTAACCTTTTTGAATTCCTCAGTGACATATTCACCTATTTTCTCATTTTCAACCTCAAAGGCTCTACCTATGGAAGAGCTAGCTGGAAGTTTTTCCATTTCACTCGGCTATTTTTTTTTGTCTAAGTATTGAGTGGGTACATGGGGAAAGCCTAGATTGTTATTGGCATTAGAATCAGGCAGGGTGCTAAAGTTATTTTTTTTAGAAGTAGTGAAAGGCCCTCCTGCTTGAATATTCCTTAGGAAATATGGGGGTGTTCTTTGGTCAAAAATTTGGACCTCGTCCTCACAAAACTCCTCCTCATCTACAAGACCATTATCCATGGAATTAAAGATTTGAGACAAGGCTTCCTTGTTACTTACCTCTTTTACTTCTTTGTTCTTTGGGGAGGTGGCCTCAGTTTCTAGCACATTGTTGTCACTCCATTGAAAATGGGGCTTGATTGACCATGAGCACGGAAGAATCGTATGGCTCAGACGAGACTATGTCTCTACAATCTGCACTATCAACAACATTCAGGACCTCCACTTGAAAGATATCCACAACCGTGAGGGACTTGAGGCAATCTAGCTTGGAGTGTCTATTTGTTTTATGGATCTAGCACCACTCGAATAAAGCAACTTCGGCAAGGTACACTCCACTAGTCATTTTCTCCATATTAGCCAGTTGATAGAGAGGAATGGGAACACCTCCATTGTTTGGTCTTGTATTCCAATTCCTATTTTTTCTGTATGAGGGTCTCCTTTCAAAATTCTAATTGGAGCCTTACCCTCACTCATAATTCTACCCTGATGAGGTGTTGGCCTCATAGCTATCCCTATTATCTCGATTGAGGTTAGCCTAAATGTTGCGCTAAAAATCCTACAGATGATTATTTTTGTTACAAAAATGTGTCATCTCCATGGACATCTTCCTAATCATTTATCTTATTTCATCCAACTGATCCTTCTTCCTATTGCTCGGCTGCGATGTTTGATTCTAGAGAAAGACGAGTTGTGCTACTAGCTAATTTTAATGAGCAGGAAGAAATTCAGACCATTGTAGGTATAGGGGAACTTGAGGCTACTGTGAATAAGCTTATTATTGTTGGGGCTATAGATAATGTGGAATAAGAGGTGTCTGATTCATAGGTTGTCCTAGATGAGGAACTATGGGCAACTGTGGCACCTGGTTCATAAGAGGTGTATGGTGTTGGAGTGTTTGATTGAGCCCTTGAATCTACATAGGATGAGTGACCTACCCTAAGGAAGGCAATGGACCAACAAATTTTTCCCCAAGTCTATGTTGGATTTGACTACCTTGAAATAAGCATCCACCAATCTTGCAGGTGGTGGGTTCATTCTTTTCACAAACGTTATAGTGAGATTGTCCAAGGCAGCATAGTAGACTAGAAAAATAGCAGCATCATTAAGTACATACGGAGTTTGCAACCTCATGTACGCTTAATGGAAATGATCGATGAAGGAGCCTATTGGCTCATTAACCTCTCTATGAATGAACATGAACTGTTGATATAGTTTTGAAGGGCTGATTGAAATCTTGTATTTCCTCAAGAAGGCATTCTTCAAAAGGTCCCAAGTGGTGATGGTCCCCGTTGGTATATTGATGTACCAATAAAAGGCTTCTTTTCCCAAAGAATAAGGGAAAAATCTACATGCCACATCCTTGTGATCAATCTGCATATCCTTCAATACTATTTGAAATATCTTGATTTTCTCTTCAGTTGTCCTTTACGGATCCTAAGGGTTGAAGTTCGTGCATAATCCCTCTGAGTTCTTAGGCATGTCATGGTAAGTGTTGAACAACAATAGAGAGGGGTTGTTCCCCAGCCAAGCCATGAAGGGAGGTAGAGGTGGTATTTGTTGTTGAACAGTAACCTAGGGCTGCATAAGGGTAGTGACAATTGGGACTGCACCTTGGACTTGAAGAAAGGGACAGGGGTAACACCCTGGCTATGGGAAGCAGGTGGTTGAAATTCAGTTTGGGATGGCTAAGTGGAAAATGTGGAAGTGGAGAAGGATTGATGAGTATGGGGGAAATGGAAGCAGGAGGGAGGTGAAGGTAAAGGTGTAGTGGATGCAATGAGGAGGAAGAAGAGGCTATGTCCCCTCTTTTAGTCCTTCTAGCACTTGTAGGGGGTTGTAGTTCTTGAAATTTCCCTTTGTTTGGTTTATCTTCAAACTCTTTGGAATCTCTCAGGGGAAAATGACCCAATTCGATCTAGCTTAACTCAAAAGGCCTTCCTTCTAGCGCCACTTCTGCTAATGGGTCATTTTGCACTTCTCAACACAGGCAATGCATAGGTGCATCACCTCTCTTGAAAGGAAATCTCCAACAACAAGTTGCTAAGAATCACCCCGAGGTCTCTCAGGTGTTAGGTCATGACTTGCTTGGAATGTCTCAGTTGTTTTGATGTGATCTTGTTGGTAATCATAGGGTAGACTTACGTAAGTTAAGTTGGATGAGAATTAGATCTTCTAATGGAGTTCTTAAAATGGGAAAGTGATTGCACAATTGTTGTAGGTTCAAACAGCAGTGTAGAACTCCTATTTTAACTTCATATTTAGCTTTAAAATGCACAATAAACTTTGTTCAAAGCCACTATTAAAAAAAAGAAGAAAAAAGGGTAGGGAAGAGAGGAAGTTCCTAGACCTGAAACTAGCAATGAAAAATGATAATGGAGGAGCCTACTGTGGACAACCTTCCTAAAACTGAGTTCCATTTCAACAGATTTCCTCACAGTCTCATGAAACTAGTGCAATCTTCTAAGGACTGCAAATTTTTCACCATTCATTCACCATAATCATGAATAAAAGATAGAAATTTAGTGAAGCTTTCAATTTATGCCGAGACTAACTTTACACAACCATTTATCATCAATAAACAACAAAAATTATGGAAAAGGAAGGTTTCCAACACAAAACAAAATTCTTCAATATCAATGCACAACATTAACTAAATTAGTAAAGCAAGCTAAAACATATAGAATAGCAAAGCTACTCAAATTCACTAACTATGAGAAGAAGAATCATGCAACATAAAGTTGGAATTCAAGAATTCCTTAAATCCATGAATTTCTATTAAAATTATAGTAGCATGTCTTTACAACAATTCAACTCTCTCTTGAAAATGAGAGGAGACCCCCTATTTATAGTGTCCAAAAAGTAAAATGAATCACTGAGATTTAATCTCATTATGTGGTCAAGATTCACTACAAATTAGGGTTTCAACTACCCCGAAATATTTTACAATTTAAAATTACATTTTATCATTTAGTCTATTTTGTCCTCATGTGGTAGCACTGTAGCTCTTTTGTATTCTAATTGATTTCTTTTTGTTGCATCTACTTGGTGAGGAACTCATCATCAATCACGAGATTTCCTTCATTCTTCTTTACAGTGGCATATTCTACAAACTTGTTGATCAATTCCTGGAGCTTGTTCCATTCCAATATGTCTGATTGAAGCACTTGGAAGTTTAATTTCCTAGATTTGCTCGTAAGCTCATCCCAGTCCCTGTCATACTTTTGTGCATTCTTTATCACCTGTTTAGATTAGGTGAAGGCTCGTGCAGTGAAACCCATAAAATATGGCATTAGTGCATCTGTGGTCTTATTCTCCATCTTCTTATGGAAGTATGGCTTTATTTTCTCTGGGTCTAGTTCGACGGCAGGCATATCAAAATTTGTCATCAACCTTAGATATTCTTCACAGGCCGCCCTGATTTCCTTGACCCAATCAGTATCTAGCTCCACCTCATGGAGAACTCATTCCAACACTTCTTTTCTATGGTCTAGGCCCAACTTCCATGTCTCCACAAGCTAGTGGTCACCTTCTACCAAAGTAAGCTCCTTTTCTTAGGATCTCTCAGGTATCTTGAGTATAGCCTCACACTTGGGATATGTGATCCTATATAACTCTAGGAAGTTGGTGCAAAATTTCCTTATTCCCTCAAGTATCTTTTGTACCTCCAAGAACTTATTTGTTGTCCTAACAACACGACCTATACCAATATTTCCATTGTAGAGGACCTGTTGGAACTAGTCCTCCATGGCCTTTGTCCAATTTTTTCTTCTCTCCAACTTATCAATGTGGTCCTTGGACAACAGTTGTGGTGGCGCTGATGATGTAGTGGGGAGTTCCTCGACTGAAAACCATTATTGAATGTAAGTTGTTAGATCTACCACCTATGCTTTTAACTCCTCTTTGGAGGTCTTATCCTTATTCATTTGCTGCATGATGGTGGCAATGGATCCCTAGAGATGGTTGATTTTTTGCTCCCTTGTTGTTGTTCCCAAATCAATGGTAGAAATATTATAGTTTACACCCTCTTCTGTGATAACTGGAGTGGCTATTTGTACAGTTCTAGATGTTGATGCATCCATTGTCATATGAGACCTAACCTTTGGCTTCTTCTCTTTCTTTGTACTTATTTGGGCTCGAGCCAATATGGCCTTGAGTCTTTCCTTTAGATCCCTTGGGGTCGGGGTTTTCTTTTCCAATTGCTTTTCAAGCCATTCAGACATCCAAGATTCCCCTTTTGGTGATTCATGATCACCTTCTTCTTCTTGGGTGTGTCAAATTTCAATCTCTTTGTTTCCAAGAGCCTCTTGCTCTGTCCTTTCTTCCTCTTCTTCATCAAAATCCTTGATGAATACAGTTTCTTTTCTTGGGGACTCGGTGGTTGCATGCTCCTTGTAGCTGTCCTCTCTTTTAGTGGTTTTCTCTTCTTCTTCTTGGACATGCCCATGTTCTTCATGATGTTCTATCTTTGGGATTTTCTTCATGGCTTCATGACCACCTTCTTCTTCTTGGGTGTGTCAAATTTCAATCTCTTTGTTTCCAAGAGCCTCTTGCTCTGTCCTTTCTTCCTCTTCTTCATCAAAATCCTAGATGAATACAGTTTCTTTTCTTGGGGACTCGGTGGTTGCATGCTCCTTGGGGCTGTCCTCTCTTTTAGTGCTTTTCTCTTCTTCTTCTTGGACATGCCCATGTTCTTCATGATGTTCTATCTTTGGGATTTTCTTCATGGCTTCATCCTCTTCTTCAGGCTTGTCTTCTTATTTTTCTTCCTTTTCCTTTTCTTCTTGCTCTTCAGAAAGAGGCATCTCTTTATCGTTCTTGGAGCTTTCATCTTGTTCCCTAAGTGGAGGCTTAGTGTTCTCCTCTGTTTTCTCATTTGTATTCTTCTCTTCATTAGAGGGCTATTTTTCTACTTCTTCCCTGATGTTCTTAGTTGTTGAGCCAACTCCTCCTCAAGCTCCAAGTCAAAAGTTTCCAGAATATATTTTGTGTCAGGCTCCTTAGTGTCTTCCTCAGACGACTCTGATTCTTCCTCCTCTCCTTCACTCACCACCTTATCAATCACTAGGTGTTGGTAATCAGGCTGATCATGGTAATCATCTGCTTCTTCTTCCATCTCCTTAGTAGCTTCCCTTTATCGCCTCTCCAATTATTCTAATATCTATATTATTTCTTTCATTTCTAGTGGTTTGGTTGGAGGCATAGGGACAGGAAGGCTAGCAACAACTTGTGCTAGGGAAACTTGTACAACAAGGTTCATGAATACCCCAAAGAGCTTCATTGGCATGTTCTACATGTGCCTAGCAAGTGCTTCCAGAAGTGATAGGGTAGACATTGTAGTTGTCGTTGCAGTGGTAAGTGGAAGAAAGGAAGATGGAGACATGGATGAAGAAGAAAGCAGAGAGGTTGTGGCAGAGGAAGAATCTATCACCATTACTTGTGTAGTAGGCAGGGTGGAAGCAAGGTGGACTAAGATATCCACCGTAGATGGAAAAGTGGCAACCATCACCTAAGAAGCAGGCAGAAGGGAAATAGTGGTGGCAACGATAGCAGTGGTGACTGCAATAATGGAGGCAACAGGTGGGCACTTTGGTTGCTCAGCCTCTTGTTCTTCTCCTTCATGGAGTGGGTCCTCCTAGATGTTGGGCATCTATGTGATACTGCCAAATGTCTTTGATTTCTTGGAAGGTTCACCTTCTGAGGCTTTCCTTGAGTACACCCTAGGCTTAGGATTTTGTTCAGTCATCTCTTTTCTCTTCCTTGATTATGTAGTGGGAGAAGATTTTGAAGTTTCTCTCATCAGGGCAGTAGTAGCAGAGGCACTGTCAGTCTCACTTCTCGGCTTGTCCTCAAGCTCACCATATGTTAGGGAAACCCCCTATAGTTTCAATTGGGCGATCTATCTTTCGATCCATTCTTTGTTTCTTTCCTGAACCGATTTCCTCAGAATATCGAGGTCATTGACCTCTTCTTCGTTCCAGTCAATTAATGGCAGTGGGAGATTGGAAACTGCACCGTATCGAGGATCAATTACTGTATTCTTATCCTCCATTATTTGATCTGGCATATGGAACAAGTTGACCTTATTGACGAAGTACACTGTCATGTGCATGTAGTGCCTCATACGCACCTCCTTGTCATCTCTGCAGTTGGCCCAAAAGTCTTCAACATTATGTACATGGGTGTGTTCAATCCCCACTATCTTCTCGAGCTTGTCATATGGATCCATCCATGGCTAGGTAGTGTGGAGCTCCATATTATATTCCACAATTTCTTTATCAGAATAGTCCGCACACTGGGATGTGTGGAGTTCATACATTTCCTGGCCAAAGGAGAGGGGATAGGGAATCCTCACCTTGTGTTTGTTGCTTCAGAGGGTGTGTCCTCACTGTAGCTTCTAGGAGAGTTCAAGTAGTATCAACCGGTCAGATGGTTTCTTGGAGAAACCCTCCACTCGAATGTATGAAAATTTTGGAAATTGAATGAACAAAAATCTGAACTAGTGGATGTAAGCATTAGCACTGTGGGAGACCCTCCTTTTGAAGTCACCCCCAAGCATTCTGATAATATGGCCTATGAAGGTGTCATTGACTCTATAATAGTCTTTCTTAAATTTCTAAAACTAAAGTTGGGGATACCTGTCATAGACCTTCAATTCCTTGCCTGGAGCTAGATTTGGCACTACAAATAGTCCCCTATATTGGGCATGGTCGGCAAGCAAATAGACTAGGTATGATGTCATGTAGAATTGTGAAGTATTCTTCACTGCCACAAATTGCTCGTGTAGGCATTGGTTGATCATCCCTAACCAATAGAATTTGGTTTCCCCTCAGATTATTTCCTCTACAAAGTATAGCATCCATTATTGAAAGAAGGTTGCAGTCGAAAGGCCCATGACTTTGCTTAATAGGGCTACCAAGTAATGATAATCCTCGTAGAAATTGCTTTAGAAGAGCTCTTGGGGAACTTTATTTGCACTGCCCCCTTCTCCTTCAGCCAATACTGGTTGATAAGATTTTTTCACTTGAGGGGATCAATGTCCCACATCTGCTTACCATATTCTTTAGATGTTTCCTCCATCTCACTGAAGCTATGGATGTGGAAGGTCTTCCCTATTGACTTGGCATATAGATCAGCTAATACATTCCCATCTCTATCTACAATTCTTCTCGTGTCCTCCTGATATGCATCCCTATAGGCCATTACAAGCTCAGGGGAAATGAGAGTAGTCAAGAAATCGACCGCCTTGGCCAACCCACTACTTCTGATTTTCCTGGCATTTGTTGTCGTGGGGTTGATCTAGATCCTTTGCTTGAACTCATCAATGTCAATATGTCCCAAATTTGTATCTAAGATTTCCCTCCAATTTGTGGTGACCTTGGAGTTGAGGGGTTCACCTTGGAACTTGTCCTTCATTTGGTCTTTATCTGCTTTACCCTTGGGTGCTTTAGCTGGATTCTATCCCTTTTCTTTCTCCACAACCACCTTCAAAGGTCCTTCACTTGGTTCCATATATTCTGCAGGTGAGAGAGTGGCAAGCACATTCAAGTATGAAAACACAAGGAAAGTTAGCTAAAATCCAACAAAATGATGTTAAATCTGATATTTATTAGTCAAGGATTCTATCATTTCTCTCAGATCATCATTAGACATTCACTGGAGGAAGTTATAACAATGCAACTGTTCTGAAGGCAGCTGCAGGAGGGGCAACAATCAGGGCACGATATCCCACATGTCCCAACCCACATCAAGATTTGGTCATAAATGGGGTCCACCAAGGACGTTAATCCATTTTGGCACGTGGGTCGACATCACCTTGTAGTTTTGGGAGCTTTAAGTTCATCTTTTAGTCATGCAAGTATAGGGAGGTGGAAGTAGGAGGTAGCTTGGACGTTCAAGGATTTGTCATTTGAAATGACCTTCACAAGGCAGTGCCCCGCAAGTGATGTCCCACCATGCGGGCCCCAGGGTTTCAAAGGATGTCATTACAATTCATTTAGAGCTCAAGCCATAGCAAGTCAGATGGTGCGGGGAGATGTTGGGTCACAACCATTTGGAATAGTGAGGGCCAAACGGAGGTCCAACAAAGAAGGCCCACATTATCGAGTTCACATGGAGCCTGGGTTTTCTTACTTGTTACCAACCAATTGGAGGGAGATGTCAGGGTCGGGCCCTGCATAGTGGGCCGATGGACGTTTGTAGATGCTTTGGAACAACAGGAGCAAGATAGAAGTTTGCGACCAACCACCCGCAAGAGGCGGTTCGCCTAAGGTTTGTCACTTAATTTTTTTCGCTTTTGAGCTCGGATGGATGCAAAGGGTTTGGAACTTGTAGTGTGAAAGGTCAGCGTGTAAAGTCCATTTGGAGTGGCAGATAGGCTATGGTAGCCTACAGACGAAAGTCCGCAGGGAGAGGCCTGCAAGGAAGCTTAGACTTAATCACTTAGGGTATGAAGGAGAATGGCCAACAGAGGTGAGGTCGAGACCCAGTCGTTGGAAAGGTGGCATCATTCCACTATTTTGAGTAGTCATTAGCTTGACGGTGAAAGGGGAGTGACGACCCGTGAATTATAGCCCGTAAGGAGAGATTACCTTATTTTTTTGGTTTAGTTGACGAGTCGAAGGGCGGAGTCTGATACGTGGAGAGATGGGTTGCGAAAGTCATTTCAAACGGCGAGGCTAGGATGGAAACCCGTGGACAACGGCTCGTAGAGAGAACTCTACAATAGACCAAGAGTTGGACATTTCAGCATGTTGAATTTGATGGGCAATGGTTGAGGTAGGATCTACACACTAGGAAGGCGGGGCCTAAAAGTCATTTAGCATGATGAAACTTGAAGGGAATTACATATGCAGAGGCCTACGCCGACTGACCCGAAAGGCATGGAGGATCTCCATTTGGGTTCATGAATTTTGACCAAGTTCAAGACGATTGATTAAGGGTGCCCTCCCACAAGGGTGAATCTGGTGGGGGCGTTCATTGTTTTAAGATTTCAACATTCTAATAGGAAAGTGACATCGACGGATAAGGTGCGAGCCTGCTAGGCACAAATGTTTTGGTCGAAGAATGGTTGTAGGGACCTCAAGTCCCGCATGAGGCCCATGGGCGATTCTTGAAGTTTATCAAAATCTTAACTTATGGGTTTTGTTCACTTGGGTTTGATCTAGTTGATTTTAAGCTTTCTTTCAAAGATTTTAACAACTTTTATAGAATTTAAAGAAAACTCGAGATAGGGCATGCAACATAAAACTAACCTGTGAAGCCTGATGAAAATGAATGAACAAACAGCTAGCGAAGGCCTCAAATGAGTGAATGAACTTGACACGCATGATGATGGAAAAGGCAACAAGCTCTGACTCATTTCTAAACTCCTAACAAGCGAAAATGATAGCTCAAGATGGGTTATTTATAAACATTTGAGTATTTAATTCCCCTCATAAATGTAGGTACGGTGGCATTCAAAGTTGGTGAACAAGCATTTTAAAAATGGCGGCGAGAGTGGTAGGGTCCAGTGAGCTGATGACAGTTAGGAGTTAGCCATTTGGGTGGTTGGAAATCAAGGATGTGGGTCCCATGGCGTGGAAGGATGCCAAATGAAAGTTGTTCAAAACTACCGAGAAGCTAAGGAAACCTGCATGGAGTAGCCCATAGGGGTGGACCCACACTGCTCTAAGGATGCTAGCATTAAAGAATGAAGGAAAACAGCCAAGGAAGCTTTGCAAAGGCCTAAAGCCTTGAAAATTTGAGGGTAGACAAATATGGTCATTTCAAGATGATTCCTTTAAGACTCATTAACCACTTAGGGCACAAAATAGGGGGCACACAAAACGAGGCAGTGACAAAAGCAACCCAACAAAGCAAAAAGAAACGGGGTCCCCGTTCTGAATGGGGCGTGTGTGCTAAAGGAACAATAGTAACATTCTAGCAAAAAATTCCATCTCCTTGGGATTATGCATGAATAATGAAGCAAAATTTTGAGCAGCCATTATTGGTCTGCAAACGGGTTTGGAGTTGGGAGTGAAACATGTTCACCTAGAGGGGGACTCACTCATTACCATCAATGCTATTCGAAGAAGCAAGGAATTGAACTCAAAGCTAAATCATTTTTTGCAATTCATCAAACGTTTGGAAAGCAAATTCGAGGCATTTCAAATAAGCCACATCTTCAGGGAAGGAAATAGCAAGGCTGATGAGCTAGCGAAAAAGGCGTATGGTGGCAACACATAAGCAAAAAAGTGGGTTGTTTGGAAGCTGTCGGAAGGATGGGACTTGTAAACTATAAATCAGAAAAAGGTCACCAGAGAAGGGTAAACCCACAAAATTGGTTTAAAATTCTAATGAAGAAGGAAAATTGCAGAAAATGCCCCCATGCCAAAAATTTTGATTTTTTGGGGGTTCAAACGAACATTTGGTTTGAGTGAACCAGCGAACCCCCGTTTGAGAGAAACCATTAAATGTTGGGTCCCACATTTTTTGAAAAAAAAAAGAAATGGAAAGGGTTGTGGAAAGGGAGTTCGCTCGAACCATGGTTCAAGTGAACCCTAGTTCAAGCAAACCTCCAAGGGGGGCTAGCTCAAACCAGGGTTCACTCAAAACCCCCTTTTCCCCCCTTCTCCCCCTCTGGCACCAAAAAACTCCAAAAAATTTCCCTTTGAAGCTCCAGTTGAGGATGAAAATGGAGGAGACTTCAAATACCCAACTGGATGATAGTAGTCTTTAGAACGAGCTATCCAAGAAATATAATTTTAATATGTTTTGGTTTTATTATGTATTTATTTTTTTAGTTTGATTAAACATAGGATTTTCACCAAAAATCAAGCTCTCTGTTCTGCACATGTGGAAAAATAGAAAATTATCAAAAAAAAAATTGAAAAATATTCGTGCACTAGATATTGATGTCATTGATCCAACTAAAAAAGAGAATTTTGATACATACAAAAAAAGTTATGTTGTATATGGTCTAGCTATGTCTGAATTGTATTTGGTTTGACGTTGAAACTTGATTAAGGAAAAAATATTCAATAAAACACTATGAAACCAATTGGAAGCACTAGATATCATAGGTACAAATCTAAATTCGAAAAAAATAGAATTTTCTCCTTCATGGAAAAAAAGTTATGTTATACGGTGAGAATCACTCCTTAAAAATGGTGTTTACTAAAAAAAACTAGTTTTCAAAGTAGATGGAAAAATAAGTGCAATCTGATTCCAAAAAAATTGAAAAACATATATTTATAATCTATAGACAAAATGTCACAAATCACTAGTTTACATCATCTTCAAATTCCTCATGGTTTAGCTGCTATAGGTGTTCAAAAGTGAAGATTTAGTTAGGAAAAATCAATTCAGTGTCTAGTTTGGCCAAAAATTGTAAACTAGTATTGTGGGATCACCCAGAAGATCGAATCAATCGACAGCCAAGAAAGCACGTGATGTAATGAAACTTAAAATTGAAGAAACCAAGAATGATATGATAGGTCAGCCATAAATAGAAGGCAAGGAGTGGGACATTTTATCAAGTCCCAAGACAAAGGAAGTGATGAGCCAAGCACGTTCACATAGAAATAAGTAGATTTGTATCACTTGTAAGGTGGCGATCTAGTTGACACACTCCAAATGTCACATGCTCTATGCTTGTCTTTATGATGAGCAAAGGCCATCTTTGTTAAATAGCCAAAGTTGGTGATTGCTTAAGCAAAGTGAGGTCGAGCCAATTTAGAGCGGAGAGGAAAAGGTGGCTAGGTATCAGCAAGCTTGAGTCTATTTTGTGAGCCAAGAATAATGGATACCTTGCTATTCTTGAACACTGAGAAGCAACAACAGTCATTTGTGGGAGAAATAACAAACAAAAGGATGAGAGGATTATTGGCTTTTTCCCACCTGTTGGTACTCTGGGCGACCAAAAAGGTGTTGGGACCAAAGTTTCTGAAGGCTTACCAGAGATTCAGGTCAAATGCGGATATTCCTACCATGTTCTTGGCAATGCTAATACATATGGGAAAGTCCAAGGCGAGAGGCAAGAAACTGACCTAGATGGTCTTCATCCACGCATGGCTAGGTGAAATTGATGAAGCCCTGGACAACATTGGCAGCTACTTGATGATCCCTATGCTGCAAAACTACTATATGATGTGTTAGAATGGAGGGGAAGTGATGAAATTTTCACTGATAAGGACTATTGACCTAGCAAGGTTTGCAAAACTGTGGGACGAAAGAGAAATAATCATCTTCATCCTACTCAGAGTGGCAAAAATGATGGCTGATCCTCCTTACGACTGGGCAATGAAGTATGTTGAAGATGAAGGGCTAGTGGGCGAGATAGTTGCAGGGGATGATGACGTCTGGGACCTCATCACAGGAGAAGAATGGCTGCCAAATGATGGTAGAGACCCTCAACAAAAAGAGAAAGGCTTGACTCACCATAACTGTGGGACAAACTGTCCAATCATGGCAGACTATTTGGCCTTCAAAAAAGGGTGGTGTCGGATGACGAGGAGGAATGAGCAAGGTGAGCTCGATAATAGTTGTCGCAAAAGGTGTTGCATAAAAAATGTAAGGCTAGGCGCTATGGAAAGACTAGTAATATTTGTAAAGGTCTAACAATGTGAGTCAGTCCATTAATGGTAGCCATAAAGGCTTGTGTTAGTTCGTTAAAAAAGTAGGGTTTGTTCTTGTTTTGTATAGGGGTAATGGTGTTTGTTGGGGGTTTAGATCATTGATCCCATGGCCATTGTTTGATATGTAAGAAGTAGGGATGAAAAGCCATTTTGGTTTAGGGATAAACCTGTGTCTAGGCTAGGTGTAGGTAGTTATGGTGAAAATTGCAGAAAATGATGAAGACAATGTAACTCCTCTTTTTGATATCAATATAGGGTGTTTCCCCTTAGCAACAATTTAATGACCATATATATATATATTGAAGATTATGTTTTTTAGAAAGCTTATTCCTAGATCTATGATCCTATAAATTTTCCAGTCATATTAATTCCATTTTCTATTCCAACCTAAGGTTTAAAACAAGAAATGAGGAAAAATTGAGGAACAAGGTGGAAAATCTCATTTAAGGACCTTTATTCAAAGGTATTTTCAAATGAAGGTACCTTTCATGACTTACAAATATTAATTATTAAAATCGTAGTTACCTTAAAATGAGAGCTTACCTTTGTTTGAGGGTGATTGTGGAGTCACATTTGATTGAAGATATTGTTGTTTGAAGAAAAACCTTTGAATGAAGGTGTTTGCTATTTTTTTCTCTCCAACAATGCAAGATTCTAATGTCCCACAAATGGAACACATTATTATAGGTTTACCCAATGAGGATGGGTTCATTTTTTAGAACTAGAGGTTATATTGGACAAACAAACACCATGAACATTCACACTTTTTCTATTGAGGATACTTTCGTCTAAGGAAGCATTTTCAAACTAAAGGTATCACATGGTTTGAGCTAAGAAAAATTTACTCTAAGTTTCCTCATTTAAATCTTTGAGAGAAAATATTTTTGAAGGGAGTATCAATATTATGAAAACCCCATTTGGTTATATGAATTAGTTAGTAGTTAGTCATAGATTAGGTGGGTGCGCTTTGTAAGTCACTCATATGGTAAATTAAAATAAACATACTTATCCCACTTGCATGGGATGGTGGTAGGTGTCTTTAGTAAGAGTTTTTATATTGTAATAACTTCTTAAGTAGAAGATACCTTTTGAGAATTGTAATTAGATTATATTCTCTCATGGGAAGTTTCCCCTTGAAATTGACACTCTGAAGATATATAAATGATTTTGTTGCTATTATTTCTTGCATAGAATATATATGCTTTATCTTTATTTCTTTTGTAGGTTCCTTACATATTAGAACACTTTTGATTCATTCCAATGTGATCATATTCATGGATATAGGTAAAAAAGGATTAAATAATAACTCATTGTGGCAAAAAAATGAATTCCTCTAGTATCATGAGTGTGCATGTATTGAATAACATCCTTAATATGCATAGGCCTATGGAAAACATTATTGGAAGTTTTATTGTGAATTAAAATAATGAGTGGTGAAGAAAATATAATAGTTTGATCATCAATGTCTTGGACACCACCCTTAAATGATTTGTATGGGGATTTAAAGATGTGAAATACATTTCAATGTTATGCATTAATTCATGTTGTAAAATGTGCCACATCTATTGTACATCATGATAATCATGCATTTTATGGTCAAGTCAAAATATAATGTGTATGATGAGAAGTTATATATTTTTTCTATATCTATATAATTTTTCATAGTAAAATTATTATTAACATCTAAAAATAATACATATTTAAAAAGCATAGATGGATTTATAACACATCTTAAATAATAGATAGTAATGGTTGAGATAGTAGAATTAGTATGAAAACAAACTCTAATGAAAGAGGTAAAGTAATTTATGCATATATAATAAAGCATGTAATGAAATTTAATAAAAAGTAATTGAGGCAAATCATTCTAGTGTTCTTCAATTAAATTCTCTCTCATATATATATGAGCAGAGTCATTTTCACTAAATGCATTTAGCATAAGTTATTTAATAATGTGTGCATTAGGGCATACAACAAATTCATCACAAGCAATGATGGGAAAATTCACCGCCATGACAATTCACCACACGAAAAATTAATTGCATGAATTTTTGACTGTTAATTTTCCATGGTGGTGAATTGTTGGTGGTGGTGAATTTTTTCGCGGTGAATTTTGTTATGACACCATGTGAGGGTAAATACATAATTTAAGAGTTCCTCATTAAAAATATCACCAAAAAGAAAAGAAAAGTATTCAATGATAAATCACCATCACTTGTTATATAATAAGCATAATTTTCATGAATCTCATGAATTGGTGAATTTAAAGCATCTAAAAGAGAAGAAAAAATAATGACAAGATCCATGAAAGATAATAAATTAATTACATAATAATATAATATATTCATGGAACATACACCATCTTTTAATAAAAGATATATGATATTGTTAAAAATAAACAAATAAAATTTACAAGATTATGAACACAATGAAATTCTTAGTATATAAATATGATTGATACCAATTCTATAAAAATAATAAAAATTAAAAAAAAAACCAAAACAAAAAACAAAAACATAAAGGTTTGTGTAATATTAAATCTTATGAATTTACCATACTAAAAAATAAAACACCTTATAATAATCTAAATCTTATCTAATAATAAAATAAAATAAAATATATAATTAAAAATATAAAAAATAAAGCAACTTTACACAAAAGAGAACTATTTAAATATAAAACACTGATAATGAAATGAACAAAAGTAAATGTTAAAAAAGACCCTTGAGGACAAAGATAGGATTTCTTTGTAAGTAATTTTATTTTCTATAACAGTGTGACGGTACAAGACAAGACTTTTGAGCAGCGCTTTCACGCGGAGAAGATGCCACCATTCCAACATGACCCCACTTCTCTTTCTTTCTTTTCATTTTAACACGGTACAGATACCCGCGTACTCTGTATGCAGTCAGAATGCACATTTGACTGTATTTATTTATTAATTAGAAGAAAAAAAAAACGTTTTTATTAATGCACATTTGACCACATTTATTAATTTATTGAAACCAGAATAAAATATTCCAATTAATTAATAAATAGATTCTGCTGGTTAGGTGGACGTTGCCCCCGTTCACGTGGTTTGGTTGGCAAAGTTGGTGAAACAGACAAAAAGATGCTTCTCCACTTCTTTCCTGCCCATTTCCCAGCAAAGCATCCACTCATTCTGTCTCCTCCGCGCTACTTTCATCTTTATTTCTATATAACTCCATCTTCGCTGCATCGTACCACTACCATTAGGTTACCTAGCCTTTAGTTTTCCAAGCATTTCTGGATTAAGATAGATTTATCTATTTTCCTGGTTTCTGTTAGGCTCAATTTATAGCAAAGCCTTAGCTTAGACTGTCAAGCATTTCAAATACCCAATTCGCTTTTATCAAGTATTATTCTTTGTTTCAAATTCAAAGCATTCTTCTTTTTATCTAATCATAATGGCAGCCCCTTCTAACACCGCAGGACAACCCAAGTATGACCTACGAAATGCTTTTGATGGCCTGAGAGTTGTTCTACCCGTCCCTGTTGTAACCGGCCAACAAGTGTGCCCCAGAAGAAGTGCTTATGATACCCTAACAGTCGCCCCACCCACTTCTGATTTTGATGGCTTGACAGTCGCCCCCCCTACTTCTGCTTTTGAAGGCCTAATAATCGCCCCACCTGCTGCTGCTTGTACTTCTGCTGAATCCTCCTCCGGAATGAAACACCTGCCCTACGATGTCTTTATAAATCATCATGGAGGAGATACTAAACACACGCTGGCTAGCAGTATCTACAATAAGTTAACTGCTACTGGACTCAGAGTCTTTTTGGACAAAGATGAGCTGAAGCTTGGAGATTTTTTCCCTGGAGCTTTAGAAGAAGCAATACGCAGCGCTTCATTTCACATAGCCATTTTTTCTGAGAATTATGCAAAATCTCCCTGGTGTTTGGCTGAGCTGGCATGTATGCTGCAAACGGGCATCAAGTTTATCCCCATTTTCTATCATGTTGAGCCGTTTACTCTAAGATGGGCGATTAAAGGAAAAGGAAAAGGAATTTATGCAGATGCCTTCTCCGAGCATGAAATGAAGAGCAGGTACACCTTAGATACCGTTCCTCTGTATTGTCTGTTGAATGCCCGTTTGACCGTAAATATTAATCAATTAAAATTAGAAAATATATTATTGTCAAAGATTCTCGAGTATTGTTATTTTCTCCTTTTATTTGCCATATATGAGAGTTTAAGTTTGTTCTATTGTGGTTGCGTGCTGTTCCAACTGAGCAGATACACCTCAGAACAGCTTCAACTCTGGAAATGGGCACTCCATCGAGCTTCCTTGCACAGTGGTGAGATCATTAAAAATCAGGGGTAAGTACGAAATACCTAATCTTTCTCCTTCATTTTGGTATTTTATCAAATCTTGGGGTCGGGAGAGCGGAGAGGGAGGGGTTCTTTTCGTTTTGTCTATTATATGTGTCAGCGTTTGATTGTGATACCTTTGTCCCAAATAAATTAGAAAGTCAACATAGATAGTTAACTTGTCATGTTGAAAGCAAATTATACTATGGATTCCACAAAAGAATTATACTCAACATATAAATTTATGAATGGATAATCATTCACGTAAATTTGAAAATAAAGTCAAGTTTTTCAAATTGATTTGAAAATCAAAATAAATTATATATTTTCTATTTAGTAGATTATAATCTAGGGTAACGGTAATTGTCTCACTAAATATATGGTTCAATTTTTATTTATTAACAACAACTATAAAGCTGGTCACAATCATAGTCCACACACTTGGTCAACAATCACAGTCCACACATTTCATAATTGCTTGGTAGCATATTTATTTTGAATTTTTTTTATGTAAAATACCTATATTGAGAGATATCCTTCTCAAGGGGCTTATTCCATTTATATATCACAAATTTTTGAAAAATATACACCTCAAGAATGGTATTCTCAACAATTTTCTAAAGATAACTATTCTAGTGATAAATTGTGGAATGCAATCATATGGTTGGCGACACTTCAACAATAAGAATCTAGGAACAATGCTAAGTCATCTCTACCTATGAATGGATGGTGATATGAGTTGATCAATGACTTATACCTACCCCAACCCCACTGCCCTACCAAAGATAGATAGGGCACATAAATAGTTCTAGCTTTGTTGGCTTCCCCTTATGCACATTGGCCTTCTTGAACCCTCTATATAACACTTAATATTATTACTCCTACATGTCTACTACTTTGTTGTACCTTCTTCACACCAATCTAGTGCCCTTATTAGTGTACATGCAGTCCCAAATCTCTAGAATGGATTTGTGCTTTATAATTTGAAATTTTCCACTTTTAGGCAATTCACTTTTATGTTACATACTATTTCTTTTGTAGAGAAAATGAGCAAAATAAATCTATTCAAAAATAGTGCATATACATTTAGAATTAATAGACAACAAGATAGAATATGTGATATTACACTTGGGACAACCTTTATAAATAAATAGTACAATTCTTCTTTATTGTATAAAACTCAACCATTAACCAATATAATAAGAAACTCTTGCATCACACTTAAACATGTGTCTAAATTTTGTCTCGTAATTTAACTTCATCTTTTTTGCATCACACCACTACCATTAACCTTTTCAAGCATTTATGCATTAGGTCAATTTTTTTTTTCCTTAACTATGTCTACCTCAATTTAGAGCAAAGCCTTAGCCTTAGCTCGCGAAGCATTTTAAACACCAAGTTTCTTTTACTCACATTTTTCATTGTTTCAATTTGTATGTAATTGAAACATTGAAAATTGTTGCTCTATGCTTTAAGAGATAGAACCACCAATTTCCTCCAAGTTTCATTCAAGAAAACCTTAGAGATCTCAATCTAGGGATGGAAATGAAAGAAAGAGATTTGCAATAAGGTGTGGGTGTGATTAAAGACTAAAAATGGGTTCACCACCAAGCAAGGGCTTGTAAAGACAAGTAATGAAAGTAACATGCAAAAACTAATTATATGACCTAGAAAATGAACTTAAAACATAATTACAAATTGGAAAAAGTACAAAGGTGCACCTGGGAAACTGAAGAGGCTTGGAACAAGGTCTGAAATCCTGAAAATTTTACTTTAGAAGCACATTGGGACTCATTCGCCAGGCTGGGAAATTTAGTCACATGTTAGGGTTTTTGGGCATAAATCAGAATCTAGAACTGTTAAACCAGGATCTACAAAAAATGCTTGAAATTTGGTATACTGAGACTCATACGCCACAAGTGGGGATTTAGTCTCAGCATCAGGGTTGATCTAAAATTTTGATATCCTTTAATGTTCTCATGTAGCTTCTATTCTGTCAAATCTCCAAGTTTGGAACACTAAATTGCAACCTGTAGGTGACTTTCCATGATCTTGCAATGTAGATGGCAACTTTGACAGCTTGACAATTTTTCTCCAATCTTGCTCTTCAATGGATCTTCAACCTAGATTTGCAAATCACACATCAAAGAGAGAGAAAAATGTTGTTTTGTTAGTGGATAGGGGTTTTCCTTGGTCAAACCCCGTTTTGGTAATCAAACCTCAAAATGAAATGAAATAGAAAGAAGGAATGATGAATGAACAAGTTATGTTGTAACTCACCAAACCCTTGAATAAATGTTGCAATCTTATAAGCAATGGCTAGCATGAATGTAGATCTTGACTCTTGATTGAGTGTTGTGGATCTTGACTTGAATGATTGCTTGAATCATAAAAACCTACATCACAAATGTTAGCTAAAAAACAAACATGATGCATGATGACTTTGACATGATGCTTGAATCTTGAATGTAGCTCCAAAGTGATTGATAGTAAACTCTTAAAGAATATTGAATGCTCTTGTAAACTCTCTTGATCACAAATTTGCTATAATGCTTGGATACTTAGATTGCTTAGGATAAAATATGTGAAATAACCTTGTATTCATACTTGTTTATGCCAAATTTTCTAAAATTACAACACTAAAAGCCGACATCAAATCTAGGAGAATAAAATCCCACCAAGAATTGAATTCAAAATAGGTCCAAGCTAAGTGGAAATCATATGCTAGTTGGGGCGTATGAGTTCCAATAGGCTAAGCTTGGGACACAAATTTTAAGAAATATTTAGTTTAATGTGAAATTCAAGTTTATGCCCCAAAATTTAGGTGGGACCCATATGCCCAAGGTGGCGTATGAGTCCTAGATTACTAAATCTGGGTTATACAATCCAAAATCATTATTAAATTATTATTGATTACTTGATGTGTCGGGATTATCCTTAGAAATATGCATTAAATAAGGCTTGTGGATGTAAAATAGAGTCCAATAAGGCATAAAGAAGCCCAATTTTAGTAGGGAGCAAACAAGTGTGAAAATGTAGAGGGATAGATTTTTCTACACTACATTTAGCCCCCACTTTAATGAGAGGAGGAACTTGCTTCAAACTCACACTAGAGTAGACAAAATCACATCAAGAGGGGTCCAAGTGTACCAATGCTAGTGAGATCTAGGATGAAATGATCAAGAGGGATGATCAAGCCCCTAGGATCAAGATCCCATGGCAAACCAACATAGGCACAAAAGAACACACATGAAAGTGATGTAAGGATCAACAACAAGACACAAGCATACACTGACAAAGACAAAGACAAAGAAAGAAAAAAACAAAAACAAAAGGGGTGGATCAAGCTTCGACCATTTTCCCTGCACGTTGTAGACTAGATCTAAGTTATTTGTCTAAAAACGTTTACAAGTGGAACATGATGTCCACTATGCAAACCAAACACACACTCACAAGGGCTAGTGGAACATCAAGGTGTTCACTAGGTGAGGCCCCAATGAGACACATACGCATGTAGCCGATATGCACTCACACAGACAAGCTGGTGGCTATGGGAAAGTCACGCCTAAGTTTGGCTCTCATACACAACCATACCAAAGCTATACCTCTTGATAACTTTGATAAGGTGCCACACAACACTGAACTTGAAGCTCCATGATGCAAAGAAAGCTTCGTATGCTAACACTCATGGACAAACAAGATGGTCCCATAGGCATGCAAAGTGTTTTATGCAAGGTGGCCATATAATGACTATTGTAAATGCAAAATATTGTAAGGTACATTCAAAGGAGTTTTGCTTAGTTCATGTAAGGTCTTAATTTAGGGAACATTGTGCCTAATGTCTCCAAGAGAGGACCAATCAAAGAATAGAAGTTTCACAATTTAGGGGATGTAGTGTGTCGCATTAAGCCACTAAGAGGAATATAGTACATGCTAAGAGAGATCACACTCTTGAAGCTAATCACACCCAATGTCACCACAAAGTGAAAGACACATCTCATGAAGTGAGAAGACTACATAATGAAACATGAGTTGAAAAATGCAAGAGATTAATGCCAATGTATGCCCCCACTTTAAAGAATTTGCTAAACACCCTGTTGTGAGCAATTACTTTAAAGTAGCAAATGATAAATGCTAACAATAAAGATGATATATGAGAGCTTATTTGGAAAGCCCTATGCCAAGTCATATGTTTCCAAATAAAGCTACGTCATGAAAAGGGGTGCCCCCAAAAATGAAGCTCCAAACACATGAGAGATCCATGGATTCAATGTCAGTATGTCTTTTCTACGATGTTTCTAGAGAGCTCAGAAATGTTATCATTCCCCAAATACTCATGGATCAAGGAAGAATGACACAAAGAGATCGAAAACAAAGAAAAAGCTTTCAAGTCAACATGGAAGAGACCTAAATGTCTCGATGCCTTCTGTCATCCCCAAAAGGAAAACACAAGACAAAGAAAAGATAAATGGTTTACAAAATATAGAAAAATGTAAATACAAATAAAGGAATGTCATAAAGAGAGACATCAAATAGAACAATATGGCATTACAAACACACAATCACACATAAAACATGAAAAATAAAACAAAACAAGACTAGTAAGGCACATGCAAGTCAACCTCTAACAGGTCATCTGCATCCCAATCTTGTTCATCATATACAGAAGGCGGGCAACTAGCCAAAGGGACAACAATATGTGCAGTAATAGGGTCATCACTAAGTTCAACACTCTTCATAGGAGAATTATCATTTAAGCTCATAAAAGAGGAAAATAATGTATTCAATTCATTATGCACTTCGTCAATTTTAGAAACCTCATCATTGTCATCCAAGTTAATCATAATGGGAGGTCGAATGATAATTTCTAAAGAAGGATTTAGTTGTTGTTACTGTTTCGATATAGGATCTTTTTGTTGCGGCAAAGAGGGAGAATCATCACGTATTGCTTCAGTTAAGTTTGGATTTTGATTTTCTTTATTGTTTTCTTCATTTAATTTTTGAGCAAGAGCATGACGTCTACGCCCACGCTCTCTAGTATTGGGTAAATGCAAGAAGACGAGTCCACGAAACATGTAAGTTTTTTTCTTTAAACAAAAACCTGAAATCAACTTCAAGAAATGTGTAAGTTTTTTTCGTTAAACAAAAACCCGAAATCAACTTCAAGAAAATGGGATCCCGTTTAGGTTTGAGGTCCTGAGCCGAAAACAGGATCTTGTTTTTAAAAAAATGGGATCCCTTTTTCTTAAAAAATAGGATCCCATTTTAAAACAGGCCGTTAAAAAACATGATCCCATTTTTAAGAAATGGGATCAACCATAGGTTTCTTTTCTTCCAAAAGGAGAGGAACGGAAGGAACCATGAGAGGTTGTTCAACCACTTTCTCTTTAGCTTTGTAAACTTGTTTTATTTTAGGAGGCAGGACATGATTGTTTTGTTTGTCTCGTGGTCGTTTGTAGGAGATAGGAAAGGGATATGTCTTAGGTTGGCCTTGGTTATTTGGAATGTCTTTAGGTTCAATCATAGTTTCCTCAAGGATAGGAGGCTCAATCATAGGTTGAGGCATGTTTCTAAGGAATAGTTCTGCTATACATTTCTCCTTAAACTTTTGATATGATTTGAAAAAGAAGTTCTCACGAGGTTTAATAGGTTTCATAGGCTCAGACCAAAAGAAATCCAATAAAAAATTCCCACAGAAAGACATGGGTTTAAAGCCACTATGGTGCATAGTAAAGATTTCATTGTTAAAGGGAAACTTTAAACATTTATGTAGGACCGACGAGATGACTTCCATGGAGCGTATCCATGGGTAACCAAGCTTCACACAAAATTGATCTGACGTTGTGATGATAGAGAATGAGACATCTAATTGTATCAATCCTATTTTTAAAGGAAGGGTGATTGATCCCATCGTAGGGCAAGAGAAACCATTATGCGTTTTTATTTATGTTTTCGGTTTATCATATGTTTCTTGATAAAGTTCATGCACAAGTAATAATTCTTCAGTGATCACATTCTCTCCACATATAGGATCAATTAATATCCCATTGGTGGGATTGTCATTGATTCAACCAGCTATGTAAAGAGGACCATCAGATGCATGTTTAAGTATGTCTTTAGATGAGAAAGCAATGTAAAGAGGCTTTTTAGTTCATCCCTTACAAGGTTGAAGTTTGATCAATCCCACCATGTCATCCATAGGAATTTGTTCATCAGTATCCATAGGAATTTGTTAAATGGTATTCGTGTTGTCACCATCCATGTCAACATTCATCTCATCATTCTTTTTAGTTTCACTAACTTTGACAAATGAAATGTTATGATTAGGCATAGGATTGGTAAAGATTTGCAAGTTTTGGTTTGGAGGGGCAACAAACTTATTTCCTTGATCATTAACACCTCTAATTTGAAGACGACTGAAATCAATGGGGTCTTTCACAAGATGTTTAAGATGCTTACAATGTTTTATATCGTGTTCATTTTATCGGTGATAATGACAATAAGAATTCTATCTAAAGTTTGGTGGTAAAGGCTTATTAGGATTAGGAGTTTTAACGAGAGGCAAGGTAATCATTTTCTGTTCTAAAAGTTGTGACATTGTGCTATGAAGGGTATCGGGTAAGGGAGTAAATTGCCTAGCCGGATCCCCAAATGTAAAATGATTTGTCTTCTTTATAGCAACCACTTGGGTATCAACATGCTGAGTTGGTTGAGGGGGGTTAAGTTGAAGTCCAAGCCTTTATTTTGTTTCCTAAAGGGTTGATAATTGTTTTGGTTTGCGGATTTGGACTTCTCAGGACGGCTAGAAGTGAGTTTTGTTTCATGACTACTCACCGATTTTTTATAATCACGAAGGGCAATACACAAGTGTATAAAGGAAGGAAGCTTCATCATGCAAATCTTATCTTGTATCTTAGTTTGTAAGTCATCAATGAACATTCGCTGAAGGTGAGGGTCGAGAATCTTTATGTCGATTTGGGAATAAAGCGATTGGTAGTGTGAAATGAAGTCAGTAATCTTTTCATCATCTTTTTGCTTACATCTCATCAAATCATCTAAGATCATCCTAGGAGTCATATGCACTTGGAAATGGTTTATAAAGGCCTTAACAAGTTCATTGAATGAATGAATTGAGTTATTCGATAATGAAGAAAACCATTCTAAGGCAGTATCTTTGAAGGATCTAGGGAAAAGTTTATCCAAGAGCTTATCCTTAAGGAAAAAATCACTACATAAGGTGGTATAAACGGAAACATGGTTAGAAGGATCTCCTTTCCCCCCATATTTTTTAAATCTAGGAATCTCTATACCTTGTGGTATCGACGTTCTCAATATCTCCAAGGATAAGGGATTGTTTTTGACATAGTATGTAGGTTGGCCATTTTGATGGTTGGTTTATGGTGAAAATTTGTTTTTGAAGAGATGAAACATTTTGCAAAAGTTGATTTATGATGGTGTCATTAGTTGTGTTTTGAGATAGAGGTGAATATGGTTGAGGTGTATATGTGTTTGAGGGTTAGGTGAATGGAATGCTTATGGGAGGTAATGTGACGTGAGATGCCACAAAGGTACTATGAATGCTAGCAGAAATACCAAAGGTAGGAACGACATTACTAGTAGGTTGCATCGTTGTTGTAACGTGAGGGTTGGTATAGGTAGGAATAGAGGCAATGGTTGTGAGAGGAGGAATTTGAGTCCCTCCTTGAATTTGGACATTGTTTTAAGGTTGAGTACAACTAGTCGTTGAGGTAAAGATGTTTTTGAAAAATCTGAGCTAAGTTACGAACAAGTTTAACTCCTTCACTTTCGATCATGCAATGTATGTTATCTATGATAGGGATAACAATGTTGGAAATGTTTTCAGTACTCACTTGGTGTTGTAGGTTTGCTAAGTCTTCATGGATTTGGATTATGCTTTCTTGTAAAATACTAGCAACCATTGTTTCTACACTTGTCACACTACTTGAAGGCAAAGAGTTATTAAGGGTATGGTCCATACTTAGTGAACTAGTGTCAACACTAGGAGTGAAAGAGCTAGATAACCCAAGATCTACGACACTTGTGCTATTGTGGGATGACATGAGTCTCAAAATTCATCTCACTATTATATTAGTAATAGGACACCAAGTTGTAAAGCTCATGCAAGGGATAATCAATGAATGCAATGAAAGGGAATGATGAACTCATAAAGCCTTCCAAGATCCAGTATGCACCTTCAGTATCTTATGCTTCTTAAAATAAATCAGACTTTAATCATCTTGATACAAGAACATACTACTATGCCTTAAAGTGGAAACAAACATAGTTTAATTTCCCATGCATTAGCCCTTCTAGGAAAGTTGTAGTTTCAGATCTAAGAAAATTTCAGCAGCATAACGACATGTAAATTAACATTTCAAGAATGGGAAACACAAAGGATAGAAGAGAGATAGACATAAGAGAAGAAAACATGATATACGTGGGGAAAACCCTTTCGGGTAAAAAACCCCACACTCCAAAGCATCGAACCAATGTATTAATATGCAACAATAAGGTTACAATACACTTGCAGGCTCGCAGCCTTAACATGGAAACTACATCTTGCTCTTATGGAGGAAATCCAACAACACTTCAATACCTGCAATCAAACTATGCATTCTACAATGCAAAGCATCCTATTTATAGGAGATACAAGCTTTGAGAAGCTTCTAGAAGAGGTTAGGCGTCCAAACCCATGTGGCAATAATATCTCACACCATAGGCATGATTTGGACATTTGTACAACATTCTCTTACAACTTTTACAATTGTCATAAAATGCAAAACCTCTCTCCCAAGCTTAGGCGCCTAGTTCATGCTTATAGTGTGTTATGACAAATTCCTTATAAACGTCATATAACATGTGCCATAAAATTTTGTCACACTTACAACACATTCAACAAACAAAGAATAAGTCAAACATGACCATCACACTTTTGTCATACCCCACTAAGGCACCACACTTTCTCCATTCAAAATATACCTTATGACACATCATAAAATATGTCATAAGATGACATCACTTGTCCTAGGTCCATGATTCCAAGATGGGACCCCACATGTGATGAAGATGTGTCATAGTGTCACCTCCAACGGGGATGCCACCTAGCTAGTGGGTCCCACTTAATGACATGACATTGTAGGCAATTAATTAAAACAAATAAATACAATAATACATTAAATAATTCAATGTTAGGACTCTAAGGTTGAAACACCTTATTCCCAACATGCAAGATATTCCCTAATTTTGATTCAAATGAAATTAAACTAGATGCACTGAAATGAATGAAACTAAAACTCTATAAAGTGAATAATTTAAGAAAAACAACAACAAACAAAAGCACATAAACAAGGTTTTTAATGTTGTAAAATGTAGATTTAGATCTAACATGGGACTAAATTTCCTAGAGGGGCGTATGAGTCCCAGTTAGGGTTTTTCAAGGATTCAAATGTTGCAAAACAATCCACACAAAATACCCATAAATAAGGTAAAACTACCTGCACTAGGACTAAATCGCCCAGAAGGGTGTATGAGTCCTAGATTAGGGTTTTTGCACTAATTTCACTAAATTCTAAGTGAATGTTAGGTTTTATGGTTTGAATGATGTCTAGACTAAGTGCAATTACAGATTTTAAGTGAAATTCAATAATGTAAGATGCAAAAATGCAACCTATATGCACTTTCACTAATGCAAGATTTAGAAACCCTAGATGCAATTTAACTAATGCAAGACCTAATGCAAAGTTAATGTACGCTAGATCTAGGACTATGATGCACTCCAAATTAGAAAATAAGGTGTTCTAAAGGCTAGGTTCACCAAAGTAAAATGTTGAAAATTGTTGTTATATGCTTTGAGAGATAGAACCACCAATTTCCTCCAAGTTTCATTCAAGAAAACCTTAGAGATCTCAATCTAGGGATGGAAATGAAGGAAAAATATTTGCAATAAGGTGTCCTAGGGGTGTGATTAAAGAATAAAAAGGGGTTCACCACCAAGCAAGGGCTTGGAAAGACAAGTAATGAAAGTAACATGAAAAACCTAATGATATGACCTAGAAAATGAACTTAAAATAGAATTACAAATTGGAAAAAGTACATAGGTGCACCTGGGAAACTGAAGAGGCTCAGAACAAGGTCTGAAATCTTGAAAATATGAATTTTGAAGCACACTAGGACTCATATGCCAGGTTGGACGATTTAGTCCTAGTTTAGGATTTTTGGGCAGAAACCGGAATCTGGAATTGCTAAACCAGGATCTACAAAAAATTCTTGAAATCTGGTAGATTGGGACTCATATACCACAAATGGAAATTTAGTCCCAATATCAGGGTGGATCTAAAACTTTGATATCCTTTAGCGTTCTCCTGTAGCTTCTCTCCTGTCAAATCTCTGAGTCTGAAACACTAAATTGCAATCTATAGGTGACTTTCTGTGATTTTGCAATGTAGATGACAACTTTTCTCCAATCTTACTCTTCAATGGATCTTCAACCTAGAATAAAGGTTGTAATCTTATAAGCAATGGCTAGCATGAATGTAGATCTTGAATCTTGATTGAATGTTGTGGATCTTGACTTGAATGCTTGCTTGAATCATAGAAACCTACATCACAAATGTTAGCTAAAAAAACAAACATGATGCATGATGACTTTGACATGATGCTTGAATCTTGAATGTAGCTCCAAAGTGCTTGATAATCAGCTCTTGAAGACTCTTGAATGCTCTTCTAAACTCTCTTGATCACAAATTTTCTATAATGCTTGGACACTTAGTTTTTTTAGGAGAAAATATGTGAAATAACCTTGTATTTATACTTGTTTATGCCAAATTTCCCAAAATTACAACACTACAAGCCGACATTAGATCTAGAAGAATAAAATCCCACCAAGAATTGAATTCAAAATTAGGTCCAAGCTAAGTAGGACTCATACACCAGTAGGGGCATATGAGTCCCAATAGGCTAAGCTTGGGACACAAATTTCAAGAAATGTTTAGTTTAATGTGAAATTCAGGTTTAGGCTCCAAAACTTAGGTGGGACCGATATGCCCAAGGTGGTGTATGAGTCCCAGATCACTAAATCTGGGCCATACGATCCAAAATCATTAAATTATGATTGGTTACTTGATATGTGTCGGGATTATCCTCAGAAAGATGCATTAAATAAGGCATAAAGAAGCCCAATTTTAGTAGGGAGGGCCCAAACAAGTGTGAAAATCTAGAGGGATACATTTTTCTACACTACAATAATGACAACCTTTTCTTTTCTAACATTTTGGACAACCCAAGTAAGGTCAACCTACACAATGATTTTGAGGACTAAGAATTGCCTTTCTCGCTCCTTTTTTGTCTGAACAATGAGTTCATATCATACCACATGCTTTTGATGCTCGAAGAATTGTCTTGCCTACTTCAACTTTTGATACAATAAAAAACTTTTCTCATACTTTTGTTACCTCCTCATCTAGAATTTAAAATACATGTTCTATGTTGTATTCATAAATCATTGTTGACAAGATGTCAAACACACGCTGGCCAAAAATGTACAATTCAGGCTAGATGCCATGAGACTGTGAGTGTTTTTCAACAAAAATGAGTTCAATCTTAGGGATTTATTGCCTAAAGATTTAAGCCATGGCTACTTGCTTCAAATAATTTTAGAGAATTATACACAATCCACTTGGTGTTTGTACTAGCATTTATGGTGAAAGCTTGTATCACAATTATCTCTTATCATGTTGAGCATTTTAACTTAAGGTGGGTTGTTGGTGGAAAATGAATATATGGAGATGCCTTCTCTAAGCATGAAAAAGATACATACAATGTAGAAGTACTTTAGTAGTGAAAAAAATCAATCCAAGAAGTTTCATGTTGTATTGGTGGCATCATTAAGAATAGTAAGTGCCTTAATTCTCTTTCTCTCATTAGAGGTTAAGTCATACCCCTTCACACATTTTTAATTATTAAATACTTGTTATTTTTCATTTTCTTTGTATTCATTCACTTAAGTTAATGCATAATTAACCATTTTAAAGAGAGATAAAAAATATATTTTCTAATGATTAAATATTTCCTTTAAATATGAAATTTCAAATTTTAAATTTGAATTCGAAATTTCTATATTAATATCAATAAGTAATTATAATGGAACATTTTATTTTTAGGTTCCTAGGGTATCGTGGATCTTATTTATTATGAGATGAATAAAGATATGTAGTTTTATTTATTAGGAAGATGACCTAATACATAATCTATGTTCTTAAGAGCCATCGATACACCATTTTGTCTTAATGTTACCTCCAAATTTATTCCTTCAACCTTCATTCTAAAATTATAAGTAAACTTAATAAATTATGTTTTATCTATATTTTCACTACAAACTTTAATTTAAACTATTATTTTTACAATTTCATTAATTTTTTTGGTTACTTGTAAATATTAATTATGTTGAGAGGCATTATACCTTGTACATAAAAACCAAAATACAACCAATATATACTAACAAAATTCAAAGCATAAAATTAAAAAATATGGTTGACATAATTAAATGGTAACATATAAGTAAATAATTATGTTGAGACATGGAGTCTCATTTTGCAATCATGTACAAATAAATCCCTTATCTTTGACAACCATTTTATGCATCAAATAATTAATATTTAATATTTAAACACACCACACACACACAAGCATAAAAAAGTTAATGTATTTGTAGAAGGCGAGTTTTACCTTAGCCCAAAAAAAATGTTTTAGGGGAAGAATTGTTGATAAAATTGTTGTAGACAAATGAAATAAATCGTAGAAATTTAAATCAAAATTGAAAACATACGCAAACACAATGAATGCTCAGATTTATAGTGGTTTGTCAAAATGACTACATCCACTTTCAGAAGAGGGGAATATCTTTATTAATCTCTATTTTTTCATTCATACATTATGTTATAGCTGATAACATCTTCAGAAGAAGAAGAATTGAATTACAGTGTTCAAATATGAAAAAGCCTTCAAGAGGGAAAGCGAATGGTCACGGTAATAAACGGTCAAGAAGTCCGTTGGGCTTCATATACCCAACAATCTCCCACTTGAAGTCCAATGACTGCTGCAACATATCAGACATTCCCCTACTTCGATCTTATTGTCACATCTTGACAATGCCAAGAGAATCTCTACAAAATTCGAGTGTCTCCCTTGGTACTACCTTCGTCAACACATTGATCATCCGGATTCACTTTCGTATCAATTTTCTCCACTTGCAACTTACCTTTGTCAAGAACATGTCGAAAAAAATGATATTGAAATTCTATATGCTTGGTTCTATTATGAAAAGCGGAGTTCTTTGCCAATTGAATAACACTATTGCTATCATAAAACAAAGTGAAAACAAATTGCTTACACCATAATTCTCCTAATAACTACTGTAACCATATCATTTCCTTTGCTCCTTCGGTGAGAGCAATATATTTTGCTTCAGTAGATGAGAGTGCAACCACCTGTTGCAACCATGAAACCCAACTAATAGTAGCCCCAAAAAATGTAAACACATAACCTATTGTAGACCTCTGTTTGTCCAAATTTATAGCCATATCAGAATCAAGATAACCTCACAGTTGAGTATCCTGCCCTCCACAACACAATACATGATCTGAAGTACCTTTCAGGTACCGTAATATCCACTGTACTACCTGCCAATGAGATTTACCCAGATTACTCATAAATTTGCTCACAACTCCCACTACATGAGTAATATCCGGATGAGTACAAACCATGGTATACATGAGACTCCCAACTGCTGATGAGTATGAAACACCCTTCATGTGTTCTTGATCTTCTTGAGTTTTTGGACACATTACTGATGATAAGTGAAAGTGATAAGCCAATGGAGTACTAACAGGTTTGACATTCTTCATGTTGAACCTATCCAAAATTTTGGCAATATACTTCTCTTGAGACAATCTGATTTCTCTCTTTTGTCTATCCTTGATTATTGTCATCCCAAGAATCCTCTTCGCTGCCCCTAAATGTTTCATTGCAAAATGTTGAGCCAAATGGTGCTTCAATTCATGAACTATCCTCATGCTAGTGCCAATAACCAACATGTCATCAACATAAAGCAAAAGTATAACAAAATCACCATTAGCAAGCTTCTCATAGTAAACACATGGGTCTAATTCACAACAAGTAAAGTGTTGCTCAGTCATGAAGCTATTAAATTTAAGGTACCACTGCCTCAGGGCTTGCTTGAGCCCATACAAACTTCACTTCAATCTGCAATACAAATGCTCCTGACCCCATTTAGTGAAACCTTCGGGCTGCTCCATGTATAACTCTTCTTCAATATCTCCATGAAGAAACGTTGTTTTGATGTCAAGTTGTTCAAGCTCAAGATCCCATACAATTGTCATGCCCAAAACTGCTCGAATCATTGTCATCTTTACGATTGGTGAGAAATTTTTATTGAAATCAATCCCCTTTTTCTGATCAAAACCTTTCACAACCAATCTGGCCCTATATCGTTTACTACCTCCATCTTCTTTCAATCGATACACCCATTTATTCGAGTGGTTTTCGACTTGGTGGAAGGGTGACCAAATCCCATGTATCATTTTCCATCAAAGACTCCATTTTGTCTTGAATTGCCTCCATCCATTTCATTGAAT
Organism: Sequoia sempervirens; assembly: GCA_007258455.2. Taxonomy (NCBI): domain Eukaryota; kingdom Viridiplantae; phylum Streptophyta; class Pinopsida; order Cupressales; family Cupressaceae; genus Sequoia; species Sequoia sempervirens. Next base: position 133,551,933 of record VDFB02271358.1, on the reverse strand, counting down.
TTTCATCTTTGCAAGCCTCTTTAAAATTTGTAGGCTCTAACTGATCGAAGAGCAATAACTAATAATCTTCAAATTTTGTCGGAGGTCTCTTTTGTTGGGTAGACCTCCTTAATTGAGGAGCTTGGTCCTACAAGTTAGTGTCCAAATTTAACCTCTAAAATTGATGTTGAATACTTTCTACATCAGACTGCAGATTGCCTCCAATGCTCTGCCTTTGCACTATCTTATTTTGCATATCAAAACTCCCTTGTATATTATGATTCAAAGATGTCCTGGTGTGGCTGCTCTATTCTTTGTCCCCAATTTGAGCATGTGAAAAAGCTTCATGAGCTTGCGCATGAGTTTGAAGAGGTAGAGTCAAGTCATTATATGACTGTGTGGAATTTTGAGGAAACATGTGACTTTTCAAAGGCTGCATATCACTTTCAAAGAGCTACGTAGGAACATATGGTGGCAACGTATGAACAGTTGAAGACTACGTACCAATATTTGGGGGTTGTGCATTAGCATAAGAGGGCTTTGTTGAACTTTTTAGAGGCTGTGCATAAGTTGTAGGAGGTTGCTCATCAGTTGTTAATGGTTGCACATAGACATATGAAGGCTGTGATGAAACCTTTGGAGGTTTCGTACGAACATATGTGGCATGCGTAAGTTTCTCCATATTAGTGTCATTATCAAACATGTCAACCTCTATATATTCATTCGATGATTTCCTCTATTTTTGCAGAGCAGGGAATACTTTCTCATTAAATACCACATCGTAACTGTGAGTAGATTTTTTTGCAATTGAACGCCAAAGATGAAAACCAAATTGTTCCTCACCATAACTGATGAATATACATGTCTTTGATTTGCGATCTAACTTTGTATGTTGCTCTTTTGGAACATGAGCAAAAACTTCACAGCCAAACATGTGTAGATGATTACAAGAAATACATCTCTCGAGCCATCTATCCTTTGGAACATCAAAATCCGATATCGAGATGAAGGAGCTCGATTGATCAAATACACTACTATATTACAAGCCTCTACCCAAAATTCTTTCCCCAATCCAACATTAGAGAACATACACCGAGCTCTCTCAAGAATCATTTGATTCAACCTCTCAGCTGCACCATTTTCCTTAGGGGTGAAAGGAACTGCCTTAATCTTGCGTTTGCCATTATTTACACAAAAGGCTTCAAATTCCAAAGAACAAAACTCTCCCCCATTATCTATTTTAAGCCATTTGATTTTGTGCCCAATTTGATTTTTAACAATGGCTTTAAAAGTTTTAAATTTTGAAAACACCTCTGATTTTCTACTCATCATGTAAATCCATACTTTTCTAGTACAATCATCAAGGAAAGTAAAAAAGTAATTTGCTCCTCCAATGGAGGTTACCTCCGTGGGACCGAAAACATCTAAGTGCACAAGCTCCAATGGTGTAGATTTCTTGTCATGACAGTCTTTAAGAAGCTGATACACCTTTTTTTTCCATAAAGACAATACTCACATAACTCCAAATCAACTGATTTTAGGCCAAGAAGTTGATCCCTTTGAAGCATGACTTCAAGTCCCTTTTTGCTCATATGTCTGAGCCTTTTATGCCAAAGATCCATACTGTTGTCCATAAATGACATTGCAACTCCCAATTTAGCATGACACTCTAACACATATAAGTTACCTAACTTATTTCCTTTTAGAATCACCAAGACACCCTTGGTTACCTTCCAAGTATCTAAAGAGAAATTGACATTGCGCCCTTGAGCATAAAGTTGACTTACTGATGTTAAATTTCTTTTCAATGTGGGAACATGTCTTACATCCCTCAAAATCCATTTGTTTCCATTTTTCAGTTGTAACATTACATCACCTTTGCCTATTATTTCACATTCTTTATTATTACCAAGAAAAGCTCTTCCAAACTTATCTTCTTGATAATTTGTGAAGGCCTCCCAGCATGGAGTAGCATGGAAAGAGGCACCAGAATTGAGCACCCACGAATATGCAATAGTGTCACTTATTGATAGAACTAAAACACCATCATCTTTATCATATGTAGTGTTTACCTTGTTATCATTTACCTTTTCTTGTGCCTTCTTGTAATTCCAACAATTCTTTTTAGTGTGACCAGGTTCTCCATAAAACCTATAGTCACCATTTCTTCCCTTGGACTTCGATCTTCTTGCAAATTTGGACTGTCTTCTATTATTATTTTTGCGTTTGTCTTGACCCCTTCCTCTATTGCCAGTACTTACAATAGTCAAGGCGTCACTAGATGAGGGTTCTTGATTTTTTCTCATGTCTTCATTGAGAAGATGGCTAATACGTCATCAAATTTTAATTTACTCTTGCAATCCACTAAATTGCTAACTGCCATCACAACCCCTTCCCAGCTATGAACGGTAAATAACATAATAACAAAATTGCTTTAATTTCATCATCTAAACTTATACCCGCTGAAATCAATTGGGTGACCAATGTATTAAATTCATTTAGGTGATTGGACAAGATCCCACCTTTCATTTTTAAATTATATCACATCTTCATAATAAAAACCTTGTTTGATGCCGACGCCATCTTGTACATGTCTGAAAGTTTATCCCATAGCTCTTTCGATGTCGTTTCAGCATAAACGTTGAAGAGAATGCTGCTTAACAATGAAAGAAAAATTGTGGCCCTTGCTTTCTTATCTAGTTTCTCCCACTCTTCGTCTAACATAAAACCTTTTCCTTTGGCTTTCCCTTCTAGTGCAAGTAAGAGATCCTTCTTAATCAACAATGATTCCATTTGTACTTTCCATAGCCCAAAATTTTTCCCAATCTTTTTTCAATTTTCCATGTATCCATTTCGTCCATAATTTTGGAAATTCTTCACTAATTTCCAAACAACTTCACCACTGAGCTTCTTTACCAAGCTCTAATACTAATTGTTGATAAAATTGTTGCAGATAAATGAAAAGAACTCACAGAAATTTAAATCAAAATTGAAAACATATGCAAACACAATGAACACATAGATTTATAGTGTTTTGTAAGAATGACTACATCCACTTTCAGAAGTAGGGGAATATCTTTATTAATCTTTATTTTTTTCGGTCATTCATTATGTTACAATTGATAACATCTTCAGAAGAAGAAGAATTGAATTACACAATTCAAATATGAAAAGCCTTCAAGAGGGAAAGTGAATGGTCACGATACTAAACGGTCAAGAAGTTCGTTGGGCTTCATATACCCAACAAGAATAGATTAAGTGGATATGGTTGGGGCTGTATTGTGACGCCCCTTCCACTCTTTAGTAGACTTGCATTTTGGGGAACCACTTTTCTACTACATAGAAGACATTGATGGTTTCCTACGTGTCCTAGAGAGAAGGATGTTGCCCTACCAGTTTGAGCTCTCCATCTAGCGTAGAAGAAATAGTTGAAAAGACAAATGCCTAAATACAAGTGCAATAGCAACTAGGGGCATCATATACCCAACTAACACTTCATTGACTTGGTGGAATAATAGCTCATATAGTATAGTTTATTAGATTCTTTTTGTGTAGTGATGTAAGGTTTTCATGGTGAATGTCAATTCATGTTTAATTATGTTTAGAGGTACTCTATAATATTATCAACATTTAAAATCTTATGTTGTGATTTTAATTTAAATTTGACAATCACATGTCAAAGCTCATATAGTATAGTTTATTAGATTCTTTTTGTGTAGTGATGTAAGGTTTTCATGGTGAATGTCAATTCATGTTTAATTATGTTTAGAGGTACTCTATAATATTATCAACATTTGAAATCTTATGTTGTGATTTTAATTTAAATTTGACAATCATTTACATGTCAAATAATTAATATCTAATATTTATACATGTACATCTAAGTATATAATATTCACTATATTTTTGAAAGTAAAAACAAAATAAAAGAATTATTGAAATAAGGAATGATGACATTATCAAAATTAAATTTGAAATTTACATAAAAAATAAAATAACTCTTCAAATAAAAATAAAATAAATAATATAATAAAATAGAACAATTCTAAAATAAAATAAAAAATTATGCATCATAATATATAAATATAATTATAAATTAAAATAAAATGACTCTTCAATTAATAAAATAGATGTATTTAATATAATTATACTAATAGTTATAATATATTTCAAAATAAATATCAAAATAAAATAATGAATGACTTTTTCAAATAAAGTTAAAATTGTATAATTCTATAAATAAAATAAAATAATAAATAATATCAATAAAATAAAATATTTTTAAAATAAATAAAAAATTATTTTATAAATATATGTTCATTATGTTTTAATTTTTATGCAAAGTTGATAAAATCTATTTATGTTTCTAAGGGCATATTCGAAACCATACAATTCTATGAAGGGCAACATTTTTTTTTGTTTATTTTAAAAAGTCAATGAAAAAAATTGCTTGACAAGGTCTGGTGACGCTTAAATTAAAAGCTCGCCTCACATATCTTTTCAAATCTTACTTCCATTTAAATATTTACCTAATTGAGTTCCACATGTTGATTGTTCAGTGACGAGGAAAAGGCGGTGGAGAATGTAATTGAAATTGTACTAAAAGAATTGCAGGAGAAGGTGCTATTAGAAGTTGCCAAGCATCCCGTGGGTTTGGAGGAAGTTGAACAAGACTTTTATAAGAAGATTCCACTTCAATCTGCTGAGCCAATACAAATTGTGGGGATCTACGGAATGGGTGGTGTGGGCAAAACCACCCTTGCAAAGCAAATCTATAACAAAAAATGCTCGACCATCCGTAAGTCAAGTTTTCTTTCCGATGTTTGTGAAGCTGCAAGGAACAAGCGATTGTATAAGAAACAAAAAGAGCTTCTGAAGGACCTGAAGCTTGAAAGCAAATATTTTAAAAATGAAGACGAAGGCAAAGTTGTTCTAAAAAGCCGTTTGAAATCTGTTCCTGTGCTCATCGTTCTAGATGATGTGGATCACACAGACCAATTAGATGCTCTATTGCTAGCAAGGGACACCCTTGGCCACGGAAGTCTCATTATTGTGACCACACGCGAGTTGAGTGTCCTTAGAGCGTGGGGTATCTCCTCTACATATAAAATCAGAACACTGAATGACGCTCATGCCGAGCAACTTTTTTGTTGGCATGCATTCGGACAACCCTCTCCATTTTCGGGATTCGAGGTTCTTGCTGAAAGTTTTATAAATGCTTGCGATGGTCTGCCTTTGTCACTCAAGGTCTTCGGGGTTCTGCTTTTTGGGGTGTCCAGCAAGAATTATTGGCAGTCTCAATTAGACAAGTTGTCCAGAATAGTGCCAGATGACATCAAATTGAGGCTCAAAATAAGCTACGATGCTCTAGATAAAGAAGAGAAAGAGATGTTTTTGGATATAGCGTGTTTCTTCAATGGACGGAGAAGCAGTGCGGCCATTGCAGTATGGGACGGATCAGAGTGGAACGGTCTGCACGGTTTGCAAAGGCTTGTGAATAAGTGTCTTGTTGAACTAGACGAGAGCTTCGATAAACGCATAAGAATGCATGATCATTTGAGAGATTTGGGAAGGGAGATTGCAAATCAACAGTCACCATATCGTCTTTGGTCTGAAAGGCAGATTATCGAGATTCAGCCTCAACAGGTGAAGTCGGTGCTTTCTTTCATGACTTTATTAATCACAGCATGGGAACCAGCTCCTCTTGAGCCTGCCTTCTAATCAGTTCTATTCCTTTAAAATATTTCTCATTTTTACTTTTGACTATTCAGGAAGCAGTACGAATCCGAGGAATGGCAGACGCATTTGGTGATAATTGTTTCCTCCGGCAAGGAAAGATCATAATAAACACAAGCCAAGGAGAGCGTATCCTCGCGCCCGGCTTGCTTGGATTGAAGATTTTTATTGGTAATGGAGATCTTATTAATGAGGAATGTGGCGAACTATCAAGAGAACTGGTCTTCCTTGAGTGTGATAGATTTGAGCACAAAAATCTTCCATCGTGGCTTTCATTGAAAAAATTAAGAATATTAGAACTTCGTGAACCTGAGAGATTAGAAGATTTGTGGGAACGTGATACGGATGTAAGTATCTCGCTTTATGGTATTTCATAAAATGTTAAACGGAAATAACTTTTTTAATTTATGCTATGTATGTTAATCGTATCAAAAATTGGCTGCAGGCTCCATTGCAGTTAAGAGAGTTGACTATTACCGGGGCCGGCGATTTGGAGAAGATACAAAATTTAGAAAGTCTGGGATCATTGGAGACACTCATCATAAATGAGTGTACAGAATTGAACAGCCTTCCAAGTCTTGCAGAGGCAACTTCTCTAAAAACAATTGATTTGCGAAACTGCAACAAATTGGAGAAGATAGAAGGTTTAGAAAGTCTGGGATCATTGGAGACACTCATCATATATGAGTGTACAGAATTGAACAGCCTTCCAAGTCTTGCAGAGGCAACTTCTCTAAAAGAAATTCGTTTGCTAAAATGCAACAAATTGGAGAAGATAGAAGGTTTAGAAAGTCTGGGATCATTGGAGACACTCATCATATATGAGTGTACAGAATTGAGTGTACAGAATTGAACAGCCTTCCAAGTCTTGCAGAGGCAACTTCTCTCATTTGCGAAATTGCAACAAATTGGAGAAGATAGAAGGTTTAGAAAGTCTGGGATCATTGGAGACACTCATCATATATGAGTGTACAGAATTGAACAGCCTTCCAAGTCTTGCAGAGGCAACTTCTCTAAAAGAAATTCATTTGCGAAACTGCAACAAATTGGAGAAGATAGAAGGTTTAGAAAGTCTGGGATCATTGGAGAAACTCAACATATATGAGTGTACAAAATTGAACAGCCTTCCAAGTCTTGCAGAGGCAACTTCTCTAAAAGAAATTCATTTGCGAAACTGCAACAAATTGGAGAAGATAGAATGTTTAGAAAGTTTGGGATCATTGGAGAAACTCATCATATATGAGTGTACAGAATTGAACAGCCTTCCAAGTCTTGCAGAGGCAACTTCTCTAAAAGAAATTCATTTGGTAAACTGCAACAAACTGGAGAAGATAGAATGTTTAGAAAGTCTGGGATCATTGGAGACACTCATCATATATGAGTGTACAGAATTGAACAGCCTTCCAAGTCTTGCAGATGCAACTTCTCTAAAAGAAATTGGTTTGAGAAACTGCAACAAATTGGAGAAGATAGAAGGTTTAGAAAGTCTGGGATCATTGGAGAAACTCAACATATATGAGTGTACAAAATTGAACAGCCTTCCAAGTCTTGCAGAGGCAACTTCTCTAAAAGAAATTCGTTTGCTAAACTGCAACAAATTGGAGAAGATAGAATGTTTAGAAAGTCTGGGATCATTGGAGACACTCATCATATATGAGTGTACAGAATTGAACAGCCTTCCAAGTCTTGCAGAGGCAACTTCTCTAAAAGAAATTCATTTGGTAAACTGCAACAAACTGGAGAAGATAGAATGTTTAGAAAGTCTGGGATCATTGGAGACACTCATCATATATGAGTGTACAGAATTGAACAGCCTTCCAAGTCTTGCAGAAGCAACTTCTCTAAAAGAAATTCGTTTGCTAAACTGCAACAAATTGGAGAAGATAGAAGGTTTAGAAAGTCTGGGATCATTGGAGACACTCATCATATATGAGTGTACAGAATTGAACAGCCTTCCAAGTCTTGCAGATGCAACTTCTCTAAAAGAAATTGGTTTGGGAAACTGCAACAAATTGGAGAAGATAGAAGGTTTAGAAAGTCTGGGATCATTGGAGAAACTCAACATATATGAGTGTACAAAATTGAACAGCCTTCCAAGTCTTGCAGAGGCAACTTCTCTAAAAAAAATTCATTTGCGAAACTGCAACAAATTGGAGAAGATAGAAGGTTTAGAAAGTCTGGGATCATTGGAGACACTCATCATATATGAGTGTACAGAATTGAACAGCCTTCCAAGTCTTGCAGAAGCAACTTCTCTAAAAAAATTTTATTTGCGAAACTGCAACAAATTGGAGAAGATAGAAGGTTTAGAAAGTCTGGGATCATTAGAGACACTCATCATATATGAGTGTACAGAATTGAACAGCCTTCCAAGTCTTGCAGAGGCAACTTCTCTAAAAATAATTTCTTTGAGAGGCTGCAACAAATTGGAGAAGATAAAAAATCTAAAAGCTCTGAGATCACTGGAAACACTCAAGATAGATAACTGTCCAGAATTAGATGGGCTTCCAAGTCTTGCAGAATTAACTTCTCTAAAGAAGTTTGATTTGTTAAAGTGCCACAAATTGGAGAAAATAGAAGATTTAGGAAGGCTGAGATCACTGGAGACGCTCAGTATAGAGGACTGTCCTGCATTGGACACCCTTCCAAATCTTGGAGAATTGACTTCTCTGGAAGAATTTAAATTGAAAAAATGCCGCAAATTGGAGAAGATAGAAGGGTTAGAAAGATCCACATCATTGAAGAAGTTGGAAGTACATGCCCTCTCGAAGGGGCCGTTTACAGTCAGCTTGGAGCAACGTGAGAGATTGAAGTCACTGGTAGTTGTAGCAAACAACAGACCAGTTATTGAACCATTCATGAGTAACATACAGGTAATAGAAAATAGTTGAATTAGAAATATAAGTGTCTATTTATTATTACGAGGCATCTGATTTTGTGCTGCCTGTGCCTTTTGCAAATAATGTGCAGAAATGGCCAAAGGAAATGATAATATGCACGAGGGCAGTGATTGATGTGGGCTCGCTGAAAAACTTCTTTACCTCTCTTCCTCTGAAAAACGTGGTCGGATTTGGGTTCTTCGGAGACGTAGCATTGAGTGTGCCGGAGAGACCTGCCAACGCCAATGCCATTTTGATATGCTTTATTATAGATTATGTTTATCCCAACTTACTCTTCCAGTTATGTACGGACAGAGGCAATCATTTTAATGCCGAAATGACTAATGGAAAATGGCTATGGATGGGCATTTTCCCACAAGGTTCAGATTGGCTTCAGTCAAAACGATACGAGATTCGGGCATTCAGCGAGGGCAAAGAAGTAAAAGTGAAAGTGGCATGGTTTGTGATGGGCAAAGAGGAGAGCATAGTAGAGGCTTTCCGTCAGCATTCCCAAAGGTAACGAGTGCTGAACTAGTTTTATAAAAAAGCAATTGTAAATCTTTTCCTCGAAAATAGTAATTTTTTTATTTGTGTTTGGTCATATACCTATATTTGTGATGGTGTAATAGGAAGAATTGAGATAGATGCAATAATGTCACAATCTAATTTAAGAGTCTACAGTTGGAGACAGATTAATCATGGCAATGAATAATGGAAAGTATAATTAAATTATAAATAGTTATAAATGTATGATAAATCGTTTAGTTTTATTGAAAAATGATTTTTTTTTGTTAATAATGAATATTTTGTATAGTGTTGGTTTTCAAAATATTTGTCTAGACATTACATTTAAAAACAAAGGTTGGGAATGAAAATCAATTTAAGATAATGAGATAAAGACATTATTATATCATAGGTATTTAAAGACCGGTTCATGAGGTAGCTCTTTTCCACTTTAAAAGTGAAAATATTGAGTAGAGAATGTTAAATTTTTCATATATTTTTATGAAAATGTTAAAAGGGAAAGGAAGAAGAATAAATAAAAATGTGAATAGAAAATGACATAGATTGTCTTCAAGTGAATAAAATTGGTAAAATATGAATGTTGTTTATATTCAAATAATATATCAATTGTTTCTAAATAATTATAGTGTTTAAAAAAATACCTTAAAAAATCAAACCATTTTTAATATTGTTACAAATAACTATTGATATTAATTAAAAATAATAATTTTTTATTTTTTATTTTTTATATATTCATTATATTTTTAAAACAATAAGATTTTTATAAACAAGTAAAATCAATTAAAGATACTATTGAATGACTCATTGCAAAAATATTAAGTTGCTTTACACAAAATTAATGATATCAAGTTTCCACAATCCATAATGTTCTTTGCAATGATTTCTGGCTTTGATTGTGTGAGAATGTTTGCATCAACGTTTCGGATCACACTCTGTGATCCATCATCAGGATGAGAGCAGAGCTAAAGGATCATGAAGTGTGATCCAAAACCTTAATGCAAAAATTCTCACACAATCAAAGCCAAAAATCATTGCAACTTACACAAAATTGATAAATGACTCTCAAATTAATATTTACCTAGCATATGTTAAGCTAACATTTTTTTAATTTTGTTTTGATAGCTAATCTTGGGGCCAACTCATAATTTGAGCTAGAAGCAGTCCCATTCTTCTCTTCACTTTGGGATTTGTGCATTTTTCCTCCCTCAAGTTGTGGATATCCCACTTTTTTGAACGTATACTTATATTTGCATTATGCATTATTCTCATGACTTTTTCTTTAGGATATGTTTTTCAACTGCAGTAGTCTAAATATGATGTGCAATTTCTTGAATAGGATGGAGACTATTGGATGATCAAGAAGAAGCTATGGTAGTTGATTTTTTAAAAACTTGTTGGGAGCAACCTAAAGTACATTGTAGAGACGGTTTCAATCAAGGTTTGAAATAAAAAAAATTGAATTCTACTATTTTTTTAAATAGAAGGGTCATGTTTAATGGTTTTTTGAAAATATTATTTAATTTAATAATTAAAGATGATTTTTGATTAATTAAAATAAAATATATATTTATAATTTTTTAGTGTGAACTAGATAATGAATTGTTATTAATTATTCAAAAATTGTATCAGATGGTATTTAAAATTAGGTGATTTCCAAAATTAAGAAAGAACACTATTATAAAAAATCATTGTGTGAACATTAGAACCTAAATGGCCAATTTGACTAGAATAGTAAGTTCCAGCCCGATGTTCATTGCCTTGATCTTCTTACAACCCATAGCAAGAAAAAACATAATTCAAGCCCACTTAAGCTATGATTTTCCTCTATCGTTTACTATACTTTGAAGAGTGGGTTAGGTGGTGTAATTTTTCCATGTTTGTTCCATTGAGATTTGGAGTGGCTGCGATATCCACCCTAAAGAGTACTAATCTTTACCTGAATGCAATTGTTGCTTACCACAAGGCTGATATTGGTAAATATTTAGAGAAGATGAGATTTGAGCTACTTATCACAGGGTTAACTATCATATTTACTTTATAAATTTGTCTGCAAAGTCCTTATGAGATGGTATTTACAGACATCCTCTTTCTAGGAATAAATGTAGTTAATGCGAGTTTTTAAGATGTTTAAATCTGACTATATGGTTTCACTATTATAATTTTGTAAACCTCTTATTTAACCTTCCAGTTTCTTACAAATCAAATGGTCTTTCCTCTCAAGTATGGACTATGCATCAAAATTTTATCCATAAACTTTTTTATGGATTAGTTAGTTGTTAAATTTGAGAGTTCTTATTTGTTGTTCGGTAGTCTATTATTGAGCTACCAACCCTCTTTGTAAATGATTCATCTTGATTTGAATGTGCTTATTTTTCAACATCTTTTTTTAACCGTACAAAAATTGCTCAAAATTACTTAAATGTCTAAAACAAAAATTGTTATTTATTCTGGACTTATATATGTTAATCTCATACTAGATTTGTTTAATAAAATTTTTTTATTTAGATCTTTGACTATATCTCCATGGACATTTAAACTTATTGCCTATGATTGCAGGGCTCCAAAATATTATTAGCACCAATATTTGAACTAAATATTCAAATAGAATATAGTGTTTTTTTCTTGACAACGTACTTTTTATTTATGACATGGAACTTTGTAATGTTTTGTGGAAAGAGGTGTTTAAGAGCACCCAATGATTAGTCCACAACTTAACAATTTTGAGAAATAAACGATTATAAATAAACATTGAGAATTGATAGGATGGAGTAGTAGCTTGTAACTATTTCTACAGTGAATTGTAAATCTGGTCATACTTTTAGAAAACATTGAAGTGTCAAGTTCACAAACTGATTATGCATATCACAATTCAGGCTTGTAAGCAAGTGCCAGATCATGGAGCTAAATGTCTCGTCCAACCACTTTGCGGACATCATCCCACTCCAACTACTTGATCATTTATGGCTTTCCAAGTCATAGACAACACGATCAGTGGTTGAATTATTTATCTACATTTAGTTAATCATTTACACTATTTTCATGCTACGTTATCTCCTTTTAGCATAACTATGCTTGATAGCTTCAACATGTGTGTACTTCATCCCAAAGCTCCTCCATCATTATTTGTAGATTTACCTAAAATGTATTGTTATGTTAATGTATTATTTCGTAGTTCCAATCATCCAATGGACGCAACCTTCATATTCTTTAATCAATTGCATAATCTTGTAGATTTCCTCCCCAATTTCTAATCTCAGTGTCTCTCGGTAGCTCCTTAGCACTGATGGATCTTTGATCTCTCATTTGAACAATATCAGGGGAACTAAAGGGAAAGCAATTACCTTGTAAGAAGTTTTTTTTTTGCCACACTACAACTTGCTTGCACTTGCACTCTAGCTATGACATTTGCTCTGCCAATAATGAGAAAGAATGTTAACTCCTTGTGTCCAATTTTAGGTTGGTTCAATTGGAAGGAAAACAAGGGAGCTTGGTCAAGTAAGGATCCCCAAATCAAGCAAAGGGATCTACTGAAATATTTGATGATTTTAAGTGCAAGAATCTATCCTTCCAAATGAGGACATGGGGAAATTAGTCTGGCCAACCTTTCCATATCTAGAAATGAATAGGAAATGGTTATGAAAATTCTATGTTTATGGCTTGAGGACTTGGGTTTGGTGTCATGAAGCCATTAATATACATGGGAAATGGGGGTGGCCATTGAAAATTCTACCCTAGAAAAGGATTTCTATTGGGAGTAGTGGAAGAGATGGATATATGGTGCTGGAGTTTTGAGTATATTGAGGAGTATCATTAGAGAATGCTTGTGGAATATCTCTTCAATTATTACATCATGCTCAATTTTTGTATAATGCTAAATTTTAATTACTTTTAATTTTATTACTATTGTATTGTCAATTTGAAAATGTTAGGAAAAAGGTGTCAACTTTTGATTTTTCCCATAGCATTGATTTTTTCTAAATATTGAATGTTGCTAATTTTCTCACATTGTCTTTTGAATTACAACTTGCAGTTTATTTTCTGATGAGGAGTCAAGATGAAAAGTTGATTTTACAGGAGGAGTTGTGCATGAAGGAATTTTCTATTTTCGTGTTGAGTTTATCTTTAGCCTTTGGTAGTTGATTTAAAAATGTCTAAGTTGTGCATTGTAAACTCTATAAATATGAGACTTTACTTGAGGAGTTGAGAGGAGAATTTTTCATTGCAAGGTTATGCTGTCGGATTTCTTTCGAAAGAGCAAGACGTAGTCTCCATGTTAAGGTTGTGAGCCTAAAATGTATTGTAATTGTATTGTTGTTGATTAATACATTGGTTCAACACTTTGGAGGGTGGGATTTTTTACTCGAAAGGGTTTTCCCCATGTATATCGTGTTTTCTTCTCTTTTGTCTATCTTTCTTCTATTCTTTGTGTTTTTCATTCTTAAATGTTATTTTATATGCCATTATGCTACTAAAATTTTCTTAGATCTAGAACTACATCATCTTTCCTCTAAGGGTTAATGCATGGGAATTCAACTATGTATGTTTCCGCTTTACCACATAGTAGTATGTGCTTGTATCAAGATGATTAAAATTTGATTTGTTTAAAAAATGTAAGATACTGAAGGTGCATACTGGTTCTCAGAAGGTTTTTTGAGTTCGCTATTCCCTTTCATTTGGTATCAGAGCTCAATTTCAGACTTGCATGTGTAATTTTGTAAGTTGCATGTACTTGCATGGACTTGTGCATGTGTTCGCTTGGTATTGCGTGTGTTGTTTGGGGTTTTGGGTATTTCTTCTGTCATGATTTCTTAGCCTAGCAAGCTTGAGGAAATCTATTTTGAAGGAATTGGCTGATTATTAAGCCTTAGCTGAGTGGAAGTTTTGTAGTTGATCTTGTTTTCTAGAAACAACTGGCATTATGAAGAATGGAAAAGATAGAGTTTTTATGGAGTTGGTCATGTACTTACATTTGATATGTTATTGATTTGGAACTCTTGTTTTGACCGCTGAATAACCCTCATGTGTGGTGGTTATTTTTTATTTTACAGTTATGTGCAATAGAGTTTTCATATTGGGTGTCTGAGATGGACTCTTTGGTCATATGAAGAGACTCATGTTGTTATTACTTTAGTTTGGTGTGTCTATGTTTGTTGTTTGTTTTTAATTCCTGACATTGGAAGGCATTGTTTTAATAACCCCAAATGCATGTAGGCTATGGATTTGATCATTCGATGATTTGGAAACTTCTGAAATAGTCTAATTCTCTCTCAGATGCATGCACATGGTGGTGGTGGAGTTGGCCTACAAATGGGCCTGGAGTTCTTGGACCTCTTCTTCCTTTAGTTGGCTGTACTTGCATGTCTTAGTTTCATATTGGTTGGATCCGAGGGTTTTATGGATTTTTCATGAGAAATCTATGGTTATGCATATTCATGATATTCCATTATTTTGGTTTAACTATTATGGTGGTTTGTAGACTTGTGGGTCTTCCAGATAAGTGGATATGGATTTTCATGTGTGTTATTAAACATAGTGGTTTTGTAGGTTTTACATGGTTAATCAAAACTTGTGGTTTTGTAGATCTACAGATGAACTATTTTTCAGATTATGTCTCATTTGGGTTATCTGGATGTAAGATAGTTGCAGTTTTGCATGTATACTTCATGCATGAGAAGGTTTTACAGTTTTCCTAAAAAGCTTGGGTTCCTATAACTCTTGAGTATTCACTTGTTCAGATGAAATATGTGATCTATTATTTTGGATGTTTAAGTGGATTTAGATTTACATGGAGATGATTTTTACAAGTTTTACATGTTAATAAAAATTTATGGTTTGTAGATCTATGGAGAATATTGTGTTCAGGCTCTTGGAGTTTTCTGGATGAATACAATTATAAATTTGCAGAAATGCTTGTTTAGTCCTTTGACTATGGTATTCAGTTGTGGATTTGTTTGGAAAATCAAGTCTAGTGGTGATCTGGTGTTTGAGTCTTAAAATCTACATGCTATCTTATTTGATATCCTATTTTTGCATGTTACTAATGTGATGATGATTTTGCATGCTTCAGTGTTTGGGATCTACGAGTTATGCAGTTTGTGGATTAGCTACTCATTAGCTACAATGGGATGACTCGGATGTGGATTGTCTATATGCATGAGATTATTTCAGTGATGGTCCAAATTTCATCAGTTGACCTTGTCTGTGGTCATTTGTGCATTGGTATGTGTTGCATTGGGATGAGAGGATGGTGTTGAGTATCAACTACAGGGACTTGTAGCATGTTGTTTTATCTTCTTGGCTTGGAGATCTTGGTTCTACTTATTATTTGATGTTGTTGACTTTGCATTTTATTGTGTTAGAGCCAGGGAGGATCTTCAGTTAGGAGATGTTCGTCATGATGCTTGGAGAGCTCAGTATAATTGTTCAGTGGGAGCTTTGGCAATGACGTGTATTCATCACCTGGTGATGGATGATCTTCTTGAGAGTTGCAAATGTTTCTAGGGGGAGCTCTTAGATCATATTGCTATATAAGGGTTCTTTTGCATTTGCATGGACACTATTTTGGAGATGGTCATCTTCATGAGATTGAAGATGTGTGATACCTTAGATCCGTGGAGGGCTCTTGGAGTCTTTGGTTGGGGTGTCGGTAATGCTCTAACAGGTGATGTTGATTTAGAGTATGTTGTTGGTATGTCATGGTATACTCTTGATGGCGCATTAGAGTTTTGGATTCTTGCAATGCTCTTGAGACCGTGGTATGTTCACTTAGAGCATGGAATCTCCTAAGAGAGATGGTAAGATCATGATGTCATGCTAAGTTCTTGATTTAGATGATTGGAGTTTTGACAGTGGTCTGGTGATTCTTTGTGTTTTGGATGCATTGGTCATATGCTTGAGAACTTCATGATAGTGCAGTGATGCATTTGGAGTTTAGCATGAGATGATTTTTTGCAGGTGCTCATGGATGCATGGAGAATGAGGTGAGGCTATTTTTCTCTTGAGATGAGAGAAGTGTTGTTGATATGGTTACTTTTGATGAGATTTCAACAAAAAGTTTGAGGAGCCTACACCTTGGTTGGACGTGAGTTCAATAGAGACCTATGAGGAAATTGCTCTTCAATTAGTCATGATGGCTTGCATATATTGGAGGAGCATTCTCATTCCCCACTCTTAGTCTACTTGGCGGCTTATCACTTGAGAGGTATTGCCCATTATTTCTCTCAGGTGTTTTATGTTTTCTTTCTTAGACATGGATCTTGAGCTAAGTTTAGATGGTTCTGGAGGATTCATTGAGAGAGATGGATAACATGGTTATCTCCTTGAGTTTACTTTTTCATTTATGATGATCATAGGGGATGGTAGTGGATTAATTTCCTAAGATGGGAAATGGAGTAGTTTTAACTTCTTTGAGAAGCTTACATCCATGTAGATATATGATATATATGTTATGTTTGATCTAATGAGATTGGATGTTTGGATGTTGTTGAGGCTTCTTTGGGGTTGTGAAAGAGATATTACTTGGCACAACTTGGCACTTTGAGGTGTTAGCAGAAGGACATGATTGGGATATGATTGACAAGTCTTCTCTTTGTTCTATGGCTTCTTCCTAGAGGTTTATGTTCACACAATTCAATGTGGTGGACTTGGGAGAGTTATGGTGACATTTTTTTAGAGACTTTGCAACATCTTGTGTTGCATGTGTAGATCATTGTGATTTTTCTTTGTTACTACATGACTTAATTATTAGCCACACTTTAGTATAATTGTTGATTGGTAGACTTGATATGCCACAATTTATTTTTAGATTTGACATTACCCATGTATTGGGAGTTCCTGGATGTGTATGTTCTTCATTGATAGGTTTGACACATGGAGCTTGTGTTTGCAGTTTATGGGTTGGATATGTTGTTGGCATAATTTCTACTAATGTTTTGGATACCTTGTGGTATGGTAGATTAGATGGATTATCATTTGTTGTGGATGCTATTTCTAGTCTGATGGGTTTATCAGTTGGATGAGGGCAACCTATTTTGGTTGTTCTAGTTGATGGTTTATCTTGTTCTTTGGAGGATTCTTTGGATTCAATATTGTGTTCTGGTTATGGCTTTGAAGTTTATGTTGTTGATGCTTCTGTATAACTTGTGAGCATAGTGGAGTGGTGGCAGTATTCTGTAGCCTTTGCTATCAATTGGATTTGATGCTTGTGTTATTTAGACTTGTGCATATACACCATGGAATGTTCCTTTCCTTGGAGGATGGCATGAATTATTTCCTAAGATGGTGGACATCTTGGATGTTGTTGCAGGTGTTTTGGTTGGAGCATGAAAGCATTGCTCAAGATTCTTGTGATTGCATGTATGGTTGTGATGATGTGTTTTCATTGGTTGAATCTTAGTAGTTAAATCCTATTACTTTAATGGACTCTTCAAAGGTGTTTGAAAAGTGGGAGAATGTTAGGAAAAAGAAGGTGTCTCAATATTTGATTTGTCCCATAGCATTGATTTTTTCTAAATATTGAATGTTGCTAATTTTCTCACATTGTCTTCTGAGTTACAACTTGCAATTTCTTTTCCGATGAGGAGTCAAGATGGAAAGTTGATTTTACAGGAGTTGTGCATGAAGCCATTTTCTATTTCAATTCCATGTTGAGCTTATTTGCAGCCTTTGGTAGACGATTTAGAAATGTCTAAGTTGTGCATTCTAAACTCTATAAATATGATACTTTGAGGAGTTGAGAGGAGAATTTTTCATTGCAAGGTTATGCTATCGAATTTCTTCCAGAAGAGCAAGATGTAGTCTCCATGTTAAGGCTATGAGCCTAAAATGTATTGTAACCATATCAAGTTGTTGATTAATACATTGGTTCAATGCTTTAGAGGTTGGGATTTTTTACTTGAAAGGGTTTTCCCCACGTATATCATGTTTTATTCTCTTTTGTCTATCTTTCTTTTGTTATTCATGTTTCTCATTCTTAAATGTTATTTTATATGTCGTTATGTTGCTGAAATTTTATTAGATCTAGAACTACATCATCTTTACTCTAAGGGTTAATGCATGGTAATTTAGTTGTGTTTGTTTCCACTTTATGGCATAGTAGGATGTGCTTGTATCAAGATGATTAAAATCCAATTTGTTTAAAGAAATGTAAGATACTGAAGGTGCATACTAGTTCTCAGAAGGATTTTTGAGTTCTCTATTCCCTTTCAGAAAATGTGGGCTTGATGAGAGTTAAATTCAATCATTCTCTCTCTAGTAGCGATTCTACTCTGATTGCACTTGAGTGCAAGAGAAATAACACTAGCCTTGCCGATGGTGAAAATTCTTTAAAAATAAATAATAATGAAGGAAAGTTGATCATATATAGTACTATAAATTATAAAACTAATCATTTATTTTTTATTTTTTTTATAATTATGATAAAACTGGAAGGGCCAATATCTATTACAGAGTAGCGATTAAGGCAAAAGGAAACAAATCTCACCAAAGGTGAGACAAAGACAGGACAAAGAGAACAACATTAAATTTGGTAATATTATTTTTCAACATTTTTTAAAATAATAAAATTTAGTTCATTATTAATTTCTAATCTTACATTGCAAACATTCTTCATAATTTCACAATGCAAAATTTAAAATTAATAAAAAAGATAGATCTAAATAAATTCATAATAACAAATACTTATATCATAGTCTTACAATATCAAATATAAAGTATATGAAGTTATTTTTCTATGTAGAAGTTTTTTTTATTTACCCATGCAACAACTAGTTCTTTCATTGTTGTACAATAGCCAATACAAGATACATATAAAATAAATATTTTGTTCTTTTTCTACTCTTGTTATTTTCTCATACTTGTCAAGAAAAATAACAACTTTCTTTTTTTTACTATAAAAAAATGTTATATATACTCTAATAAGTAAACAATGAATATAACCAAAAATTTATATAAAAAAGAAATGTGATTGAAAAACTAGACAATAATTGAACTACTTAGCTATTTCAATTATGTGGTAAGTTTCATCTTGTCATGTCATTTCATTGATATAAGTAGATACAACTAGAAATTGGGATCTAGAATTCGATGTTGGATATGTTGTCAAGGACATGTAACACAATTTTACTAGAATTTGATCTCAGAGACTAGCTTTTGACATACATTCTAGTCATAAAATAAATGATGTCATTTACTATTATAGTTCTTTAACAACGCTTACTAGGACCCATTTCAACTATGAAGTTTTATGTGTGTTCTATTTCATGTCTTAGAATGGGTTAAATTCAAAAGTATAATAGACATACTTGTGAGGAAAGAAGTTAATGACCTTAGTTTGTCTCAATAACAAGTCAAGCCCAAAAAAACTTCTTGTATAAAGTGTACATACACACCAAACAACAAATGTGTGAGATTCCTAAGGATACAAAAATGATACTTCTACTATTGTGTAGTTAAGTATGTGCTTGCAATTGATATTGTCATTTCTAGATTATTACAAATATCTTGGCTAATAACTTAATACTATTGATAAATACTTGATTATATTCATTTAGTTCAATGCATTTGGTGCATGAGGTCACAAGGTAATGACTATCTTCTATAAAATTGGCTTGGAATAGACATATTTGAAATTTGAATTAGACAAGCCAGGCCATACCATGTAGCCTAGCCTAAAAGTTGGGTTGCACTATGTGTCATACTATAGGCTAGTCGTGGAGTTGAAGGAACATATCAATCTTGACTAAGGTATTTGACAAGGAAATTTAGCTAGTAGATTGAGGAATGCGGTCAATGAGTTGAGTAGTAAGATTATATATTTATAATAGAAGTTCAAAGTGGTGTGAAACAAATATTTCAATGTATAGAGATTAGAAGATGAAAACCTTCTTGTTTTTATAGCTAGTTAGTAGACAAAAACCCCTACTCCACTACTACAAAATTCTGCATAGGGATTGTGTTTGAACTTCAATAATTTGCTGATTGAATGGTGATTTTTCAAGTTAGATATCAATATTAGGAATGGTGTTCCTAAGCTCATTGCTGTTGGTATAAAGTGAATATTATACCATCAATTTTGCTATTTGAGTGGCACCTAAAATGCTTATTTGTTTGGGTGATAGGTAACTACCATACCACCTAAGATTTTTAATTTTGAGGTGGCTCCTCCCACACCATTTGCTATTGATTGGCTACAATATTTTATAATAATAATAATGTATTATTTTTGTTCCTAAATATTTTATTCTAACCTTTTTGTCTAACCCATAAGATTGTATGTATTTCTTGATTGAACATGAGCTAAAATGTCTAGAAGCAATGGGAGAGCATATATTTTTCCATCATAATCTAGATGGTACTTCTAGCTTAACAATACATATTATTGTGCCAAGTTTTACCGAATATGAGCACATTAAAGTATATATTTTTTAAGGAGCATAAGACGATATGTTTACAAATAAGTTTTTTTTGTATTTGATGAATTTCCCTATCTTATTTGAACTCCATTATATTTTGGTATTCAATTTCATGAGTCTAAAAATTTATGAATATATAATCTTGGAATTTTTTTTTTGAAATAATTTGTAGCAAATAGTTGATGTGAAAAGATGTAAAAATATTTTTTCAAAGTTTTTTAGAGAAAAGAGTCTTTGGAAATGATTCTAAAATAAGAACTTAGTTGTTTCTATATTTTATGGTACATAGATTATGTAATTTTATTAAGATAAAATGAGGTTACAACTCTTGTTTTTAATCTATAGGTAGCTCCATGAAACATTGTTCATTTGGAAAGTTCTAATTTTGTGAGTATTATCTTTCAAAAGGAGCACCTACTATTTAGAGGAGGATATTAACCTGGTGATGTCATGAAGGAAAAATTCTTGTTTGTTATGTAACAAATTGTTAATGAGATCAAATCTACAATGCTGGAAATAAATGGTTTTATGATTTCTATATAAATGGTTTTATGAAATAAAAAAAATCTTATTCTTATCATTTAAAAGGGTATAAATCTCAAATTACTTATCTAAGTTTAGATTTAATTAATTTTAGATAAAAAGTGGTTACTTTTTTACCCCTCTTTTCTCCCCCATTTCTATGCACTTTCCTTGGTACAATACAACTTATCATAGTGTATCAAAGATAAATCTTTATGAGGCTCCCTATGGTCATCCTCCATCTTCTTTGGCTAATTATATTTTAGGTTCTTCTAGGGTTGAATGAGAGGACATTCTTGAAAGATCCTTAAGGATAATTTGGTATAGGCACAAAACCACACAAAATATAGGTGGATCAACACCAAACAAAATGTACCTTTATGGTCAATCATTGTGTCTATTATGATTTTAGCCTTACAAATAGAGATCCTTTTGTGACTTGTTAAGCAAGTCTTAAGTTAGATCCAAAATTATATGTCCCTTACATCAAGTGGTGCAATAAATAAGAGAGGTGGCATATAAAATTGCACTCCCCTCTTCTTTATTGAGCTACGTAGATTTTCATGTCTCTTACCTCAACAAAGTGATTGGGTATGCTAGAAGAGCTCTAATAGAACTACCCACATTGGATGGAGTGACCCCACAATAGTTTGTTCCACTTTTTGGCCATAGTAAAACATTCAAAAAACATTTTAAACCGTAATTTCATCTTCTATCACCTATACCAACTAAATCATTGAGAAACTAAGGATGATGTGAACTAGTGGTTTTTGAGATTTCTATGTAGATTTTATATATATTTAAAAAATAAAATAAAGTAATTTGTGAAAATTTTGATGACTTATTTTTATAGTTAATAGTATTTTTTTTAAGTAAAATTTATTCCATAATGTCTAATTATTTTGACACAAAAGATAAAATTATAAATTCTTAAACATAGATAGTAACACTAATATCTAATGCATAGATACTTTTTATATTTTTTATTGTATATTTTATTTATTATTAATTTTTGATGTGATATTAATTATAATTAGACATAGATTGATTTTATAACACATACTATTTTTTGTATATACTCATATTAACTTATTTTTTTTGAAACAATGACTTTAATGCATAGTGCATAGTTATTTTAGATATTTTTTTCTCTATTTTTCTAATTTTTCATGTGTGTGGAATATAGACCTTATTGTTTAGTGAATAACCTATACTCACTAGAAAATAGAAGAAAATATAATAATTAAATTAAATATATTAAAAATTATATTTTTTAGAAAGCTTATTCCTAGGGTTATGGTAATAAAAATTGTTTTTATCATGTTAATTCCATTTTCTAGTCCAACCCAAGGTTTGAAACAAAAAATGAGGAAATTTTGAGGAACAAGGTGGAAATTAAGGCCCATCTAAGGACCTTTAGTCAAAGATATTTTCAAATGAAGGTACCTTTAAAATCTAAGTTACCTTAGAATGAAGGATTACCTTTGTTTGAGGGTGATTGTGGAGTCACCTTTGAATGAAGATATCATTGTTTGAAGAAAAAAATTCAAACTTTCTTCAAACGAAGATGTTTTCCCTTTTTTTGTTTTCTAACCATTCAAACTTATAATGCCCCACAAGTGGGACACAATATTATGGGTCCACTCAATGAGGAGGGGTTCACTTTTTTAGAGCTAGAGGCTACAAGGATAAATAAACACCATGAATTCACATTTATTCTATTGAGGATGAAGCACTTGCAAACTTGAATATATCACATGGGAGCTAAGCAACATTATCTCTAATTTTCTTCGTTTCAATCTTTGAGGGAAAATATTTTTGAAGGGAGTATCAATATTATGAAACCCCATTTGTTTATATGAATTAGTTAGTAGTTAGGCTTAGATTAGGTGGATGTGCTTTGTATGTTTCTCAAATGGTAAATTAGAATAAAAATACATATCCCACATGCATTGGATGGTGGTAGGTGTCTTTAGCTAGACTCTTTATATTATAATAACTTCCTAAGTGGAAGGTACATTTGAGAATTGTAATTGTAGACACTGAAAAATGTCTCAAGCCTAGAAGCAACATTTTATCATTGATCCATCTTCTTCCTACCATAATTAAATAATTTTAATAATTTTATTATTATCTAATGTCATAATTCCCCTATTAATTAAATAAGTCTTAATTGTTTACTTAATTCACTTTACCTTATTTTTCCTTTGATTAATTTTAAAAAATATCAATTTTATTTAAATTATGTCACTAACTTATCCTTTTCTATCTATAATTAAATAAATATTATTTATTTTCATTTTCCTCTATAATTAAATAATATTTTAATTATTTAATTATTCATTAGCTTTTTCTTGTCATTTATTTAATTATTTATCACATTTTTATCTCCATAATTAAATAATTATTTTATTTATTTAATTATTTATCATTTTCATCCACTCTCTATTAAATAATTATTTTTAATTATTTAATATTTAGCATTCCACCTCTTCTTCTATAATTTAATAATATTTTTATTATTTAATTATTCATTTCACCCTTCCCTAGATTAAATAATATTTCTTATTATTTAATTTATCCTTTTCCTAGCTAAGCCCTAAATCTCAACTACTTTCTTGAGTTTTGGTCCATTCATCCCTATCCTTGTCTCAATTAACCTTGTCCATTGATCATGATACATCATCATCCAATCCCAACCCTTCATTTGAATTGTGATTTCTATAAAAGCAAGTCATCACCTTCATTTCAAGGTTAACCACAATCTTTGAAGTTTTATTAACAAGAGATCACGCTATCAATTGTCAATATCAAGCTCATTGAGTATATTTCATACTATAATTTTGAGAACAAATGAAGCAAAATGGAGAAGAGAAATGGAGGTGATTCAACTATGACATGTAGGGATGGAGGTTTATGACTTTATTATTATGATTTCTATATTCATTTGTGCTTCATTGTTAGATTAGGGTCTTTATTGCTTGAATTAGATAGTTTTGTAGTTGCTATTATTAATTCATGCTTATTATCCTAAAATTTACCCTATCTACATTTGGTCAACCTGACATGAACTAACCCTATTTTTAAAATTTTAGCAAAATTCTAATTTTTTAGGAGTTTTCCGCAATTGATCCACAAAACAATGCAACTGAGCTTTAAAATGTCGTGATTGTTGTATGCTGTGACATTATTGTTTGTCACAAAGCCATAATCGTCACCTAGAATGATGCATCTGACTATCATATATTCAAATGCTCAAATCATTTCATTATTGTTGTTAGGGCACTCTTTGGATCTCTAGTTGCTATTCTGACATATTAATAGTTTGCTAATATCATATCCATTATCGAATTTTGCTATTTTTTGCCAAATCTGTGTTTTTGCATCTAAGGGTTTTTGCATAGTAATCATTTGATAGAGAGCCACAATCATTTTCTAGTGTGCCACAGTCGTTATTTCATTTGTCACAGTCACAATTTTATTTTTCGTAGTTGCAATGTTATTCATTGCAATCATCTATTTTTGCACTGCACCAATGCGACACATATGAGCCTTTGTGCACCAGAATTGACCGTCCTAGTAAAAAAGGGTATAAATCAAAGATTTTCATTTTCTTCTTTTTGCATTCATTAGGTTAGAGGTTTTTTGTGTTACTAATATCTTATTTGTAGCTTGTAGCAATCATTGGGAGAAGACATTGTTATCCAAACTACTAATCCATGTTTTGTTGTTACACCCTGTTTCTGAGTTACCAAGTTACTTTTACCTTGTAAGTAGATATTATAAATGTAAATACACTCAATAAGTGAATAAAATATTGAAATATGCATTAAGATGTTATTGCTTTTGAAGGAATGAATATGTTTTATATGATGGGAAATGTGATGAATAAATATGAATTGTAATATGATTACTTTAATGCTAAGATGATGCAAATGGTTTATGATGTTAATATATTTCATGTGAACGGACAACTACCTATGTGATTCACTAAGTTGGATGTAAGAAGGAGTCAAGCCCTTAGGTACGAGAGGGGGATTATCACTCAAGAGAGGAGCTTGGTTAGGTAACCCTTAATAAGACTAACTAAGGACACACACACACACATCCTAGATTGAGTTAGTTAAGTCAATAGCTTGGGAAGTGGTAAGTAACCTTTAGTCTTGTTCTATGAATGTTCTTGACTAGGGTTATGTGATTAAGTCTTTATGTTGAGAATGAGTTCTTCACATGTTCATACTTACATGTTAGTCAATGAAGTATATACACATTTCATGTGTATACATCGATCAATGAATATATGAGTATATGTGCTTAAACATGGATGTTAAAATAATGTTTATATATATATATATATGTATGTATGTATATGTATTTTTTGTGTTAATTTAAACATATATACATATGACTATTTTAACATACGTTTATATATATATATATGTGTGTGTGTGTGTGTGTGTGTGTATACCTGAATATTGAGATATCGATATATGTATATACTATATACTATATTAATATATATGTATGAGTATATAATTAAATACATACATATTGATATATGTATATGTGTATATATAAGTGATAGTGTATGTGATTGGTAAATGAATGATTATATTTATATATATATCGATGGAAATTGATGTATCAAACAATCATGCAAATGTAATTATATGTATATATATATATATATATATATGTATATATATATATATATGTATATATATATATATATATATATGTTATATATATATATGTGATATATATATATGTTATATATATATGTGTGTTATATATATATATATATGTTAGATATATATATATATGTTATATATATTGTTGTGATATATATTAGAGTACTTTGTAATTGAATAACACATTATTCCAGTGCTGCCTTGCATGAAGTAAAAGGAAAAGATTGATACTCCACACATAGCACATGAGCATAATAAGTCAATAAAGACTTGAAGGCTGCACTATGTTAAGCACATAAGATAGTTTGAAACCCAACAATGCTAGCATGTAGTTTATTATATGTGAAAAAGTTAATGTTATTTTAATACAGATTATAAGTGCTTACAAACCTGCACTATAGTGATGTATTATGAATATAAGTTATTGATAATGCAAGCCAACATGTAGCTTAGAAGGGGTGCATGAGGTGTGAAATCTAGCGCTTAAATAGGCATAAAGAATTACACATAATACATAAAGAATGCAACATATGATATGAGTTTGTTTGCAAAAAGGAGTCTAAGCCAACACATGAGGTTACGAGCCACACACATAAAGCATGAGAGACTAAGTCTCAATCCATTAATCAACATATTAAGTTGGTAAGTAAAAGCCATTTGCAACATGAATGATATTTGAAAGGTGGCGCTAAGATGGAGGAAATTTGTAGAAGGTGAATCCAATAAGAAGTCTTAACCTGTAGATATGCATAAACTCAATCAATGTAAACTTGGTAGAAATATAACAAGGAATTTGATGTGCAAACTAAATAGGAAACTCACTAATAATCTTGTTGTTCATTTGAATCAATAAAAGAGTCTTCTTTTCCCTTGGAAAAAGTTAACTCAGCCATTTGAAAGGTGGGGACTGTTATGTGTTGCAAACCTATTAGTTTGATGAGTCATTGCCTGGGGATAGAAAGGTGACAAAAGTATTAGCTTGTTTACAACCTTTGGTTGCTCACATTTTAGTATATATAGAGGTTCTTATTCTACCATTTGCTACACTTCTCATTCTGATTACTTCATTGTTATTTTGCTACAAATCCTATGCTAGTAAGTTGAGAGCTTGAGAGTTAGAGAGTTACTTTGCTATTTTGCATTTTTTATTGTTGAGAGATTTGGTGAGAGGTTAGAAGAAGGAATTAATTTGATCTTTGAGGAAGTATCAAGTGGGCTTGAGGAATTGAACTAGGAAGGGGGTTTTAATCAATTGGAGATTTTATACAAGCATGCTAGTTTCTATACCTTTATCTTTTATATTGGGAAGGTTAAATAGTTTTGAGAATGTTGTGATACTTGTTTATGCTTGCATGCTCTTGGTTGTTTCTTGCTTTGGTGGAACCTATCTATTTGGTTAATACTTTATATACCCTTTATGGGAAGTTAGATGATGGTATTTCTATTTAGACTATATGTAGTGTAGTGCCCCTCATACTGTTCTCTGTTAGACTGGTAGTTGATCTACTTAGGATCAAACATTATGACACTTTGTTTGATGTTGGACTTACTGCTACGATGATACTTTGGTGATATTGCTATTAATTGAGTTTATGCTCATGTTATGACTACTATATGGACTTATTTGCTTATGTGGATTAATCTTATTATGAGCATTGTGTGATTATCTGATCATGGTTATTATGTGATTTTTTGGTGATTGTTCTTATCTTGTTTGTTATGTTACTGATTGTTACGAGTTTATGTGTTTGTACTTGTTTGATGTGTTTGGGTGAAAGGGAGAGTATCACATTAATCACTTGTGAGTACCCTACTATGCTGCGATTTCCTTTCATGGTGTGTCTGATTGTATGATTATGTATATGCTCGACCGTTTTGTGTGTTGTAGATTGCAGGTACTAAGCATCGACTCCACCTAAATTGGAAAGTTTGAGCATGCCTTAAACCGAATGGAACAGTTGATCGGAGATAACATTTGGTCCCCTACCCTAGCCATCATCCTCAAAGAGGATGAGTATCTAATCCGTCACTTCGTCAATGTTGTCTGATGTTTGTGGTCAGTTGATCTTACCTTTCGACCTGGGTTATGGTTTAGGTAATTATTGTTGATACTTGGTTTGTTTAATTTAAATTTGTTTAAATAAATGTTGTTTTTGATTAATTGATGTATTAAATAAATTAATAAGAAAAAGTATTTTTATAAATAGATTTAAATATATTTATTAATGATTATGGTTTATAATAAATCTAAAAATGTAATGTAATATTAAATAAAATAAAATATTATAATGGAATGTTGCAATTAATAAACAACAAAATAATATAAAAAGATAGAAATTTTTTTATGCTGCACATGCATAACTTCGAACTATTTGTCGAAAAAGAAACTTGGTTTTTTATTGGGGATTTTATAGATTTTATTAGATTTTTGGATTTCAAAAATCAAACAGCCTTCCTTTTTGGAAATAATTATCTTTTCGAGAGATTTTCATTATTATGGATTCTTGTTTCTGGGAAGAGAAGAAAATTTTGTTTGCAAGATAATTTCTTATGTTGTAGATTTTGTGGGAATTGGGAATTCTTGGAAAAGTGGATTGAGGTTTTCAAAGAAGTTGTGGTTGCTATCGAAGATTGATCTTGGCATCCATTTTTGTCTCAGCCAATGTTGGATCCAGGTTGGCTTTGTTTTGTTCTTTATTTTGTTTCTTTGATTATTGTAATTGAATTCTTTCTCTTTTGTTTGTTGAAAAAGATTGCTTGATTGTTTGGTTGTATTTCAGAATGCTTCATAAATTCAAAGATTTTGATTGCTTCCTTGCAAAGTTCAATTTGTGCGCTATCCTTATGCTCCCAATCGTATTTGTTTGAAAGTTACTTAAGCCTTTTCAACAAACCATTTGAGCACACCCCTGCAAAGTGGTTGTTTGCAACGCTTTTGGTGTAAATTATGTGTTTCTACCTTTCGTTGTTAAATTTATATCACACCTTTATTTCTCTGTGTTGAATATTATTTTTGGATAATGCGTTCCTCATTAGTGAAATATATATTGCACCTCCCTTTGTTCTATTTTGTTTTTATTCTATTTGGAGAAATTTTATTTTGTGGTCTAATATTTTTTGTTCTTTGGCTATAATCTAGTTTTGGTGTCCATAATTGTATTCAATGAATTCACATCATATTGGAAATCAGAAAACATTCAATATTTCTTATGTGTTGCATATGCTATATTAAATTTAGAGATTGATGGAAATATGTTGCACTTGGAATTCAATTTAGTCACCTTGTATATTGTAATTGACGGATGTATGTATTGTTTGGATTTCGATGGAGATAATTTTATGTTGTTGATCGTGACAGTTGTATCATGTTGAAATTTGATTATATTTGTTGACTGTAATTAGTGATCCCATCTCATATGTTGCAACTTCATCGATATTTCATAAGCCGAGTTGTTTTTATAGTCTATTATGCTAATTCAATAGCTATATCTTTTGGTTGGAACTCATCGGTTATATGTTGAGTTGTGAGGAAGATTAATTCTATAGGATGCGATTTCATTTGTCCTATGTGTTGCATTCAATGCTGTGTATTTGCACTAATATCCTTGGTTATGCAATTTACTTAGAAATCGATGCTTTGTGTTTCAAGGGATAATAGCTTAACATTCGATTTATGTAATTTGATACATTTGTCTAATGTATGGAAATTTGTTGCATTTATGTGATTCAATGATTTTGCATAAAGTTGGGACTACATCTCCATTCGATAGATATTGAGTTGGCATTCAATTTTTTATATATATATGTAAATATATGTGTATACTGATATATATATATATATATATGCATGTGAATACATATTGCCATATGCAGTTCTGTAAATTGCATTTTGTTTTAATATATGCGTATATTATGATTATAGCAAGTGATTAATGTTGTCCATGAGATTAAATAATTATGTTAGATAAATAAATTGTGTAATTAATAAGGCAAAATTGATTTACTTATGATCAGTAAATAGAAGGATTTATTTAAATGAATAAATTTGGTGATCCTTTTAAATGATGATTTCTCTCATAATCATTTAAATTGATTTCATGGTTGCATTGGTTATTTTTGTTTTTTTTTAAATAATGTGGTTGATTAGTGAAATTAAGGTGATTTTGGGTTATTATTTTAGGTGGGAGTCTTTTATGCAAAGTGGATTAAGGTTGGCTTCTAGAGGTTGGGAGTGAGTGTTTTAACTTGTATGAGTTTTATGTTTGTCTCATTTGGAAGTGGTTGGTAATGTGTTTGAGATGTGTGCAAGAGGTTCTATGCCTTGCACTGGGTATACGTTCTTTTCATTAGGATATGTGAGTGAGATGGTCAATGCCTTGCTTTGTGTGTGGGATTCATGTGATTTTTGTTAAGTGTACAAGATGGTTTTTACCTTGCTTGTTGTGTAGGGTCTTCTAGTTGCAAGTAGGGGGAGTGGCTCTAAATGGGGACCGATGTCTAGTGAGAGACTGTCAAGACAACCCATTAGGGAGTTTCTTAATCTAGTGATAACTTGAAAATGAATTAGGGGGACAGGTAGATTTCACATTAAACAAGATAATTGGATGCCTCACCTATGCTTGTAGTGCTCGTTTAGGCTATGGATGGGTTGAGAAAGCCTAGTTGGAAAGATCAACTTCCTTTTCCTCACGAAAGGAATGTTGGTTCTGTATGTGTCACCCTATGGGGCCGGTGTCTAGTGAGAGGCAGTCAGGACAACCATAGATGGGGGTTGGCATCTAGTGAGAGACCGTCAGGAAAACCCATGCTAGGACCATGCAATGATACTCTTCCCTATTGTAGTCTAGCATTCCCTAGTCATGTTTTCCCCTTCTATTATGTGAATGCCTCTAGAAGCAATGTATGTGTTTATGTGATGTTAATGTCATTGCAATGTTGTGTTGGAGCCATGTATAGCCTTGTTTATGATAGCCTACTATCTTCTTAACTGTTTGCATGTGGTGGGACCTTATGTTATCTCCTAGCACAGGGGGTGGACCTTATGGTTTCACATGGTCAGGAGGTTGGTGCTTTTTCCTCCATTGATTTTCCTTGTTGCTTGTTCATGTGCGTGGAGGTTGTACCTTGTGTAGTAGATTCCAGTTCATGATCCAGTTTGAGAAGATAGTCTTTTATATATATGTATCAAACTTGTAATTAGTTGTACCATTTAATGTAATTTGATGTATTCTTCCCAATTGTATTCAGGGAAGCATTATTGTAAATAGTGTAATGATGCAACAATTATGATGTACTCTCATATAATGTAATTTGTATATATATTTATTAGAAATGATCTTTCATGTTGTTAAATAGATGACATGTTACAAAATTGTATATTGTAGAATCATTTAAAATGATGAAATAAAATGAAATTTTTTATTAGATAAATCATGATAACATATTAGATAATGAAGTAATTCTAGCTCTTGATTATAGATGTGTTATTAGCGTAGTCATGGAACCTTAGAGGACTTAGGATTAGCTTGTGTGTTATGTTATGTTTAGTCATATATTCCATTGTTATTTCAATTTTTTTTTAAAGTTCCATTATTCTAGTATGGTTATGTTGTCCTTTGGGGTTCCTTGGTGGGGCATTAC
The DNA here is from genome assembly GCA_007258455.2 of Sequoia sempervirens. Classification (NCBI taxonomy): domain Eukaryota; kingdom Viridiplantae; phylum Streptophyta; class Pinopsida; order Cupressales; family Cupressaceae; genus Sequoia; species Sequoia sempervirens. The sequence continues at coordinate 133,520,550 of VDFB02271358.1, read as the reverse complement.
ACCTAGTATCAGAGCCCAAGTTCTAAGACTAGGTACTCTATTTTCATATGAGCCCATTATGTTGTCCTAGTGCATAGACTCTTGAGCTTATGTTTTCCCCTTATGTCATCTTCGCCTAATAATATGAGACTTGTCGTTGGGTGGTGTCTATGTAAGAAGATGCCTACAGGTCAATGTCAAGGTTGGGATCATGGTAGAGGTTGAGGTGGTGGTTGTGGGGCTAACCACCAAAACACCCCTTCATAGAGTTCCCACGAGAGTGATCGCGAGGAACATTGGGGTTCTCAGAATAATCAGGAAAGTGGGGTTCAAAATCTAGGTTAGCCGGAGTTAGAGGGAGTTCAGTTGTGTCATTTACTTGAGGAGGTCCTTTCCTTCCTAGGCTCTAGATAGGAGGGTAGTCGCAGGTGGTTAGGGAAAGAGAAAGGTCTCCTAGAAGGAGAGATTTTAGATCAAAGCAAGAAAATATTTTAGCAGGTCATATGAGGGATCTCTTGAGAGAATTTCCTCCTACTTTTGATGGTTCTAGTGGTGGTTTGGAGGCAGAGACTTGGTTGATAGATTTGGATAAGTGTTTTTCCATGCACCCATATGGTAGCAACACCAAGGTGAGATGTGCCATCATGAACCTTAATGGTTTTGCTTCTACATGGTGGCAGTTGGAGGAACATAAATTGCATTTGGATATTGGTTCAATTTCTTGGGAGATGTTTCTAGAGAGATTTAGAGCTCACTTTTTGTCAGATCACTAAAGGTAGCGTCATGCTGATGAGTTTCATGAGTTGAGGAAAATGGTTGTCTATGGAGTAGTATGAGCGTAGGTTCTATGATCTTAAGCAATATGCAGGTATTAGTGATGATGAGGCCATGTTGGTTCAACATTTCATCAGGGGTTTAAATGCCCATATCAGTGGGGGAGTCCATGTCTTTGAGTCAAAGACCATGGAGGTGGTAGTAGAGAAGGCTCGTTTGGTAGAGGAGAATTTGGCCGTGGCGCCAGGAGTTCATACAGGTGTGCAGATTGGTAGTGTGCCTCTAGTAGGCTTCGGGTCTTAGGGTGGTTATTCTTAGGCTGTGGGTTCCTCTAGGAGCCATCAAGCACCTGCTAAGGGTGGAAAACAACAACATTAACAACAATGTTCCTAGCCAAAACCTGAGAACTCTCAGTCTCAGCAAGGTAGTAGGTTTCAGTCTAGGAAAAATTGGAGTTGGTAGCGAGCCAACGGTTATCATCCTGACCAGCCAGCTCAAAGCACACAGTCTACAATCAGTAGAGGTGGTTTCTAGTAGTTCAATATCCCTCAGGTGGCAAGGGGTATGGCAGTGGTACAAAATGTTTTTCTTGTGGCCAGTAGGGCCACATAGCTAGAAAATGTTCTTAGAAGATCACATTAGGATTCAGTCAGAGGTTGGCAGCCTTAGAGCCAATAGTGGGCGATGTAGGTAGGTCTCACAGAGTATTTGCAGTGGTTGATAACTGCTAGGCTAGACATCAGGGCATAGTTGTTGAGGCTACAAGTGTGTTGCAAGGTATTGGTATTCTATCCTTTTTTACTCCGGTGCTTTTGATTCATTTATTTCCCCTTCTTTAGTGGAGTGATGTGGAATAGTGGCGACAAAGTAGGATGTTAGGTGGCAAGTCAAATTGGCCTCTGGAGCTAGAGTAGTGGTAGAATCCCTTGTGTATGGATGTGTATTGAGGATTGGTTCTCTCTTTACCATAGATCTTCATATCCTATCCCTAGGATCTTATGAAATGGTGTTGGGTATGGATTGGTTGGATGCTCATAGGGTTCATCGACAATTTTTTGTAGGTGACCAAGTATTTTTATGGGTGCGTCTGTGAAAGAGTCTGATCTGCTATGGAAAGGGCTCTAACCTCGTACCCCATTTTTTTGGGCCATTCGAGGTTTTGGAGAGGATTGGTCCTATTGCGTACCATCTTGATTTACTGCCCAGTCTATCACACATTCATGATGCATTTCATGTTCTATTCGCAGGCCATATTATCCAAATATATCTCATGTTCTTGGTTGGAATGCTTTATAGGTAGAGGACATGCAGTTGGCCCTGGAGCCCATGGGCATTCTATAGCATAGAAGACTCGCCCTCAGGGGTCAAGACATTAAGCAAGAAAGGGTCTAGTGGGATCCTAATGATGAGTCTTCAACTACGTGGGATGATGCATCCTGGATGAGAGAGTTATACCCTTTTTTATTTGTAGGCTTCTAGGAGTAAGCCTAATTCTAGGGGGAGGATATAGTGCCCCTCGTACTGTTCTTTGTTAGACTGGTAGTTGATCTACTTAGGAGTAGACATTATGACACTTTGTTTGATGTTAGACTTACTGCTACGATGATATTTTGATGATACTTTGGTGATATTGCTATTACTTAAGTTTATGTTCATGTTATGACTGTTATATGGATTTATTTGATTATGTGGATTAATCTTATTATGAGCATTGTGTGATTATCTGATCATGGTTATTATGCGATTTTCTTACCAGTGATTGTTCATATGTTGTTTGTTATGTTGTTGATTCTTATGAGTTTATGTGGTTACTTGTTTGATGTGTTTGGGTGAAAGGGATAGTGTCACATTACTCACTTGTGAGTACCCTGCTACACTGAGATTTCCTTTCATGGTGTGCTTGATTGCATGATTATATATATGCTCAACCATTTTGTGTGCTACAAGTTGCAAGTACTAGGCATTGACTCTAACTAAATTGGTAGGTTTGAGTGTGCCTTAAACCCAATAGAACAATTGATCGGAGATAACATTTGGTCCCCTACCCTAGCCATCATCCTCAATGATGATGAGTATCTAGTCTGTTACCTTGTCAATGTTGTCTAATGTTTGTAGTCAGTTGGTATTTCCTTTTGACCCAGGCTATGGTTTAGGTAATTGTTGATATTTGGTTTGTTTAATTTAAATTTGTTTAAATAAATGTTGTTTTTGATTATTGATGTATTAAATAAATTATTAAGTAAAAGTATTTTTATAAATAGATTCGAATATATTATTAATGATTATGGTTTATAATAAATCTAAAAGTGTAATGTAATATTAAATAAAATAAAATATTATAATGGAATGTTGCAATTAATAAACAACAAAATAATATAAAAAGATAGAAAGATTTTTATGCTGCATATGCATAACTTTGAACTATTTGTCGAAAAAGAAATTTGGTGTTTTATTGGGAATTTTATAGATTTTATCATGTATTTTTGGATTTCGAAAATCAAACAGCCTTCCTTTTTGTAAATAATTACCATTTCAAGAGATTTTCATTATTATGAATTTTTGTTTCTAGGAAGAGAAGAAAATTTTGTCTACAAGATAATTTCTTATGTTGTAGATTTTGTGGGAATTGGGAATTCTTGGAAAAGTGGATTGAGGTTTTCAAAGAAGTTGTGGTTGTTGTCAAAGATTGATCTTGACATTGGTTTTCATCTCAGCTAGTGTTGGATCTAAGTTGGCTTTGTTTTTTTCTTTATTTTGTTTCTACAATTATTGTAATTGAATTATTTCTCTTTTGTCTATTGAAAATGATTGCTTGATTTTTTGGATATGTATTTCAAATTGCTTCATAAATTCAAAGATTTTGATTGCTTCCTTGCAAAGTTCAATTTGTGCACTTTTCTTATGCTCCCAATTGTATTTTTTTGAAAGTTACTTAATCCTTTTTAGTAAACCATTTGAGCGCACCCCTGCAAAGTGGTTGTTTGCAGCGCTTGAGGTGTAAAGTCTATGTTTCTACCTTTCATTGTTAAATTTATATCTCACCTTTATTTCTTTGTGTTGAATATTATTTCTGGATAATGCATTCCTCATTGGTGAAATATATATTGCGCCTCCCTTTGTTCCATTTTCTTTTGATTATGTTTGGAACAATTTTATTCTATGGTCTGTGATTTTTGGTTCTTTGGCTATAATCTAGTTTTGGCATCCATAACCTATATGCAATGAATTCACATCATATTGGAAACTGGAAAACATTCTATATTTCTTATGTATTGCATATGCTATATTAAATTTGGAGATCGATGGAAATATGTTGTACTTGGAATTTGATTTAGTCACCTTGTATATTGTAATTGATGGATGCATGTATTGTTTAGATTTCGATGGAGATGTTTTTATGTTGTTGATCTTGGCAGTTGTATCATGTTGAAATTCGATTATATGTGCTGACTATAATTAGCGGTCCCATCTCATAAGCTGCAACTTCATCAATAATTCATAAGCCAAGTTGTTTTTATAGTTTTCTATGCTAATTCAATAGCTATATATTTTGGTTGGAATTCGTTGGTTACATGTTGAGTTGTGAGGAAGATTAAATCTTTAGGATGCAATTTCATTTGTCATGTGTGTTACATTCAATGTTTTGTATTCACAGTAATATCCATGGTCATGTTATTTACTCAACAATCAACACTTTGTATTTCAAGGGATAACAACTTAACATTCAATTTATGTAATTTGATGCATCTGTATAATGTGTGGAAATCAGTTACATTTATGTGATTCGATGATTCTGTATAAATTTGGGACTGCACATGTCTCCATTTGATAGATATTGAGTTGGCATTTGATTTTATAAACATATATATATATATATATATATATATATATGTATGTATGTATGTAAATATATATTGCTATATGCTATTCTATAAATTTCATTTTGTTTTACTAAATCCATATATTATGATTATAACAAGTGAATAATGCTATCCATGAGATTAAATAATTATGTTAGAAAAATAAATTGTTAAATTAATAAGGAAAAATTGATTTACTTATGATCAGTAAATAAAAGGATTTATTTAAATGAATAAATTTAATGATCCTTTTAAATGATGATTTCTCTCATAATCATTTAAATTGATTTCATGGTTTCATTGATTATTTGTGTTCTTGTTTTAAATAATGTGGTTGATTAGTGAAATTAAGGTGATTTTGGGTTATTGTTTTGGTGGGAGTCTTTTATGCAAAGTGGATTAAGGTTGGCTTCTAGAGGTTAGGAGGGAGTATTTTAACTTGTATGAGTTTTATGTTTGTTTCATTTGGAAGTGGTTGGTAATGTGTTTGAGATGTGTGCAAGAGGGTCTATGCCTTGCACTAGGTATACATTCTTTTCATTGGGATATGTGAGCGAGATGGTTAATGCCTTGCTCTGTGTGTGGGATTCATGTGATTTTTGTTAAGTGTGCAAGATGGTTTTTACCTTGCTTGTCATGTAGGTTTTCTAGTTGCAAGTAGGGGGAGTGGCTCTCAATGGGGGCATGTGTCTAGTGAGAGACTGTTAGGAAAACCCATTAGAGAGTTTCTTAATCCAATGATAACCTAAAAATAAATTAGGGGGATGGGTATATTTCACATTAAACAAGATAATTGGATGCCTCACCCATGCATGTAGTGCTTGTTCAGGCTAAGGATGGGTTGAGAAGGCTTGGTTGGCAAGATCAAATTCCTTGTTCTCACAAAAGGAATATTTGTTCCACATGTGTCACCCTACGGAGCTGCTGTCTAGTGAGAGACTATCAGGACAACCATAGATGGGGGCCAACATCTAGTGAGAGATTGTCAAGAGAACCCATGCCAGGACTATGTGATGACACTCTTCCCTATTGTAGTCTAGCATTCCCTAGTCATGTTTTCCCCTTCTGTTATGTGAATGCCTCTGGTGATGTATGTGTTTATGTGATGTTATTGTCATTACAGTGTTGTGTTGGAGCCATGTATAGCCTTATTTATGTTAGCTTTTTGTCTTCTTGACTTTTTGTATGTGGTGGGACCTTATGTTATCTCCTAGCACAGTGGGTGGACCTTATGGTTCCACATGGTCGAGAAGTTGGTGCTTTTTCCTTCATTGGGTTTCCTTGTTTCTTGTTCGTGTGCGTGGAGGTTGTACCTTGTGTAACAGATTCTAGTTCATGATCTAGTTTGAGTAGATAGTCTTTTATGTATATGTATTGGACTTGTAATCAGTTGTACCATTTAATGTAATTTGATGCATTCTTCCCAATTGTATTTAGGGAAGCATTATTATAAACAATGTAATGATGTAACAATTATGAAGTACTCTCATGTAATGTAATTTGTATATATATTTTTTATAAATGATTTTTCATGATGTTAAATAGATGACATGTTATGGAAATGTATATTGTAGAATCATTTAAAGTGATGGAATAAAATGAACTTGTTTATTAGATAAATCATGATAACATATTAGATAATGAAGTAATTCTAGCTCTTGATTATAGATGAGTTAGTAGCATAGTCATGAAACTTTAGAGGACTTAGGATTAGCTTGTATGTTATGCTAAGTTATACATTCCACTGTTATTTCATTTGAAAAAAAAAATGTTCCATTATTGTAGTATGGTTGTGTTGTCTTCTGGGGTTCCTTGGTGGGGCGTTACATGTAGTTAGTCTATAGTATACACATGTAGAATGAAATGTCAAATGTGGTTTACATCAATGTCTTGAGGTAACTTGTATTTGTTAACTTATTATGCTAGTAAACCATTGTGATTAATGAGGTTTGTAATACAACGGGAATGATGGTATGATAGACATATCATCATTGTTAGGTTGAAATATTGTGCAAACCATATTGATAGGTTATACTTAATTGATTTCTCATATCTCCTTAAAAGTAGGGAGAGAGTCTTATCCCTCTAAGGATTAAGGTGTGTACTTGATGGCTATATCAATATGCAATGATAGGGTTGAGAAATGTATTATATGATTGTGTTATTATTTTATTTTGATTAAGAATGTATTCCTATTCATTAAATTCAAGAGGACTTATGTTTTGACAACCCAAATTTGTATTGAGAAGAGGAATTAAATGTGCAAAAGCACAAAAAATTCTTAGGATAATGTCCTCCAGATTATATACAACTATAGTGAACATAGTAAACATGTGATTATTGGTGGTATATTGAAAGAGAGGTTTTATGATTTTTTTATGATCACTTGATCGTCACATCACTTTTAATTGAAACCCTAGGTAGAGGATAACCTATTTTATTGGGTTGTTTATTTGATCATAGATTGAAGAAAATAGGTTGGGATTAACCTATATGAACTCATTGATCATGTGATTGTAGTTTTTATCTTTTATTGAGGTCATTTATTGATTCAAGGTTATACTTTTGATGGGAGTCATTTATTGTTGAGATATACTCTTAAATGGAGACATTTATTGTTGAGATTATACATTTTGAAATGGAGTCATTTAATGTTATTGTATGATTAATTAGGTTATTCTCAGGGTCAAGATGATCCATGGGAAAGGGGATAACCTATGTATTTAAAGATACTTAGTAGCAATGTCAATTAGATATGAGTTAATGGAAAGGTTATTACTAGGGTTTGTTTGATTTGTGGGAAAGGGGGTAACCTAGATATACAATATGAATGGTCATAAAACCAAATCCAGATAGGAATGTGGGTGAAATAGATGACTCTCGCTTGAAATATTGGGTGATGAATTCTTTGGCCAAAGTAGTGTAAGTAGCCACTGTTTGTACTGTTAGTTCACTATGATCTGGGTTTACAAACTTGGCAGGGATAGACATACTTGTAGTTTTTATCCACTATATGGTAGCTCTAGATATGTAGGACATAACACCATGCTCTGAAAAGTATAGAGTTATGAGGTTAACTAACCAATCTCTTTGTTGAAGGGTAGGGCCATCTTACCATTTTGGTAGATGTGCGAGGGTAGGGCCATTTTACCATTTTGGTTGGAAAAAAAACACTTTAGTTATGCTTATCCTCATGCAATTGGTGGCCAAGATTTGAGGAGGATATTCTAGACCATTTGTACTTTCTATATTCAGTAAGCTTGTTGAAGTTGTGTATGTAAACTTGTATCCATCTCTATGGAAATTGTAAAGGTGAAATGTCATATTGAGATTATGTATCATCAATACTTGTATTAATGTAAGGAATTATTTAGTATGAAATGGGAAATTTTGAAATATGTTTCAAATGTGAAAATTTGAGTCAAATGATTTATTTATTTATTTATTTATTTTTTTCTCTTAAGGGTTAGATGCATAAATTATTCACTTATGGGTAAAACATAGTAAAATTACTGGGTAGAACAATGGGCATGTTACATTTGTAGGGTTTCATGTGTCTTTGATTTTTAGAGTAGGAACATTTGGATTTGGGCTTAAAAAGAACAAGTATTTTTTGTGTTTGGTGTGATTGTACATTGTGTAAATCCTAGATTGGTGTTTATGTATCCTCTCCCCTTTCACTTCATGTGATCTTGGTTGTAAGAGAAACATATAGCAGTCTCTTATTTTTTAGGGTGCTTGCCTTTGAGACACATTCTAACAGAAAACTCAAGAGGGATGACCTCAAAGAACTTTTTTTTGGGTGGGCTATATTAAAGGGGTGAAGGTGAAAGTCAATAAATCTATCCAAGAATGTTCTTGCATGCCAAATTTTGAGTGACATAGGGGCCACTCTAAGGTTGGTTAGAGGCTTAAGCTCCTTGCATTTGAAGTATACCTCTAGTGTTCACCAACCTCCTAGAAAGACATTGTTATTAGAAGCTATACTTTTTTTTTCCATCTACTATTATGGTGCAAGGGATGCAGATCATACCCCGAAGCTATGTACCATGTCTATTTGTGGTTGAGGTGTAAGGTGTCTTGCTATAGTTCCCACTCTTTCAAGGTTAGGGGTATTAAGGTGGTCCATGATATTGGTATACCCTATTTTTTAAATTTATTTTTAGACTATAAGAATTAGGTAGCATGACCCCCTATAAACTGCAGTGCGCTTGGCAAACTTTTTAACATGATTGGTAGTGCTGGTGTGACACACCCTCTGGTACCACGAGGGTGGGGGATACTAGACCTCATGACCAACCTCGTGTCTCCTCTCTCTCTTTTTAGCTTGCTTTGGTCTGCAACAATCATTCTCTTCTCCTCCAGCTCTCTTTCATCCTGATGATGTATCATGTAGTATGATTCGAAACGTCGATGTGAAAAACCAAAACATAATCAAATCCAAAAATTATAGCACTACTTGATGGATTGTGGAAACTTGATATCTTTAAAGGGAATATTTAGCCAACCGAGCTAGGCCCCCCACCCCTGGTATACCCTATTCAACCACTCCTTAGATGAAGATTTAAAATCACCCCTCAAAAGGTGAGGTACACCCACATTGGTAGATAAACCCCATTATTCCTTAGGTTTTTCTTGTCTTCATTGTTTATGAACTAAGGCCAAGAGAGTTTTGTGGAAGAAGACTTGCAAGCATACTTGATTACCAAAAAATTCAAAGAGTCAAAATCAACCAAATCTATTTTCCAAGTATTTGTAGTGTTTTATGATCAAATTCAAACTTGAAAAAAAAAGAAAACAACCTTGAAAACATCAAATTAGGGCCCAAAAATTAGAAAACTACAATTGTTTTCTAGAACACCGCAATTGATAGACAACACACTGCAATTGTTAGAAAGTGTAGGAAGCTAGAAACTTGCATTTTTCTATGCACTGCAATTGACTAGTCCTGCGCTACAATTGATCAACCCTACATTGCATTTGTGTCTTGAAGCACCACAACTATTAAGATCATTTTTTTTGGGGAAATAGTTGTACATCCAACTTTTAGCTTCCTTAGAAACTGTCATTGAGCATTCAAATCAAAGAATTGTTAGGATCAATCAATCCATCCATAGCATTTCATCTTGTACCTTAGGTCATCTTACATAGTCCTAGTTAGCATACCCCTCATTCTATCTTCATTTTAGCATCACCGTTGAGTCTTAATATTAAGAATATTTTCATATTATTAGGAAAATAATTATTCTCATTTCTAGGTGTCTTAATCTTATCATACCTTTCATCAATCTCATCTCTAGGTTGGGCCTACAACTCAAGTGTCTAGTTTAGGTTCACCTTTAGTCAAGTCATCATCATCGTTATCTTGGTCAATATTTTTGAGGTATTGACATTTAGATTTGTTACTCTGGTTCATCATAGCTTTCTTAGCATTGTTCTATTGGAAACACAAGGGTAGACAACTGAGAGGGGGGGTGAATCAGTTGTCACATAAATTATACAAATTAAATTTATTCTTAGATCTAGTATATAAACATGAAAGCATAAACAATCATCACATCAAAAACACACATAACACCAAGATTTTTTACGTGGAAACCTTATTAGGGGAAAAACCACGGTGGAGGTTAATCCACAAGATTATACTTTATTAAAAGTATAAAATAATTATAAATGGGGAATGCACATGCATTTAGGAACACTGCCTAGAGCTCACTACTCAAATACAAAAGGCTTACTGACTGAAGGAAGACTCACTGTCTTACAATCACATTTAGATTACATCTAGAAGATTTTGAACTGAGAAAATAACATCTTCTAATGCCTGATTACAGTTCTGATTAAGCACATATACATTTTCTTTTGCTCACTCTTCTTCACACTTTACTTCTACCTTAAAAATACTAGAATATTATTCACACACAACACTCAGCATACATCACATATCACTTCCTTCAAATGGTATAAAAAATCAATCATATATATCCGTAACTAAGGATAACATCAACTACATGTCAGCCCAACAAAATATAAAATTTGTACAAAGTGTCAACCCAAAACAATAAACAATTATCAATGTGCACCAAACAATGTAAGCCAAAACATAGTAAGGACCCAAAACAACATGTCTCGAACACAAAACACCTTAATCAATTATGCCTCAAAGATCCGCAACATGCCACAATCACCCTGTCGGCCATGATCATGAAAAAAATGAACTCACAAAATAAAATCACCAATCGCGAACACAACAATCAATGCAGACCAACAACATAGATAGAGCACAATCTAGAAACATCCACAAGAATCATGAATCACCATAGAAGCATCCACAACAATTCAAATTACTAGAATCACATCATCTTCTTTCAGGAACACTAACTAAAGTAACATAATAATTGTCAGAACATAGATACTCATAACTCAATCAAATCTTCTTGCGAACCTCTGAAACTTCATGTGGATAAACTAGATATACCTTTCAAAAAACCCTTTAATCCACAACCTCTTATCATCAATATACTGAGCTAGCCACCATGCTAAACTTTATTGCACCACCAATAACTTGCAACTTATTTTATTAGAATGTTCCTAATATCCTTGACATATACAACCTTAAATACATTAATGCCAATAGTGTTGACATTAATGAAAACCACATATCAGCAATATCCAACACCTTCTCTAGGGTTCAAGGTTGCATACCATCTCCAAGCATAGCCATAATCCTAGTCTCATTAGCAATTTACATCCTTAGCATAGTCATAGCTTCATTGTCACCTTTGCATATCAAAAAATTGGTGATACTTTGCATGACCATACTTATAGTCCAAAAATCCAAAAAAAATAGCATAGTGACATTACCATCCACCATTTTTCATCCTTAGTTTGCATCTCCATCTTAGTTACATACATATCAAAAGTCTCACTATCCAAACATCACTAGTCTAATATGGTCTTGACTAGAGCACAAAGGAAACAAAGAGATATGGATTCCTCATATGAACCCTATTACAATCCAACTAATGAAATTAACTTTGGGTCAATATCAAATATAACTAGTGAAACTTCCTCAATTGTAGAGGGAGTACCATAAACACAAACTCAAGGTCTTGTTCAAAATATCTTTTCACAAGGTCAACCATCCTCACAACAAATGCACACTAGTTTGCTACTAGGAGCAACTACACATAACACAACACATGTTAACATACCTCCTACTCCAACATTTGGAACCAAAAGAACACATTCCACATCACAAGGACCAACTCCAACATTTGGCAGTCCATTTGGTCAATCCTCTAGTTTCATGGGTATGACTTTTTCAAATCCATTTGGTACCACATCCAACACCACATTGTCAACCAACACAAACCAAAATCTCCCATGCAAGACAAGAAGTGTTCATGTTGCCACATCAAGAGTGCAAACCCAAATGACCAACACTACTCCAAACATCAACATTTCTTTTGGTTCAAACTTGAACATCAACCCACCTCCATCACAACAACATGGCATTCCAAATACTAACCCTCCATTGCAACAACATGGAATTACAAATACCAACCCTCCATCATAACATGTCACTCATAACACATATTTTACACCCCAACTCCAACATACCAACCCTCCATCACAACAACATGTCACTCCTAACACTAAATTCATACCGTAACCTCAACATACCAATCACGTACCACCCCAACATCAAACCTATACCAATACTAATACCAATGTCATGTACACATCTCACTTCCAACAAGGAAATCAAAATACTTTGCAAAAAAGCACTAATCCAAACCCAACATTTGCATCCAAATTCCAAGATCAAAGCCCATTATACAACCATCGCAACACACTTAACGCCAACGTCAACCCTCTTATGCAAGGTCAATCAAAAATCATGCCATCAACTATGGAAACAATGGTGCAACAAATGCAAGCAACCCAACAAAAAATGGAAAACATGCAAGTGAGAACAACAAAGAAAACATATTCAATGGAGGAGTTATGTCCTTATCCCTTTGATAGAAACATACCCATGCCACCTTTCCCACCACACTTCAATGTTCTAAGCTTTAACAAATATAATGTTTACATGATGAGATTGTTTCCACATAGCCTTTCAGGGTAGGCTCTAGAATGTTTCGCACATTTTCCTCCTAGGATACAAACACAGAATGAATTGGCTGACAAGTTTATTACACATTGTCTATAAAATTAAAAGTGACATGACCCTATAAAAACTATGTACAACTAAACAAAAATAAGGAGAGTCACTTACATCCATTTTATCAAAGATGGTGAAGCATGTTTATCAAATTCCCTTGTCATATACCAAAGAAACAATTAGTTCCCATTTTTGTGGAAAACCTTAACACAAAATTAATGATTCAACTTCAAATTCATGGTTGCAACATATTTTAGGATGTCTTTGAGAACGAAGTCTCCATTGAGAAGGTTCTTATTGTAAAAGGACTAGTCAAAATATTCAAAGAAAACCAAAATTCTCTGAGTGACAAAGGAAAATTTGGGCTAGAAACAAGAATATCACCAATGATGGGGTATTTGATGCCAAATAAATTAACCAAGTTCACCCCACCATTCATTTTAAAGGTCCTTCAACCCAATATAATCCAACACCAAATCATGACCAAACAACAAACATGATACAAAATAATCGACAATGAAGAGGTCCCCATGAGCAAACATACCCAAACAAACAGACACACCCTTAGGGGAACCCATTGAGTCATTTTTGAAGAAGATTTTACAATAAAAAACCATTCAAAGTTTCTAGACATTAAACCATACGAGCCAACACTAGTTAAACCAAACTGATGGAATGACAATGAATATTGTGAGTACCATCACACGAAAGGACATAAAACACCATCATGTTGGACACTCAAGAATCTTATCCAAGACCTTATTGAACAAGGTGACATATCAATGGATAATTCACAAGGTAAAATAAATGTCGACCATACCATATTCAAGACTCCCCTACAAGACCATGGAAAGGGAAAGACCTCCAATTTAGGGAACAATACCAGTAATTTAAATTATACCAATGTTACATATGACTATACCATCAATAATATTTGAGCTTTTGATAATAATATCACTACCATTACCATCAAAAAAAGTTTAGAATGTGTTGTTACCACTCACAAAGCTAAAGTGACCTTGTAAGGATCTGCTTCCAATCAACCAAAAATTCAATATAACCTCCTAGACCATCTAGGAAAGACTCTCATGCAAATATCCATTCATGAGTTACTTCACATATCTCTTGAGCAGAAGGCCATTCTAGACAAGCTTTGCAAGAAACATCTGTATTGATAGACTCAAATGTCAATCAATTCCAAACCATGGTAGGATATTTACCTACAATCCACCATGTCACATTTTCTAATCAAGATATTTCCACACATAAATTAAATCATAACGATCCATTGCACCTTCATGAGGTATAAATTAATAAACATAAAAGTAGACGAGTCTTGGTAGATGATAGAGTGAGTCTGAATATATGCACCTTAAAATTGGTCACAACTTTGGGATTCTCTGAAGCTTGTATAGAAAAATATAAGAAAATCATTATCAAGGCTTATGATGACATTGAGTGCTCATCCAAAGTTATAATCACACTTCTTGTAATGGTTGGTCCTACTATATAAAACATGATATTCCAAGTCTTAGATCTAGAATTACCATACAATATTCTCCTTGGTTTCCCATGGATTCATTCCATGAGATTTGTACCTTCCACATACCATCAATGCCTTAAGTTCTCCCATAATGGCATCAAAATCATTATACCAAGTGATCCTGAACCCTTCCAATATTATAGTAAACTAAAAGGGACCAATGAACACCAAGTTCCTATTAATCAAGAAGATTCATCTTCTACCTCATCACATTACATTGATCCATCTTCCTTACTCAAATCATTCATTCTATCTGCTACACCTTATAAACTCAAGGTCCAAATCCATGACAAGGGATGTGGTGAATACAACATAAAGAGTTTATTTTGTGTTGGGAAATTATCCACCTCACCAAAATATTATGACAAGCCCTATCCTATCAATAAGAGAACTAAAGTCATCATCCACAATCCCCCCACTGCCTTTACTAAGTGGGGCAAATTGAGCAAAGATTCTATAGATGAGGATATTTCTACATGGACATATAAAGATGAGGAAGACACTAAGCCTAACAATTACCGGTTGAGTGATATTCAAAAATTTTCAAGATCATGAAACGACAGGGTTATGATAGACATAGCGATCTTGGATTGAAAAACCATGTAATGATAGAAGCAATATTTCATCCTCAGTTATTGAAGAACACTAGGTTAGGGTATGTACCACTAAAGGTGAGTCCTCCTAGTACTAAGTTCCCTTCGAGTGAAACTGTTAATGCTTCAAATGAAATTGAGACATTTGAGGAATACCATATTGAAAATTGACTCCAACAAATGGGAGTGGGATTCCTACAAATCTAATGACTATGACCTAGCCGAGATTTTTCAATAGATTAACCTATCCTCATCCTAGACAAAATCTACCAATTTTCGAGCTTGGATCGAAACTTTTTGGGATCCTGATGATACCTCTATTTTTACCATATCCATTTATTCATTGAACCTTAATGATACCAATGATGGAATACCCCTTTTTTACCCACAACTAATGTATTGGGATCAACAAGGACCACTGAGCTTAGACATATTTGAGAATAATGAAGTGATAGTTGAGTTCATGGGACTTCGAGAAGGGATACCAAGAGGGGGCCATAAAGTTGGATTTATCATAGAACTTGACAATGCAACATAATTTGGTGAGTCTAACCAACCCTCTAGTCACAAAAATGGGAAAAATAAAAAGAATAGATCTCTAGGTGAAAACTAAAAGGTACCTTTAGATCAAGAAAAAGTAAAAATAAAGCATGTATCTGAAGGTGAAAACCTCTCTAAGGTACCTAAGGATGGAGGGTTGGATAGTCTCCATATAAATCATGAGAGATCACTATTGTTGGTGGAAAAGTTAGAAGAGTTCAATTTGGGTATAGAAGACAATCCTAGAATCATCCACTTTGCAACATGTTTACAATCAAAGAAAAACTACAGTTTAGCACTTTCTTTTCAAAGAGACAAATTAATTTTTCATGGTCATATGCCAATATTCCTGGGTTGTGTCGATGATGATCTCACTCACAACAATAGTGCAGATAAAATCCTAACATGAAAACCATGAAGAACCTATCTTTACTTGAAAGACTGAACCAAGGTAACCTAAAAGGGGGTGGTTCGTGTAATAGGAAAAGCTTGAATTAGCTTAATCCCAAAGATTTAGTAGTCAAGTCTTGACCATACTAGGTTCACTTCAGGGTATGATGTGATATTTTTTTTAATCTCAAGGGGGCCTACAGTAATTTCTAGTTTCATTAAGAATCATAAGCATCAGATACATGATTTCTAGTTTGATCATAAAATAATCTCATGAAATCAAAAGATTTGCAATAATATTTCATGAACATCAAACAATTTTGCTATCATTTACATAGATTTAGCTTTAAGCATTCAACAATTTCATAGAAAATGAAATATTTTCAATAAATTTCCATTCATTCATCTATTTTTGGAACATTTTCAAAAATTTAAATATCTAATCTAAAATAAAGCATAAAATACTAAAAAAGAAAAAATTTCTCTTGGTTATTCTCCATGCATGCACCAAGATTTAATCAAAGTAAAGAAAGCCACTTTATACATCACCAAATTTGTTAACAACTAGGCATAAAATGATGCAAGCTTTTAAATAAGGGCATTTTAGTTTTGACCCTGAGTAGGTTCTTTATGCACCCTTAAACAACACAACATACAGTCTTGTTTGGTTGAACTAACAAAACTAGCTACAAAGATACATGAGATAGGTAGCTATCAAATTGGCTTCAATATTGATTAAGTTCTATGTGCATACATGTTTTTAGTCCAAAATGATTCAAAAAACAAGAGAAAAGAACAAAAATTAAACAAGTTTTGGCTCTTTTGACATCCACAAATTCTAAACTTAAAATAAAAGTAAAGCAATAAATAGCCTTTTATAGGAACAAGGCCTTAAGAGTTCAAACTTCAAGTCTATCAAGAGAATCATAAATAAAAAATCAAAATGTAGCATGTGGCATATGCCAGTTGTCATCAGAATCTTCTAGATGAAGTCAAAGCTTTGAATTCTTCAACAACAACACTCTTCAACTTCAAACTCTAGTGCACAATACTCCACATAAAACAAGGCCATCAACATTCTTCAGAATACTGGAAAGGAAATTTCTACCGGGACTGAGAAGAACCTGCAACAATCAGTTTCAATAAAATGTCTTTGTGACCCTTCCAGTGTTGGATATCCAGGACTTCCTTATATCACTTGGGGCTCGGGTTCCGGGAACCTTTCTTCATTTTTCTTCAGCTGATATTCTCAGAAAGCATTTAATATTTAATGCATTTTCTCCTTTGAAATTCCCCATATTTCCTTCCAACTAAACTTGAGTCTGGTGTATTCCTTTGATATTTGGAGTATCTTGGTCTTCCTTTGCACTTTCTCTATTTCATATATGACTATAGTGTTTTTGCAATGTATGATCTCATGAATGACTTCCTGAGTTAACAACTGAACAAGGTCTTTATTTATTCTCTCAAACTATTCCTTGAAATATTTTGCTTCTTTACCCTCCTGTCCTAGTATCTGGGGCTCACAATCTTGATGTGCTAACACTTCAATAAAATCTTTATCATATCAAGCAACTTACTCCATTTCTTAGCAACCTTTTCAAATCATTCTGCACATTGTATTAAAGTGTCACCTTTCCAACTTAACTTTTTCTTCCATTTTTCACATAATGAAACGTCTTGTTGTGAAATTATATTTTCTCTTATCAATTCCTGGACATCTATTTGCATGAGAGTTTCTACATTTCGCCTTTCAACATCAACCTATTCTTGGTGAAATCTACATTCTCCTTCCAGTCTTTTGGATTTTTCAAACCAACAGTGTGCTTCCTTCTATTTCCCAATCTCATCTATAATGAATTCTTCTCCTTTCCTTACCCAATACTAAATCCATTCTTAAAATACATTCTATGAATGGTGATCCTAGACCTATGCAAACACAATATTAGTTCAATATGCAAGTTATAAACATCATTCCCCATAAGATTCATTTGAAATGCAAAGAAAAATAAATAACATGAAAAACACAAATAAAAGCTATGAAATCCTATTCAATGCAAACAAACTCTCAATCTCATGGGGGAATTGGTGCTATTTTGATGTGGAAAATAGCCCTTTCCCAATTCCTATTCAAGCTTGATGATGAACTTTTAAGATTGATGCTCCTTGATGAAATTTTTCCATAACCTAGCTATGAAATGATGAAATACTATGAAGATGGATGATAATGGATGAAGATTGCTCAAAACAATGAAGATGATAACTTTGCATAAGTTGTGGATCCAAACTCAATATGAGAGCCTTCTATTTATAGAAGAGAATGATGGAGGAATCGGAAAAATGGATGAATGTGGGATCAAACACCAACCAATAGTATAATGCCACTTATCAACATGTGAGTGGACAAAGGTGGAGCACATTTTGATGAATGTGCACATTAATGCAATTAGGTGGAAATTCAAATTTGAGGAAGTGACATATTAAAGGGAGAAGAAAATGGAGTTAATGCCACTTGGCTCAAGGAAAATGACATGTAAGAGGCTTTTAATGCCTTGTTGGAGGGACAAGTCCTTTTGGAGGGATTTTTTGAATTTTGAAGAATATTCCTATAACTGAGGGTTAATTTCAAGCTTAGATTCAAGTTATCAAATCAAATATAAAAGACAAAACCCAAAGTAATTACAAAGAACAAAGGAAGCAAAACGTAAATGAACAAATATACTTGATAATTGCTGAAGCCTCCATGACTCACCTTTGTAACACCTTCTTACTTGCTGGCTGATGTTTTGCCCTTAGATTAGTTGTGCAAGCAATCTGAAAATAAATGCCTACGTCCTACACTAAGCTTTGAAGGATTTTCACAAATGTCTAATGCCTATGCCAAAATGACTATGATTGATAATGCCTAAACATGCTAAGACTTGATCAAATAAAGATAACAAGTGTTGCAATTGCTATGGAAATCTAAATGTGCAAGTGAATAAGTATGCAATGTGCCTATAATACGTCTACCTGTGTGTAATCGAAAAGTGAGAGGAAAATGGCATTTTATAGAAAATGCCATTTTGAATGGACGGGTGAGATTGCATTCTGACCAAAACCTAAAACTAGAGGTCCAAATTAAATCTGAGAATCCATTATTAGGGTTAGGGAAAATTCATTAATCAAATGGTCAAGATATTATCTCAGAGAATCAAATCAACGGTGGAGAATAAATGAGGAAATTAATTCAAAAATAAAGATTTTTGAAAATGAATAAGATAAAGACCGGACCGAAGATTAGTTTTGGAAGGGTCAAGAACCTGCCCAATCACTCGATTCTTGAAGGGAAGTTACCATTTTGGAACTAAATTAATTCCAAATGTGAATTTGTGAACTAATAAATAATCAATTTTTTGGATTATTTACCATAACGAGCTGACCGCTAAGAGTGAGATGACATGTTAAATAATTTAATTTATTTAAAATGAGAAGACTATCCAATTTGGCAATTAAATAATTAAATTTAATTATTTAATTTAGCAAATAAGACAAATAATTAAATAAATTATTTAATTCATTTAATTATGACAATTAATGACATATTAAATAAATAAATAAATAAAAACTTATTTATTTAATAATCAAGAAGCATAAAGTGAATAGAAGGTAATTAAATAAATTAAGAAATTTATTTAATTAAGGGAAGAATTAGACAATTAATGACGTATTAAATAAATAAAGAAAATTTATTTATTTAATAATTATGAAGAATAAAGGACATGAAGTAATTAAATAATTATGAATTATTTAATCAATAGTCTAATGGACCAAAGACATAATTAAATGTCATAATTATGCTAGGACGAAAGTGGTAAAAATGAAGCTTGCAGGCCTAGGTCATTTTTAGGTGTCTACATTTTGCCCCTCTTTGTCATAATGTAGCATGTCGCATTGTGACAAAGAAAAT
The DNA here is from genome assembly GCA_007258455.2 of Sequoia sempervirens. Classification (NCBI taxonomy): domain Eukaryota; kingdom Viridiplantae; phylum Streptophyta; class Pinopsida; order Cupressales; family Cupressaceae; genus Sequoia; species Sequoia sempervirens. The sequence goes on along the minus strand of VDFB02271358.1, from coordinate 133,500,752 downwards.
AAGTTAAATTCATGCCCCGGTGTAGGTATGAAGTATCATTGCCCCTCGGGAAATTTTTCAAATTTTGGGTTGGCAGCAGAAAAATTTGTAAAGGGTCCCGATAAGTCAATTTGATGACTAGAAAAATAACGGCACAATTAGATTTGAATTCTGACATGTTTAAAGCAGCCAATGAGGTGGTCAAAGTTGGTCAAATAAGCCTCTAGTTATAACCCAGTTGACAAATGTCATTTTGACTTTATAAATAGGTTGACAAAGGGGTAAAAGTCAATTCATTCTTACTATTCACCTTGCGAATTTTGAGAGCTCAGAGCAAAGAGGACATTAGCGACGATGGTGATTCCAATGACAGAGCATCGTGGCGAGATCGTGTGAACATTTAGGCGGTTAGAGGGCTCAGAGCCAGCGGTATGTACCCCTATCCTCCTTTGTAATTTTTTCATTTTGTGTGTCAAAATTAGGTTTCTAGGGTGAATAACGAATGCGCCACAACACATATGCATTCGTGTTCGACGCATTCATTTTCTCATTCAACGCATACAATGTGTCACGACACAAGTGCAACAAGAAATTAGGGTAGAACAATGGTTTGCACCGCATTTGTCAAAAACTGCGACGCAATCGCATTTTCGAGTCGCATTTGAATATTTGAATGCCGCAATCGTCAATTTGCAACACATTCACCAGTTTGATCCACACAATTGCGATTATGTGACACATTCGCTTTTCTGTGACACAAGTGTCAAATTTTGTGATGCAAGCATGAATATTCGATGCATTTGCCATTTTGGATTGCATTTGATGTACGAAATGATGTAATTGATGTTTTGAGACCCAATTGCTTTAGTGCAATGCATTTGCCTTTAACTTTGACCAGAGCTATTTTTGATAGTTATGCAACCTTAGATGCTTTTGATAATACTGACAGTTTGTGCAAAAGGTACTGAAATGTTGTTTGGCTTTTTGTAGAGGTAGCTTGCCCCGATTTACACATAAGAGAGCAGACCAATGACATTTCAGTTTGTGGACTAGCTGAGCCCTCGAGAGCAGCACCGGTTGATGCGACTGAGATTGTTCTATGTTGCTTACATGCCCACCATTTGAGTGAATAGGGGATTACTGACTGCGCTGTGTGAGTGATGGCATTCAGAGACCTGTTCCTTCCACCTGCCGACAGGTGAGGCCACTATTACTCTGAGGATGTCTACCAGATTTTGTGAGTGCCGATTCGAGGGGAGCAGATCATCTACAACCCTCGCCATGGAGAGCAGACCTTCTGAGCGTACTACCGAGATCAGGGTGCAAGACTGGGCATCCAGGGATATGAGATCAGATGGGAGTTCATGGCCGATCACTATGGTCGCTTTGATGCATTCCTTGTGACTTTGATTGGGGGTATCTTGATTTCTGACTGTCGGGGACACAAATTCCCTACTGGCTGGGGAGACGTCTTTTTTGGTATGAGACGTGAGAGGACTGTGTATGCTTGGGGTCCTTGTTTACTGGGGACACTCTACCATCAATTGCACAATATTGCCTATAGGAGAGGAGAGAGTATCTCGTGCGGGACTACTTTGACAATGATATGGGTCTAGGAGCACATAGCCATATTTCTTCCTCCCATTCAGAGACTACAATTGGCTGAGGGGGTGTTGTATGCCTATTATTATGCCGATGCTTTACAGCAAACTCGGATGGGCAAGATAGGTTGGTGGCGACATAGGATTGACATGATGGTGTCTTTTATTTGGAGACCGTATAGAGACTGTGAGCAGTGGGATGATGAGGATGACCACCTGAGCCTTTGCAGACAGTACAAATATTTGATTGGGAGGACCGTGTAGACCTCACTGATTATTAAGATGTACTTGTCATAGCATGTCCTTAGGTAGTTTGAAGAGTAGCAGGGTGTACCTGCAGGGATAGCTAAGTATGCCTGGTCATCCAGAGAGTCAGCTTAGGGACCAGCCATCCTAGTGGCCTTTGTCAAGCAGCAGATTGATGGGCTAGGAGCCCATGCATGGGGATGGAGGGGTGGAGTAGCCGATCCATGGACTACAGTAGATTATGACTTATGGTGGTAGGCACACAGACCAGTGCCATTGACACATCCCGATAGGCCAACACCAGTGGACAGACTGTCAGTGATACCTCACGTGTCAAGGGCCAGGTGAGGTTGCAGGGGCAGAGGAAGGGGTGGAGGTAGAGACGGAGGCTGGGGTGGAGACGGAGGTAGAGACAGAGGCCGGGGTGGAGATGGAGGTAGAGACGGAGGCCAGGGTGGAGATGATGGCAGAGACGGCCAGAGGAGACGACGAGATGGTTAGAGACAGGCCTGGAGGGTGCGCCCACGTGTGGCTAGGGTAGCATTAGATGCTATCCCTAAGGTTGGTGAGGAGGGGGAGAGGGTGAGGAGGGACAACAGGAGGAGGTGGAGGTAGGGAGATAGGAAGAGGAGGTGGCTGAGGAGGAGAGACAGGAGGAGGAGGTGGTCGATGAGGAGAGATAGGAGGAGGAGGCAGTGGTGGCAGAGGATGTGGGTGAGGATGATGATGACGAGGATGATGCCATGGATGAGACCGAGAGACTCCTCATATTGTAGATGGTGGAGGGAGAGGAGGAGACACCATCCTCCTCAGGATTACCCCAGGATGCCACGATAGATCAGAGGGTGGCTGATTTATAGTAGAGACTAGATGAGAGCATGGCCCAGGTCAAATCATTATAGTCAGAGTTAGAGGTAGCTCGGGTAGAGTGGGATTAGGCAGTGATCTACCAACAGGACTCGGCTCAGTGGTGTACATAGTTTGCAGCATTATGTACAGGGCCTGTAGGGGATATGGCTCGTGAGTTGGCTAGGGTGAGCACGAGATTGGGATAGTACAAGACATTGTACAAGTAGGCAGTGCCATTAGAGTGATGGGATCCTACCTTGTCATGGTCACAGTCGAGGACATGTAGTGGCCATAGATTAGGTAGTGCCAGTGGCTACAAGAGTCACACCAGTGTCAGAGGATCCACCTCAACATGGCACACATCAGGGCACAAGTCGCACCACTCTCATAGGCACATCCTGAGTCACCATTTGAGCCATAGTCATGGGTCAACCGGTTCAGTGCAAAGGTCAGTATAGGGACAACCACCAGTGGTTGATCCATCCACTTCTTAGAGTCGGGCAGCAGTTACGTCACAGGTGTCTGTTATCATAGAGATGACACCTTCACCCTCAGTTCCATTAGTGGCACACATAGAGGTTGCCACAGGTCCGCCTCTCATTTCAGTGCCAGTTTCAGAGTTGCCCACCACATTCTTCACCATGAGGGGATGATGAGGGTCTACCCTAGGGGCATTTTTGTTATTATGACACACTATGTATACATTATTGAGCCTGTGAGCTCCATTTTTGGGATATCTCTTGACTTTATCCTATGACATTGTACCTTTTTTGAGATGATATTATATGATGATTCAGTTTTGATGTGGCCTACATGTGTGTTATGTGATGTTCTTTTGATTTAATGCATTATGATATGTTTGATGTATGATGTTGATGCCATGATAATGCAATGCTTACTTATATGAGATGATAATGATAATGATGTGCATAATGTATTTAGTTAATGGATGCAATGTTGATTATAATGTTAATGCAATGTTTGTGATTATGTATATGATTTAATGCTATGGATAATGTATGTATGGACCTAATGCAATGTTTATATGATCATGGATGCACTTATGTTTTTTGATGTCACAGGATATCATCATGAGATAGATGAGAGAAGATGACCAGACTGAAGAAGAGAAGATGACTAGACTGAAAAATTGAAGATGACCAGACTGAAGAAGATGCATGTTAATTCCTAGACCAAATCCTTCAAAGCTTTACCATAGGACTTTAATATTTATTGTTCTTAATCATCATTAGGCAGATTGTTGTAATGGCCAACAAATACCATGATATGACATAGATCAAGGTGTGCAGGGTTGCACCATTACGTAAGACAAGCAGTCACAGACAAGGATGATCATGACTCATACTAAGAGCATGATTTCCCTAGTCTTTTTGTCATAATCAACCACAAGTAGAAAAAGACAAGGACAATTTATGAAACGTCGTTGCTTCTCTAAATCCTGTTTCCAGGACATCCTTGAGAAACTAGCGGCATGATTATCGAAATAAAAAAATAGAGCCCTTACCATGATATGTCATTTTTCTAAATCCCAGAATCAGGGCCTCACTGAGAAACTAGTAGTCATGTGTGTCAAACGTCATGATACGTTGTTGCTTCTCTAAATCCTGTTTAGTATGATCTCGCTGAAAAACTAATAACATGATAGAAAACCCAAAAGACAATTGTCAAGTGTTTGCCAAGTGCGTCTGGATATCCATTGTTCTGACGTCAAGATGTCAGGTTTGACGATGATGAGATGCCAGAGTGTTTAAATCTTTGATGAAGCTCAGATGACAAATGTCCAAAATTGCCAAATGTAGGAAGGACACATCCCGAATAATGTTAATGTCAAGAGGATTGATCCCTAAATGTCAAAAGAGATCCCTCAAAATTCCATGTGATAGTGATGATGATGATGCCTAGGAAGGACACATTCTAAGGCATAAATGACATAATCGGTTCTTCAGAAGGACACATCTGAAGAATATTAATGTCAAGGGGAGTGATCCTTAGATGTCAAGAGGATCCCTCAAAATGTCGAAAGACAATGACGATGCCTAGGAAGGACACATCCTAAGGCATGAATGACTGAGGTTATCCTTCAGAAGGACACATCTGAAGGTTAACCTAGAGTTGACAATTTGACAGGTTATGATGATGTGACTTGTTTTGACCAGTTTTGACTTGTTTTGACCATATGTTGATATCTTTGACACGTTGATTGGATTTTCATGTTTCTAGAAATGATTGTACTTTATGAGTTTTATGAGTTTGGGAATAATTTGATTTATCTTGAAGATGTTTTGACGTGTGTGCCAGTGTAGTGCCATGAACCCTAATGGATTGATCTAGTGCGGCCTCGGGGGCTCATCGATAGATGGCCTTGCCTACGTCATACACTCAGAGACCTCGTAGTTCGACACAACCAATGACTTTGTCTTGGTGACCAAAGATTGAGACATGATTTTATTTTGACAAACCTAAATGGACTGACCTAATATCTCGGGGACTCAAATGTGAGTCTTTCCTACGTAGCAAATGTGCAAAGACAATTTAGTTCAGACAAATGACAAATACTGACTGACATGACTAACTTTGACAAGAGATGACGCTGTGTTTGCACTCTTTGATCAGTATGATGTTTTGCTAGTGGTTTTCTTTAGGACGTTATATGATTTTTAGGTCTTTCTTCAAGACATTTTGTATTTTTTTTGTTGTCTTTTTTTAGGACTTTTTGCCATGTTTTTTGTCTTTCTTCAGAACTTTTTGTGATTTTTTTGTCTTTTTTAAGGACTCTTTGTGATGTTTTTGTCTTTTTTCAAGACATTTTATGATGTTTTTGTCTTTCTTCAGGACTTTTTGCCAATGTTTTTGTCTTTTTTAGGACTTTTTGCCAATTGCCGAGATCACGTGTGACATCCACTGTAGTTACATGATAAATATTTTTGCCCCCAGTCAGGTCCAAGACTTAGCCATTTTTATGGAGGGGATGTTGCTGGTGTACCAGATGGATAGTTGTCAGAACTTGATGTCAATCATTTATCAACCATGATAGGTCAGGTGGAATATGGTGGCGATATGTGTGATAATGGCGAAAATGCCTTTCATCCTAGGCCAAGGTAGACAAAGTGACAGTAGATGGCAGAATAATGATTGATTACGCATGGCACCTGTTTGCCAGGTTTTCACTATTGGATGAATCATTTTTCTCTTTACTATTTTTGTCCTTTTTCTCATTTTTTGTTTTTGTTTTTTTTGTTTTTTTTTGTGGTGTTGCCAAGACGCCTATTTGCCAGGTTTTCATCAAGGCAACAATTTTTTTTATCATTTTTTTTTTTTTTTTGTATTTTACGGTATTTAGCTCAATCCCCTGATGCTATGCGTAGAACCTTCAGAGATGTAAATTGTTGATGGGCTCTGTCAATTGTTCTCCATTTGGAGTTGCCAGCTGATAAGCTCCAAAACCAAAAGTAGATATAATAATATAGGGACCTAACCAATTTGGTTCAAACTTTCCTATATTTTCTCTGTCAGCTTGGTTCTTGGGGTTCTGCATGAGAACTAGGTCGCCAATGTCAAACTTCCTGACCATAACCTTCTTATTGTAGTTGCGACAAAGATGATTCTAATATGCTTGGAGATGATTCAGTGAATTTTTCCTTCTTTCTTCTAGCATTTCCAGCTTGTGCAAGCGTGATTGTCTATACTTTTCTTTATCAGTTAAACCCTTCAGGGAGATTCGTAACGAAGGAATTTCAACCTCAATGGGCAAGATGGCCTCAGCACCAAAGACTAGGGTGAATGGAGTGGCTCCTGTAGGTGTACAAATGCTAGTTCAGTAAGCCCACAAAGCAGGGTTGAGTTGTATGTGCTAGTCATGGCCAGCGTCATTGACAGTCTTTTTGAGGATTTTGACAATGGTTTTATTTGACGCCTCAGCTTGACCATTTCCTTGTGGGTAGTATGGAGATGAAAAATGGTGTTGGATGTGAAATCACTCACATAACTCACGTATGTCTTGGTTTTTAAACAGATGTCCATTGTTAGTGATGATGGATTGCAGAAGGCCATACTGATAAATGATTAATTAAGAATGAACTTGGATATTTGCTTGCCGGTTATGTATGTTAGCGGGATGACTTCAATCCACTTTGTAAAATACTCAGTGGTGGTGATGATGAATTTGTGACCATTGAACAAGGTTGGATGAATCTTACCCACGAGGTCGAGTCCCCATTGAGCGAAGGGCCAAGGAGAAGTGACCGGCTGAAGTTCCTGTGTTAGAGCATGGATCAAATCACTGTGAATTTGACATTTGTGACAAGTCCTGACATATTCTATTGCATCCTTTTCAATGGTTGGCCAATAGTACCCAAGTCTCATTACTTTCTTAGCTAGGGTAGGACCACTCGAATGAGACCTGCATATACTGTCATGTACTTCGTGTAAGGTTGTACATGCTTCGTTAGTGTCGAGACATCTAAGGATGGTGTCGTTAAAGCTACGGTGGTAAAGGGTGTCACTGACGATGGCATGCCTTGCAGATTTTTGGATGAAGGACTTCCTTTGGTTATTGGACAGGTTCAGTGGAAGGGTTTGAGATTTTAGGTAGTCATAAATATCCTGATATCAGGGAGAGTTGGGACCAATAAGTTCACAAACCATCTTTGACTCTGGAATGTCATAGGCAGGGACCAATAATTGCTCTATTAGAAATTCCAACTAAGGCAAATTGCTTGGTATATCAAGGAGAGAGCCTATTGTAGCCATAGCGTCTGCCGCTTTGTTTTGTGCTCTCAGAACTTGTTCAAAAGTTACCATATGAAAGTATGTGTGGAAAATGTCAACCATTCGTTTATAAGGCATCAACTTCTCATCTTTTGTGTCATAGTCATCATTAATCTGGTTGATGACAAGCTGAGAATCCTCGTAGACATGTAGTGCTTTGATCTTCCATTTTATTTCCATTCTTAGTTCTATAACTAGTGCCTCATATTCTACCACATTGTTTGTGCATGGGAAGGTGATACGGAAAGACTTAGGAATGGAGTCTTCTTGTGGGGTAATGAACATAATTCTTGCCCCCGAGCCATGATTTGTGTGTGATCCATCAAAGTAGAGTCACCAAGGTGCCTTAGGTTCTGTATGGAGCATTGACTCATCTGAAAAATCTACTACTAACGGGTGATCACTCTGCAAAGGTGCGTCTGCCAGCTGGTCCGCAATGGCTTGTCCTTTTATAACCTTTCTTTCGACATACTAAATGTCATACTCACTTAGAATCATAACCCATTTTTCCAGATGTCTTGTTAACACTGCTCGACTTAACAAATACTTGAGTGGGTTGATCTTTGCTACTAGTTGTGTTTGATGACTCAACATATAATGTCTCAACTTTTGTGCTGCAAAGACCATGGCTAGGCAAGCTCATTCAATTGGTGAATAGTTCAGTTCGTACCTGACCAATGTTCAACTGATGTAATATATAGCTCTTTCCTTTTCTTCTTGGTCTTTCTGTGCTAGTGATGCCCCCAGTGTTGAACTAGTTGTTGAGATGTATAGGATCAATGGCTTTCCATGAATGCAAGGCATGAGGATTGGCATTGACAGTAGGTAATTTTTGATTTGCTGAAAGGCATCTTGACATTTATCTGTCCACACAAAGGGGATACCTTTGCGCAACAGATATTGAAATGGGTGACACTTGTCTGCCAATTGGGCTATGAACCGCCGAATAGATTGTACCCTGCCTTGTAGAGTTCTGAGTTCACTGATTCCTCTGGGTGGAGGCATGTCTATGATGGCTTTGACCTTTTCTAGATCGACCTCTATGCCTCTTCGGGAAACTATGTATCCCAAGAGTTTACCCAATGTGACCCCAAAAACACACTTCTTAGGATTTAGCTGAACTTTGTACTCTTCTAGTCTCTTGAAAATTGTGTCTAGCACTTTCAGATGATCTTTCCTAGTTACTGATTTGGACAATAGGTCATCTACATAATCTTCCATTATTTTGTGCATCATGTCATGAAAGATTGTGGTCATTGCTCTTTGATATGTGGCACCTGCATTTTTGAGACCGAAGGGCATGACATTCCAACAATACGTACCCCATGGGCAAGTAAATGCCATTTTGTGTTTGTCTTCAGGAGCAATGTGAATCTAATTATAGTCAGAGAAACCATCCATGAGGGATAACAACTCATATCCTGTTGTGAGGTCAACTATGATGTCAATGTTTGGCAAAGGAAAGTCATCCTTTGGGCATGCTTTATTGAGGTCTCAAAAATCTATATAGACGCGGATTAGCCCATTTGGCTTTGTTACTGGCACCAGGTTAGAAATCCATTCAGTGTAGTCAATAGACAGTATAAATTCGGCGTCTAGCAATTTATTTAACTCAGCTTTGACCAATAAAGCAACTTGAGGGTGCATTTTGTGTAACTTCTACTTGACTGGTTTGGCATTAGGTAATAGTGGTGCATGGTGCAGAACCAGTTCTGGGTCCAATCCTGGCATGTTAGCATAGGACCATGCGAAGTTAATTTTTCTCTCTGCAAAGAATTTATGAAATTATGATCTCTCTTCTTCAGTTAATGATGTAGCAAAGAGGACCATTTTGGGATCTTCTACAGTTGATATATTATCCTCTATTGTGTCTTCGATAAGCATAGTTGATCTCTCCTATTGCACAAGGAGAAAGTCCAGTCCCCCATCTTTGGGCGCCTCACAGAGGTTTTCACCCACAAATATGTCCTTTGTTTTTACTATTTTATCGTGAAAAGGTTCCTTTTGGTTTTCACCTAGAGACGTTTCATTTTTTATTTTATTTTTATTTTTACTTTTGTGACTAGAGGACAGAGCAGTCTCACCGAAGTATGCCATGCAGTCTAAATCAATGGTGAATCCTGACTTGTCTCAATCGACTAGCTTAGCGTAAACTAAGGAAATTCCATTGTCAATGTTGGTGAATTGAGGTGAGGATACAGAGAGTATGCAGACTGATTCAGTGATGTTGTAGACGAGATTATCATCATCCAACTCTACATCAGACTCTATCCAATATTCCCCTTCACTAGTGTCATATTCATTATCAAAATAAGGGGTGAAGGCCTTGGAGTCCTGGTTGTTAGTGTCGTCTAATACTTGAGATGGATTGGACTGAAAGGGTTCAGATGGTGGGTCTTTTATGTCATGGGGAGTGGTAATGGGACTTTGACTATTTGGTACCTATTCAATTTTAAATGTTTGCCAAAATTTTTGTTCAGAAGTCAGTTCCCCTAGTTCAACAAACAAGTCATCAAGGCAACAATCTCTTAGGGATCATTCTGAGCCAAATTCCCACTCTTGGGAGTCAGTTTTGGTGAGGGTTTCCTTAGTGGTCTCGACACTTTTCGAAGCATGTACTCACTCACTTGAAAGTCTAATGGTACATTGATTGTCATTGTTGAGCGAGCCAAACCCTAATCCAAGATACTTTAGAATTTGGAAAGGTTCTATGAGTTCCTTTCGACCCATTTTATTTCTTCCTAGGCCACTAGTACCATAGTAGCCTTTAGCCTTCATTATGTCATAACCTTTTCTGTATTTTTGAATTGGTAATGGAGGTAGTGTGACGGTATCTTTATAGATCCATCCTGTGATATCAACAAGGTCCTCATTACTCATGTCTCCCCACTTGATAAAAACTATTTTCGGTGGAACTTTGAAAGTTTCCCTAGGTTCCATTCTAAAACATGGTTGACCATAGACCTTTGGAGACTTGGGAATTGTTGTTATGTTGTATGATGTATGTAGTTTGAACTCTCCATAGCCAAGGTCCTGAATTTTGATAGTGGATTCAGCCTTAGGGTTTACGGGAGATGGTGGTGTGGCGGAAGACATGGGTGGAGCGGATGTGGAAGATGATGTGAGTGTGGATGGGTCAATGTATTTGGATGACAAGAGGCCTGGTACTTATCGGTTAATAGCACTCTATTCTTAGAAATACCCCTTAGGTTGGTACAATATTGGAAGGGGTCAGGGTCTCTGTATATGGTTATTTCTATCCCGTCAAATGGAAACTTTACGCTTTGGTGATATGTGGATGGAACAAATTTTAAGGCATGAATCCAAGGATGGTTGAGCAAGATGTTATATGGTAGTTCCAAATCTAGGACCTAGCAGGTTCTGTCTACAATGACCAGTCCCACTCTGATAGGGAGAGAGATAATACCACGTGAAGAGCGTTCTTCGTCATCGTATGCTTTGATCACTATACTCTTTTTTGGGTCTATGCATGCACCAGAGAACCCTATAGCCTTAACCAGTTTGAGGGAGCATATGCTCAATCCTACTCTGCCATCTACTAAAACCCATCTGACTGTGTGCTTGTGGACAAAAGTTTCTATGTGCAATGCATCATTATGATTGGTTTTAGGTGATGAGTAGTCTTGATCTGAGAAGGTGATGTGGTGAGGCGTAGTGAGGTATCCCACCATGGTCTCAAACCGCTTGACATCAATGTCCTTGGGGACCGATGACTCTAGCAGAGTTTTAACTAGGATCTCTTTGTGCGTGGGAGAGATACAAAGCAGCTCAAGTATAGAGATTTGCACGGGGTTTTTGCCTAGTTGGTCGATAAGGTTGAACTGACTTTTGGGTTGCCACTGCTTTGTGGTTGGGATAGGTTTTGACTATTTAGCAGATGGGCCAGGTATGGTGATTTTAGCTTGTCTAGCAAGACATGGACCCACTATAGTGACCTTGCCACTTCGAGTAGTAGCGTTACATTGGGGTGCTTTCTTGACCGTAATGGTATTGATGTATTCATCGTCAGTTTGGACATTATTTATAATTGGTCCACTAGAATAATCATACTTGGATCAGGTGAAGTTAGCTTGATTATTGTTCATCTGTGGACCTGAAGTGGAGGCCTTATAAGAACCATGGTCCTGCAGTGGATTCTTATGGATAGTATGATCTAAATTGGAGGTGAATTGCGATCCACCTACTTCAATGACACAACTTTCAATAAGATCTTGTATTAGATTTTTCAACTGTCGACAATTAGAGGTAGTATGTCCTTTTGCTCGATGGTAGTTGCAAAATGCATTATCATTCCACCATGCTGGTTTGAATTGTCCTGGGTCATATGGTTTTGGTTCTTGAAGTATGATGACCCCATTCTGGAGACATTTCTTAAGGACTTCTTCGATGGGTTCACCCAAAGAAGTGTATGCGCGACCTCTAGGAAATTGTCTCATCTGACGATACTGTCCCTGATTATTTTGACCATTTTGATTATTTGAAGGGACGTTAGTAGGGGGTGTCGATGTCGTTGTTGGTTTTTTTTGTTGCTGAACCCCTTTTAGGGCCAGTACATGACCCATAATGTTTGTAGTCTTAGTGTCAACAACACCGTCATTTGTAACGTGTTTATTTTTTACCCAGTATTTATTCTTATCGGTGTTTAGATTAGCATTTTTGTTTTTGGGACCATATCTTAGTTCTCTTTTTGCGATAAGGTCTTTCTCAATCTGGACCCCTTTTTTGACTAAATCTATGAACTTTGTGCAACAATGTATTTGTAATGCATATTTTAGGGGCCCCAGAAGTGTTTAGATAAACATGTCGACTTTCTCCCTTTTGGGGATGCCAATGTGACACCGACTAGCAAGGCTTCTCCATTTTTGAAAGAATGGGATAAATGTCTCACCAACATCCTCTTGCATGAGAGTGCACAAGCTAGTGACAGAGGTATCCATGTCGATGTTGTATGCATAGTTTTTATGAGTTTTTGTTTAATCTCATCCCATGTCTGGATATCCTTTTGCATGGAGAACCATTCAAGGGTAGGACCCACTAGAATTTTAGAAAAAAGTCTCATTAAGTATGTTTGTTCGTAGGCGATGTCCATACAATTGGTTGCAAATTCGCGAACATGTTCAATGGGGTTTGTCTTGCCTTTGTATTTTGTGAAATTGGGTGACACATATCTCGGAGGAAATAGAGGCATGTATAAGCTCATGTCGAATGGGTATACATTTAGATCATATAATATTTCTGATTTCTTGCTTGAAATGTATATGTTTTGGATAGTTTTTTCTAAACCCATCAATCTTGTTTGGAGGGCATCCATAATAGGGTCATTGGTGTTTCTGTATGTTGGGTTGTTTGGTACACCATAGGTTCCCGTTTGTTGTGCGTGAATATTGGTGTATTGTGGCGATATGGATTGTTGGGACATGTTGTATGTGTGTGGATCAGTGTGTTGTTGATATTGAAAGTTAGGATTGGGTGCATGTTGGTGAGTATGAACATATGATGAGTAGGTTGGGATGTGTCCCCCAGTCATGTGTGTCGTTATTTGGGGAATATGATGACCATGAATGTTATGATGTGTTAATGATGCCATGGGTTGCGTTACTTGGCCACCTTGTGTGAATTGTTGGGTTTGCACAAGGGGAATGTTTTTATTTGTACCTTGGGAGGGAATGACATGTGATTGTGTTGTCGTGTTAACATTTGTTGTTGTCCTTGGATAAAGATGCGTCCCTTGCCTCCTCCCGAAGGATTTTGTGAAATACCACTGAGCGGATATGTCGAAGGTGTGCTCATGGTAGTAGATGTAGCTATCAAGGGGGGTTGTTGTGACTTGATGATGCTCCTATGGTATTTATTGTCATGGTGGAGAGAGGGTTTGAATAATTCACCCACATTGCGGAGGAGCCAAAGGTTGTTCCAACTGATTGTGATAGTATTGTGGATGTGGTGGGCATTGTAACTGATTGTGATCCTCCAATAGATGTAGTATTTATAGTGTTGGAGGTGTTTGGGATGTTGGAGGTAGCATGCACTATAGTTGTGGTGTCAAAGAAGGTATTGCTCATAGTGTTTGGAGGTTGACCACTATGTGACATGTTATGCATGTTGTTGATATTTGGGTCCGGAGGTGTTGATTGTATCGTGGTAATGTCGAATCCTTGGGGTAATTTGGCTCCTTGACTCAAGAGTATAGCCAAGTATCTGTCTCTGTCATAAAGGACCATTTTTTCAACGAACAGAGAGGCCTCTGGGTCTTGTGCCGCTACCTTTAAGTTTTCCTCGAGTATTTGACCATACTCATCTTTATGCAAGAATGGTTCAAATGGATTGTTTGATGAGGGTGATGTCATCATTAGAGGTTGATTGTTTGTATTGCCAAATGGATCATCAAAGGTCCAGTTTGGGTCGTATGTGGGATTGTTAACAGTGGAAGTGGGTTCTTGTCAAAATTTTGCCATTTGTCATTGTTGTTTTTGGAGTCTAGTTTCCACCATAAATGAGATTGCTCAAATGAAAATGACAACTAAATGCAGTGATGACACTATGTAAGGTCGAAGTTCAAAATGACAACTAGGATGACTAATCTTTTTGGGATTTTGGGAATAGAATATGCAATGTCTTGACTTATAATGCAATTTAGGACAAGGGTACCTAAGCGCTTCTTAGCTCAATCTTTGTTTTCGATGTCGGTTACTAGAGGACTTTGTTGAGAATGACAAGGTGACAAGGTCTAAATGACTAGTGAATTTTCCTAACTAGACTTTTGAGTTGGAAAATCTCACAAAAGAGAACAATGACTGAAAAAGGGGTTTGATAACTTAGTCCAAGAGAGCCTAGCTTTGAAAGCAATGACATTGCAAATTGTGTTTAGATTTGTCTAGTCCTAAGTATGCAAGATGTAAACCTAAGGACAATGTAATGCCGAATGTATGCAACTAAAAAAAAAGAAGGATGAAACCTATGATGACAAATGCAAACTAATGGTCGAAACTTTGAGCAATTTCAAAATTGGTTTCTAACAGAATCTCCTTGGAAACAGTGTTTGAAAAATGATTGAGAAGATGAAGACTTCATATTTGAATTTGTGTGAAGTTTTTAATTGTGACAGGCGAATGCATCATTTGAGGTTTCAATTGTGTCACGATTTTGCAAATGCAGCTTAGGTTGAGCGAATGCGACTCGGGAACTGACAAATGCGACTCAATTTATTAGATGTGACTTGGTGACAGTCAGTTGTGTTGTGGTGCATGCGTATGCAGTGTTTAAAATTTTGATGCGGGCTGACAGAGCAATTGCGACTCAGAAACTCAAATGCAGTTTATCGAATGTGACACAGTTTTTGAAAAATGAGTTTATTGTCGTTTTGATGGAAAATTTGTTTTTTTTGATATTGAAAGTTTTGTTCAGAGTTGTAAATGTGATGAATCTAGAAATCACTTGACAAGCACAGTGTTTTGAATGTAAGCAAGCACACATCAGATAAGCACAATCCTAGGTTAGGCCAGGACAATATTCACTAGATTCCACGCAGGTTTCCCCAACCGCATATCTATAGCATGTGAATTTAGAAGCTTGGCTACACAGGCTCCCCCTTACAGTGCACTACTTCTCAGGCCAACCAAGATTCCAACCCCCATGAAACTCCCATGGCAAGTTGATCACCTCTACTACAAACTACGAAAGTGTGGATGCCTTCACACTGACCGGTGCTGCACTAGCAAATAGAAGGTTTTTGGCTTACTACACAAAGGTGTTTAGTTCGGGACCCCCGTTCAAGTGGCCATACATGGGGAAAGAGATTAATCACCAATTAGGTGGCACTCTAGCCTGAAGAGGTTAAGCTCAACAGGGTTTAAGGGAGTACTACTCTATCCGTATGACACATCCACACTTGTAATCTTAGGTTTTCCCTTAAGATTCACATTTATATACCAGTCGGGGGTAGCTTGGCCTAAGCTCCGTTGCCAGTTTGAGTCACGTTGGGGTGATGAAATCCCTAGGCAAGCTCAATTTCTAGAGTTGGTAACTATTTCTCTTGCACCCAAGATCGCCCGAAAGCGCAAGGGGAGAGGATACTCCGATATACCAAATCGTCAAGTAAAAATAGATAAAAATGGGTCTAGTTTTCTGATCACCAAGTTTTCACAAGGTGAGAGCATACTCACCTACCATTTTGCAAACACATTCAAGCATAGTAAAACAGAGGTTCGTTTTAATTGCACCAAAATAAAATGTGTGTTACACTACTAAAAATGCAGGCACATTGTTTTGATGTTTGGTCTTTGACGGTCGAACCTACAAGACAATCCGTTAGTAGTTTTAGTGTTTGTCTTCAACCCATGAAAAGTAATTACCAACAAGCTACAAATCCTGATTAGTAACAGAAAACCTATGCTAGGTAGAATGTAGGAAATAAACAGGATAAAAGAAACACAAAAACCAACAAAAAAATGAATGTAAAATAATAGAAAATCTTACCAGTCGAATGCGTCATGACAGAGCGATTGCATCACTCTGTGTATCAGATGCATCTTGATATTTTAACTATGGCTTTCCCGAGCACAATTGCGGTACGATAGAGCAATTGCGGCATTTCTGTTGGAGAATGCGTCGCGGTGCATCAAATGTGTCACGATTTAAAAAAAATTAGTTGCGTCGCTCTGTACCTGTACCTGCAAAATAGTAGAAACACAAAAAATCATACAAAAATAACAACAAAATAGAGTTGGGTTCACCAATGTAACTGAGGGTTAATTTCAGGTTTAGATTCAAGTTATCAAATCAAATATAAAAGACAAAACCCAAAGTAATTACAAAGAACAAAGGAAGCAAAACATAAATGAACAAATATACCTGATAATTGCTAAAGCCTCCATGACTCACCTTTTTAACACCTTCTTACTTGTTGGCTGATGTTTTGCCCTCAGATTCGTTGTGCAAGCAATCTAAAAATAAATGCCTATGTCCTACACCAAGCTTTGAAGGATTTGCACAAATGTCTAATGCCTATGTCAAAATGACTATGATTGACAATGCCTAAACATGCTAAGACTTGATCAAATAAAGATAATAAGTGTTGCAATTGCTATGGAAATCTAAATGTGCAAGTGAATAAGTATGCAATGCGCCTATAATATGTCTACCTGTGTGTAATCGAAAAGTGAGAGGAAAATGGCATTTTATAGAAAATGCCATTTTGAATTGACGGGTGAGATTGCATTCTGACCAAAACCTAAAACCAGAGGTTCAGATTAAATCTGAGAATCCCTAATTAGGGTTAGGGAAAATTCATTAATCGAACAGTCAAGATATTATCTTAGAGAATCGGATCAATGGTGGAGAATAAATGAGGAAATTAATTTGAAAATAAAGATTTTTGAAAATGAATAAGATAAAGACTGGACTGAAGATCAGTTTTGGAAGGGTCAAGAACCTGCCCGATCACTCGATTCTTGAAGGGAAGATACCGTTTTGGAACTAAATTAATTCCAAATGTGAATTTGTGAACTAATAAATAATCAATTTTTCGGATTATTTACCGTAATGAGCTAACCGTTAAGAGTGAGATGACATTTTAAATAATTTAATTTATTTAAAATGAGAAGACTATCCAATTTGGCAATTAAATAATTAAATTTAATTATTTAATTTAGCAAATAAGACAAATAATTAAATAAATTATTTAATTTAGTTAATTATGACAATTAATGACATATTAAATAAATAAATAAACAAAAACTTATTTATTTAATAATCAAGAAGCATAAAGTGAATAGAAGGTAATTAAATAAATTAAGAAATTTATTTAATTAAGGGAAGACTTAGACAATTAATGACGTATTAAATAAATAAATAAAATTTATTTATTTAATAATCAAGAAGAATAAAGGACATGAATTAATTAAATAATTATGAATTATTTAATCAATAGTCGAATGTGGACCAAAGACATAATTAAATGTCATAATTATGCTAGGACAAAAGTGGTAAAAATGAAACTTGCAGGCCTAGGTCATTTTTAGGTGTCTACAATTCCAACTTGAGATGTCTTTTTGAATGAAAATAGAGATTTAATAAATCAATTAAATGGATTTTCATGTGCAAGTTGCAAAATCTAGAGGATTTGAGTGATTAGTGTTCGCATTAATCACGATTTGATTAATTTAGATGAAGATTGGTTGATTTGACATTGTGATTTAGATTTTGGGATTTAAATAAATTAGAATGAGAGGAATAATGATTTTAGATTTAATTGAATAAAGTTTGATTTATTTAATTAAAGAGGATGGTGTTAGTCTTAAATCAAATAAAGATTAATTTATTTATTTTAAAGGAGATGACCTTAGGACTTAATTAAACAAAATGAATTATTTAATTAAAAGAGAGAATAGGATTAATTAAACAAAATAATTTATTTAATTAATAGGAGATAGTGATTTAATCAAATAAAATTGATTCATTTAGTTAAAAGATGAAATATGATGAATTTAATCAAATAAAGATTATTTGATTAAATGGTTAGTAAACATGATGATTCAAGACAAGCTGGTGTTACTAAATTATGATTAGGTGTATAGGATCGATCAGTATATTTTACGTGTCTACATTTTTCCCCTCTTTGAAGAAATGTACTTGCTGTGTTGGTTCAAAGAATAAACTTGCCGAGATCAAATTTAAAAAAAAATCAATTTTTTGGATGCCCCTTCCCTGCCCCAATGAAATAATTATTCTGGTATACTGTCCCCTCTAGAGATCGGATGAAAATTTGGATTTTTGGGTGATCTCATGAAAAAAGAGGACAAGCATCTTGACAGGTCCAAAAAGGCTCCAAGATGCCACACTGATACATTTTGACTCAAAATCCAACAAAAGTTTGTCCAAATTTTGATGAAATTTTATTGAAATTATTTCGTCGATTTTTTAATGAACTTTGAAACATCAAAATTTTGACCCATCCAATGATGCTGGGTCAGAATTTCGATGTTTCAAAGTTTGTCGGAAAATCAACGAAATAATTTTGATGAAATTTCATTGAAATTTCGATGAACTTTTGTCAGATTTTGAGTAAAAATGTATGAGTGCCAAAAAAGTGGCAAAATGTGAACAACAATGCAAAACAAGCCTCGGTTGGGTGAAAATGGGATCAAGGGTCTGAAACCCTAGCTTGACAGCTAAACAGGGTCAAACAACCCTAGTTTTCATGCTTAAATAGCCCTCGAGGGGTCACTTTCAATTCAATTGCATACTTAGCCTTTAGAGATTTCTTGCTTTTTAGCTCTGACCTTCGTTGGAATGGTGCAAAGAGTGCTTCCTCGTCACATTTAAGAGCGAGTACGAGTCTACCAATGAATTCCAGGCACTGGACCACTAGGATGTGACCCTAATCCAACTTTTTTCTTTAATCTTTGTGTGCATTTATTAGGCTTAGAATGTCAAACAAGTCCAACAATATAGTTTGGCACCACTAAAAGCTTACAATCAGTACTGCATGACCTTAAAGTGTGCTGCTACTGAGTCATATGATGTGGCATTGTAGTTTAGCACTTAGGGGTCAAACTCCAAAGCGTGTCGCTTTTGCAAATGGTGCTACCATGAGCTAGTTAGAAATTTAGGGTTTTGGGTCAAAAGGGTCTACGGTCAAATTGCAACACCATGACAAAGTTTAGAGTTTAGAGGGTTCCAGCAGCACATTTTGGAGCTTCCAAATAGCGATGCATCTAGAAATAGTGACGCCTTTTCTATTTCGGTCGCAAAAAATTCAAATGGGATCAAAAAAATTTACAAAACTTGATGTTGTGGCTTTACTGGTGTAGGAGGACACAAACATTTTACTTTCACATGAGCACCGATCCTCGATTCTCAGTAGACTAACTAGATTGCACGAGTTCCTTTAGGATTACCTTGGAGTGATAGGGTTATGATATGTCACATATGCATGTCCTATTAGGACACACTTGGGTATGATGATCGTGCTAGCCAAGCAATGGCATAGTGAGACATTCTCATTTCATCTTCCCACTGACAAGGCGATTGTCACACTAGAGGACTTTTGGTGTATTCTTCAATTGTCGATCCATGGTGAGAGGGTCATTTATGACATGGGTGTCGGGATAGATGCCTACTATGAGGTTATGGGACTTGATGAGATTATCTTTGTCGAGGGATAGATCAAGCTTGAGCAGTACAGAGGTCAGGTATCGACATTTCAATTGGTTGTTACAACTATCATTTTGGGACTTGTAGCTCCAGATTGGCAGGGCCTATATTTCAATCTAGGATGGGATCTTACCTAGGAGTATATGCTCTTCCAAAGAGAGTGCTTTGCAAGGGGACCAGTGATGTTGGCCTCACTTTATCATGATTTACACAAGTTCACCTACTACGATAGCAGGGCCATTAGGGTTGGAGTTACTCTCTTGCACATCTAGGCCTAGGAACACATTGTTGTGCTTTGCCAAAAATTTATGGTGGTTGATGTGGATCTGGATGACCTAGTTATCTAGAGATACATAGGTGGTTTTACTTTTACCCACACAGGAGTGGTTGGCATCTCTCACTAGAGGGTGATCAATGAGATGACCATATTCAGATGGAGGCCTTGGCTAAAGATTCTTGCATGGTATAATGATGTACAACAACTATTCTTTGAGCATCAATACAGATTGAAGTAGGGTAGGGAGCATACCATGATTGAGCGCTACCTACCAGAATGGGTATCCAGGGAGTTTGGCGATGTCTAAGATAGGCTAGATGATCAATATGTTGCTATTTTTTCCTGCACCACCAGAGAGACCACATGGGATCAACCGATCCCACCAAAGGATGCAATTGAAAATTTTAGATAGCTCATAGTGAGGCCCTGGACATATGATCAGGGGTAGGCAGACCTTAGGATGACACAAGCATACATTGATTAGTTCAAGCCACCCATCAGATTGATAGTACTACGGGCAGCCTTACCACACTGGAGGCCCCGAGGCCTGACAATAGGGTGGTGGCAGGGGCAAGGAGAATGAGGAGGTAGAGATAGAGGAAGAGGTGGTGGACCACCTCCAAACTAGCGAGGCTAGAGAGAAGGGGGGTATAGGAATTAGCAGAGAGAGGCCAGAGAGACTAGTAAAAACCATCACCACTTCCACCACCTCAGCCAGACCAAAGGGATTCTCTCATTTAGCAGCTCTAGGCATACGTTGCTACACTATTTGTTGAGAGGGATCATGCCTGAGTAGAGCGAGACAAGGCTGTGCAGCAGAGACAAGCTGCAAAGTTATAGTTAGCACAAGAGGTGGGCCAATGGCAGCAGCTTGAGAGCATGGCACTCATATCCTAGGGCAGGATAGTCCTGACATGCATGTACTGGGATGCAGTGAGAGAGGGTGAGTACTATGGGTTTTCTATCATCGAGTAGTACCTCAAGCGGCTTGGGCACTAGACTTTTCATAGCAGATAGGACAGAGAGAGGACTGACTTGATAGACAAGCAAGGGAGGCGAGCAACCATCTGTTTTAGCTCACATTTTTTGATCAAAGACACCATTCTTTTTTAGATCCACGGGCTCCATTTTTTATAGTACCATGGTAATTTGTACACATACACATACATTTGATCTAGATTTTTGTACCATGATAGTTGTATTATTTTGATGATATATAATATGATCGATTTGATCCAACATATGACATGTTCTACTTTATTTATGCATGATGGATGGATGTATTTACTTTTCTATATGCAATGTGATGACATGATGTGACTTTATTTTATGTGATGCGATGCAACGTATGATTCTATATTATGTGATGTATGTATGATTATGCTCATGGATGGACGAATGCATTTCTTTTTCAATATCTTTTCTATGTACTTTTTATGATGATGATGCATGGATGCAAATGAAATGATATGCAGATCTATATTATGCACCTAATGAAGGATGATATTGTATGCTATGATCATGAGATGTATGAGATGCTATGACATATTCCTTTTCTTTTTTAGTACTTTTTTTTCATATATGATATGATGATGTGTATATGGATGACATGATGATGCACATGATATGATATGATGATGCTTGTTGTTTATGACATGATGATGCTTTTATGATGTCATGATGATGTCTATTTGATTATGAAAATGGATGCACATGGTATGATAATGCTTATATGGTGATGTTTATGATGCTTATAAGATAATGTAATGATGTTTTGATGATGCATATGATATGATTAATAATTCCTATGTGATGATACTTTTATACTTATGCAATGGATGCAAGTGTATGGTTCATGAGATGCTTAGAATTACCAATCTATATTATGCAATGCATGTGAGATGATCAATGTTTCTTATATGATATGATATGATATGTAGTATGTTGATAGTTTGTGGATGCTGAATGGATGCATAAGTGATGTTTTTGATTAACTGTCATGGCACCATTTTAGCATGAAGAGAAGATAGAAGAAATAAGATCCAGCAAGCCTATATTATTAGAGATGATAATGATGATGATGATGATTTTCTTATCAGGAATTAGGATTTTAAAAGGGCTATTTACCTTATGTTTGATAACACACATAGATATGATGCATCAAGGTATAAAGAACCGTGATGACATTACACCTAGTGTGATGGAATCTGACTTGACAACCAAATAAGAGTACTCCTATTCACAACTAATATACTAAACCTTATTCAAAATTTAGTTCAGATATTCCAAACATCTCAGACCAAAACATAGAAAGGAAAGCCTTCCTATGTGGTCAACAAGACACCTAAAACACCCTCCCTAGAGACCAAACAAAGTAGGCATGACCAAGGTTATATTACAAGAATATCCAACAAGCACAATAGATAAAAGATAATGATCATTTCCCCATTCCTTTCTCTCTAGATCCCTTTTTTTGGACATCATCGAGAGGTCATTGGAATGAGCACAATAAGATAAGTCAAAAGACAAAGACCAAGTAAACAAACAAGCTAATGTTCTTCATACCTCTAGCCAAGACTAAACTACGGTGATGTCTGATGTTGATGTACATTGTAGGAAGGATGCATCATAGGACATGATGTTATCATATGATTTGGATTGATTGGATGATAGGCTATTAATACCAAGAGTTGACCAACTTGTTTATTTACTAGCCTAGACTTGAGACCCTGATGTTTTGAGTTTTCACTTTTAACCTACTAGACTTGTTTCTAACTGTTTCACCAAAGTTTGAGAGTGATGATGATTTATTATGAGTGATGTTTATTTTGGGTAAAAGCAAGATGGGGATGGATGAATTTTTTCAAATATTTGAAATTTTTTAATGTTTTTGAAATGTTTTGAGGTTGTTTTTGGTATTTTTGAGATGTTTTACAAATGTTTTGATTTTCAAAATTTCCAATATTTTTGGTGTTTTTTTTGAGATTTTGACCAAAGACCTAACCTAAAGACCTATCCTAGGGGCCTTGGGGGCTGATCAAAGATTAGCCTTGCCTACATTATACACATAGAGACCACGTATTTTGAATAAAACATACTTGATTATTGATGAGATATGAACAAATGGGTTGCCAGTTTATTATGACAGACTCCTAATGGACTGACCTAAGTATCTTGAGGGAAGATCAAAGATCAACCTTGCCTACGTTTAGAGCTTAGAGCTTGCCTATGTTGAATCGGGTGGAGCTCCTAAGCTGGTGCATGGATGAGATCCCCATGTTGTTGACACTGCAAACACCTTCAGACGTAGTCATGAGCTTCCCTTTCCATGGTAGGCCAATAGTACCCAACCCTCAACAATTTCTTAGCCAAGGTCATACCACTCAAATATGAACCAAAAATGTCATTATGTACCTTGGTTAAAGTAGTCAAAGCTTCCTCAACATTTAGGCAACATAAAAGGGTCCCTTCAATGCTTCTATCATATAGGGTATCTCCTAGGATGAAAAAATGAGATGAATTTTTCACAAAGGCTCTTTTGAGGTTCGAGGTTATATCTATGAGGAGAACTCCTATTCTCAAGTAGGTGTATATATCATGTTACTAGGGATCACCGAGACCAACTATTTCACACATAAATTCAGACTCTAGTACCTCAAATACTAGTACAAGAAGCTGCTCTACAAGGAATTTTTCTGTAGGGACATTGCATGGCACCTCCAGTAGTGATCCAATTGTAGCCATAGTGTTTGTTGCTTTGTTATTTTCTCTTGGTATCTGCTCAAATGTGACATCAATGAAGAACTCCTTGAGGATTTCCACCAATTTCTTGTATGGAGTCAACTTGTCAGCCTTCATTTGATACTCATCGTTTACTTGGTTGATTATGAGTTGTGAGTCTCCATATACCTTGAGTGTCATGATCTGCCACTGAACTACAATTCTTAGCCCTATGACAAGAGCCTCATATTTTGCAATGTTATTTGTGCAAGGGAATGACAGCTTGTATGATTTTGGTATGCAGTCCCCTTATGGAGTGATGAAGAAGATTCCCACTCTTGACCCATGTTGTTTGTAGGATCCATCAAAGTACATTTTATAGTGATCGACTATGCCTAGGTTGAAGATTGATTTGTCAGGAAATTCTGATACAAGTAGATTCTTTTCATATGTCGTTGCTTCTTCTAGTTGATTTGCAATTTTGTCCTTTAATGGCCTTGTGTTCCACATACTCAATGTCATGCTTTGTCAAGATCATAACCCATTTAGCCATTCATCCTATGAGCATTGCCTTAGAAAGAAGGTAATTGAGAGGGTCTATCTTTGGAATAAGTTTTATTTGATGTGCTAGCATGTAATGCTTGAAATTTTGTGTTGCGAATACAACTGCCTATCAACATTGCTCAATAGGTGTGTAGTTCAACTTGTGTCCCACCATGGTTCGGTTGATGTAATAGATGGCTTTTTCTTTCCCATTATCATTGTGTTGTGCTAAGAGAGTGCCAAGGGCTGATGTTGTTGTTGAAATATACAAGATCAAGGGCTTGCTTGGAATTGGTGGCATGAGGAATGGAAATGTGAGTAAGTACTCCTTGATCTTGTTGAAGGCCTTATCACATTTCTCATCCAATTTATATGCTACCCCATTTTGGAGTAGATGAGAATAGGGGATAGCCATGTCTGCTAGCTGTTCTATGAATCAGTGGATGGACTTAAGTCTTCCTTGTAAGCCTCTTAGATATTTCAATGTTATGGGTGCCTCCATTTTTAGGATTTCTTTGACTTTGGTAGGGTCTACCTCGATTCCCCTCATGGATACAATGTACCCTAGGATATTTCCTAACTATACCCCAAAGACACACTTTTTTGGATTTAGTCATACCTTGTACTTTTCTAACCTTTCAAAGATGAAGCTTAGAGCTGTTATGTGATCCTGACATTTCTTTGACTTAGCCAATATATCATCCACATAATTTTCCATAGTTTTATGAATCATATCATGAAGTATTAGTGTCATGTCCCTTTGATAGGTTTCTCCTGCGTTCTTTAGCCCAAATGGCATCATATTCTAGCAATATGTCCCCATGGACAAGTGAAGGCCATTTTGTGTTGGTCTTCTTTAGTTATCATGATCTGATTGTATCTTGAGAATCCATCCATTAGTGATAGCATATCATGTCCTTCCCTCATATCCACAATCATATCAATGTTTGGAAGAGGGAAATCATCCTTGGGACATTTTTTGTTCAAATCTCTGAAATATGTGTAGATGCGGATGCCCCCAATGGGTTTTGAAATAAGTACAAGATTTGAGACCCATTCTGGATAATCAATTGGTTGTATGAACCCTGCATCTAGGAGCTTCTATAATTCCATCTTAACCAATAATGCTAGTTGGGGATGCATCTTCCTTAGTTTTTGTCTCATTGGCTTTGCTTCAGGATATACAGCTAGGTGATGAACCACAACCTCTAGATCAAGCCTAGGCATGTCAGCATAGGTCCATGCAAAGTTTATCTTTCTTTCCCTTAGAAAAGCAACCAAGATTTCTTGTTCTTCTGTCAAGAGGGATTTTTCATAGAATGTTATGTGTGGCATCTTCTTTGTTCCCAAGTTGATCGGATTGCACGTATCTACTAAGACTATTGAATTTTCCTAATAAATAGTGTTGAGGGGAAGATTGAATCCTTCATCCTACAATGCCTCTAAGAGGTTTTCACCATTAGATGCATCCTTTATTTTTACTGTTTTGGGTCAGAGAGTGCCACAGTATGGTTTTCACTCAAAGAACTAGAGATTATTCTCATATTTTCACTTTTGTGACTAAAGGATTCAATCATTTCCCAATAATAGGCATGTGTGTCTAACACAATGCCAGACCCAACCTTGTGATCTCCACATGGTATATTATCCCATAATCCCATGAATTTTGAGAGTGCCTCATCTTTTTTGAATGTGTCCAAAATTGGTGGTCCTCATTGGTAATAATCGATGAGTTGGGGATAGACTAATTTTATCTCATAGGTTTGGTTGGTTGACTCAAAAGACAAGGTACTAATCATGAGAAGGGAAGAATCCTTGAAGAGCATGGGTAAGTCAATTATAGGATCATTATCATCACTACTACATACATTAGTTATGTTAAAGGTAAAGTTATCTATGACTCAACCTGTGGATACTAGTAACTGAAGGGCGGTTGTTGATAGCTGAGAGGGATTTTTGACTATTTTAACTGGGGCACCCCTGCCAAATATGGTTACCTTTGGAGGGGTACATCTAAGACCAAGATTTCTCATATGCTTCTTTGGAATGATAGGTACAAGAATACCATTGTTATTTCTCCCAAGTTTCTTGTTTTTGTCATAGCCCATACGAAGCATCATTTGTAATCCTTTGTTGCTCTCATCCATGGGAAGATCAAGCACGAGCCTTTCATCTTGGTACAACAAGCTTGATATGTCTCTTTCATTGACCACTTCCTAACCTAGATTTCCCCAACATCTGAATCTAGATGGGTCTTCTTTGAAGGTTTAGGATGATGTTTCAGCTAGTTGGGATTTCCCATGAGACCTAGGAAACTGAGGTAACTCACCTATCACAAAAGAACATTTCTTCATTTTGTAATCCTTGCACCCATTGTCTTGGATAATGACCTTGATTTTAGAGATATCAGGAATGGTGAGTGTCTTTGTCTCAGAAGTGGAGGCTAAAGTAACCGGGTCTACATATGATGTTGAAGGGCCTTCATTATTCTTTGGCACTTGGGGTATTTTATAGTATTTTGCTTCTAGATTCTTGTAGTAATAAAAGGGCTCAGGATCACCGTGGACCGTGGCCTCTTGATTTTGATGTGGGAATTTGATGCACTGATGGAAATTTGATGCAAATCTCATGGATCCACAGATGCCCCAAGAGGATGTTATAAGGAAAATCAAGGTCAAGGACCTAGCATGTGGTTTCCATAATGGTTGGACCTACTTGAATAGGGAGTTGGATAGTGCCTTGAGACACTCTTTCTTGATCATCATAAGCTCTGATTGTGATTCCCTTGCCCTTTTTAATGGCATCCTCTAAGAATCCTAGATTCTTTATTAGTTTGAGTGAATATATATTTATACCTGCACCCCCATCCACCAAGACCCTTTTGATTTTTTTTTTATGAACTAGGACTTGGAGATGGAGTGCATGATTGTGAGATGGTTGGGTGGGAAAGTACAGATTGGAGA
Source organism: Sequoia sempervirens (assembly GCA_007258455.2). NCBI lineage: Eukaryota > Viridiplantae > Streptophyta > Pinopsida > Cupressales > Cupressaceae > Sequoia > Sequoia sempervirens. The sequence continues at coordinate 133,473,612 of VDFB02271358.1, read as the reverse complement.
ATGTTAGGAAATTTGGGGTGGTCATGTGTCCAACCATAGCTTGGAATTGGTCAGCATCAAGATCTACGAAAATGGTAGATGAAGCTAATGCTCCCTCAAGGATCTTTCTATGTACGAGCGATATTTTCAGTAACTCCATGATGGAGGTCTAAGTGGGGTTTCTTTTCAGCTAGTCTAAGACATTATATCCATTAGGAATAGATTTCAAATTGAAGGTGGATTCCCTAGGTGGTTGTGATGGCCCAAGAATGGTAACTTTGTTGTTATGTGTGGTGACTCCACAATCAGCTTTGGCCCCTTTGATGCTAACAATAGTGACCCATTCATCTAGGGAGGTGACAACATTATCGTACACATGGTTCACATTGCCATACTTTTTCTTTCCATGGTTGTTCCCTTTGTTATGATTTGACATTGGATTTGTGTGTATTTTTAGGGCTTGATTTCTCGTGGGTTGTTCCACATTTATGATATTTTCATCAATGAGGTTTTGGATCAAATTTTTCAGCCTCATGCAACTAGCTGTTGTGTGCCCCTCATGATTTTGTGAAAATTGCAAAGGTGATTTCCATTGTACCATGGTGGTTTCACTTGGGATTTTTGATAATTTTCATAAGTGGGAATCTTGATGAGATTCTCATTTACCAGTTTCTTCATAAAGGATTCAATTGGTTCCCCAAGGACATTGTATTTTCACTTGGGGGGATATTTGTTTCATGGGAGTGGTCCCCCTTGATTATTTAGATTGTTGACCTGATTATTAGGTGGTTGTTGTGATACTGCATTAGCTTGGGTGTTGTTTCAATTGTTGTTTTGTGATTGCTGGTATGTTTGTGTGTTTTGTTTTGGAGCGTTGATTATGACCTTGGCATCCACCACACCATCATTAGTGATGTTCCTATTTTTCATGCATGTGTGAGGTTTTTCATTATATCTGGTGGATGGGTAGTTGTCCTGATGTTTTGGATATGTGGGTGTACCCCCTTGTGCAATAAGGGCTCATTTGATGTTGAGTGCCTTGGAGATCGAATGGTCGTACATGGTGATACATTGCATCTTAAGGTGGAATGACAATGTTTTCTCGAGATTGACAATGATGGTACAAATTTTTTGCTCCTCTGGCATGGCCCACTTGCTCCTATTGGCCTTGGATCACCATCATTGTAAGAAGGAGGAAAATTTTTCCCCCTCTGCTTGTTTAAGAGTAGATAGTTCCTCTAAACTCACATCCATGTCAATGTTGAATGCATAATTTTTTATGAATGCATCTACAATTTCTTGGAACTTTTTGATTCTAGGAGGAAGGCAAGAGAACCATTCCATGGCAAGACTAGCTAAACTTCTAGGGAATAGCCACATCAGATATGTATCATCATATGCAACCTCCATGAAATGCACTTGGAATTCCCTAACGTTATCTTTAGGGTTTCCCATCCCACGGTATTTGTCAAATTTAGGGATTTCAAACCTCTTTGGGAATGGTACCATCACAAGGATCCTGTTGAATGGATAGGGGCACAAATTGCTTGGTGTCTTTGTTGTTTTCCCTAATTGGAGATCAAGCACTTGCTACAAGAGCAACTTGATTTATGTCATCACGTCATTTTGTTGATTAGGAGGTGGAGTGAAAATGTTTTGAATTGGAGGATTTGTTTGAGTGATGGGTGGAGTGTTGGGTATGTTGATGGGAGTTTTTTGCAAGCTTTGTTGTGCGATCAAGGCTTGTTGATAGGCTTACATTTGATGTTCTTCCAACAATGCTTGTTGTTGGTCTTGTTGTTGTTGTGCCAACAACGCTTGTTTTTGTGCCAACAATGCTTGCTTTTGTGCCAAGAATGCTTGTTGTTGGTCTCGTTGTTGTTGTGCCAACAACGCTTGTTGTTGGGCTAGTAATTGGGTTGCTTCCTATTGTGCTTGGTACTATTGGAGGGCTTGCCGGTAGGCTTTTTTTTGAGTTGGTTGTTGTTGCACTTGGTATTGTGCTTGCGCTTGTGCTTGTTGAGCTTGACATTGGGCTTGAGCTTGGGTTTGTGCTTATTGGGATGCTTTTGCAGCCTGGGTAACTTGTGCATCTTGTGAGTATTGAGATGCTTGTGTGGCTTGGGCAGCCTATTGTGCTTGTTGCACTTGTGCGGCTTGAGCTACTTGAGCGGCTTGCGCTTGCTGAGCAGCTTGTTGTGCAACTTGCGTGTTTTGTGCTTGTTGAGCTTGGAACTATTGAAGTGTCTTTTGATAGGCTTGTTGAGCTGCTTGTAACATGATGCTATATTGGTTGACCACATTTGGTCTTGGTGGTTGTGGTGGTGGTGGATTCAGAATGGTGTTCATTGTTGTGATGAGGGGTGTCATTGTATTGATGATAGGGATTTGTGTAAGGGATGGTGGAATTGATATGCTTGGTCCTTGAGAGACCACATTTATGGATGGTGCAGTGATTGCTTGGGATGTTTGGATGGTTGCCACCTATTGTTGTGATATTGATGGAAAGATAAGAGGATTTAGTATGATGTTTTGATTATGTTGATTGATGGTTGGTAAAGGGGGTTTCCCTAAACCAAGGAGTGGTGTGGATGTCAATGGTAGAGGTGAAAATGGTGGAAAGATGGGTGGTATGTTCCCTTGAGTAAATGATGATGATGAGGGGTCAAATATTCCCCCAGTCTAAATAATCCACCTTCTCCTTGTGAAGTCATGGGGAGAGAGGTTTGTGTGTTAAGAGGATATGTCGATGTTGTATGAAAAGAGGACGGATCATTAGGGTCATGAAAGGTGAGTGAAACGTATGGGTGTAGCGGATTCAATGGTATGGATTGACCCAATATGGTATTTGCATTCAAATCTTGATTGTTAACAAGGGGATGTGTTTGAAGAGCATGAAGCAATGAGCTTCCCTTGTTAACAATAGGTTGAGTTGGAGAAATGGATGATGTGATTTGCAGGATGGATTGAGTGATGCTTTGGAATGAAGGTGTGAATGAAACCGGAGGCATGATCCCAAGGGGTTTTTCCACAATAGTTCTTACATCATAGTCGAAAGGGAGTTTAGTGCCTTCTTTTACCAATTCTAGCATATATTGGGAAGGATTGAACCTCATCATGGAATTGACAATTCTATGAGTTTTGGGATTTTGGACCATTTCAATAATCTCATCTTGAGTCAGCCCTAAAACATTGTTGGTGATGTCCTCCACTTGGCCACCTTCCTCTTGATGATCTTGTGGAAGTGGAGAAAGATTGAGTATGGGATTTCTAAGCCCAATGGGATTGATTTTGGGAGTGGTTTGACTCAAGTCACTTGAAGTTGATGTTTCTTTGTTCATTTCCATGTTCTTCTTGTGTTGAGATCTAGTTTGGACCATAAAATTAGGATCAATTTTCAAGAATTTAGGAGGTGAACCTCTAACTCTTTGGGTTGATCTAAATTTTAGGTACAAAAAAGAAAGTATAATATATTAAGGATCCAATGATGGTGATGAGATATGTGAAAGATGGATGATTGGTGATTGATTGGAACTCTTAGAAAACCTTGAAGAGGATACTAAACTTTAGGTCTTTTGGATTGATGTTTGATTTTATTTTGGATTTTGATTTTGATTTGGTTTGATTTTATTTTGATTTTGATTGGATTTGATTTGGATAATGAACTCACAAATGTCCTAGAGTAAACTTGTTCAAAAGATGATAATTTGACTAAGTGTATAAAGAAGATTCATCTACCCACGCCTAGTCAAACAAGATGATTTTGATTTTTGATTTCAAGAGGATTTTCCCAAAGTTTAGCACGAAGGATTTTTTCAAGATTTCCAAGAGTTGTTTGTGAGATGGATTTTGATTTTGATGTTTTGAGGGATGGATGAAGGTTTTGATTTTGATCCTAACATACTTAGAAAGAATTTTGTTTACTAAAACTAGGTGTTGAAGAACATGCTAATACTTCCTATTTGAGATACTCAAACCTTTGAAAGAGACTTGGATTTTGACAATAGTAAAATGAATACAAATTGGGTTGTTCCTTGATGCACGCTTGTAAAAGTTGAAGGTCAATCTTTCTCTAAATTTGTAAAGCTTGGACAAAATTTTCTTGCTAGCTTTTTGACTAAGACCTTTGGACTTTGGTTTTTGGATTTTGATCTTTCAAGAAATCATTTGGAAGAGCACATGTGTGGGGTCCAATTGTTGTTATCTTTGTTTAATGAGTTCATTTTACCACAAACACTCTCTTGATTAGATTTTCAAACTAAATGTCTAATGTCCTAATTTCTTTTCATCCCACAAAGTTCATTATATGGAAATTAGGGAAATCAAGGCAATATTTTCCTATTGTTGACTTTAGTGAGAGAAAATTGAGATGTAAATCCAAATGCTTAGAAAACTCTAAGAATAGAACCCCTAGGGCAAGCAATAGCACCTAGATTTTCTCAAAGGTATTTGCTTCCTCTAAAGGGTTTGAAATTTGATAATCATGTTGAATGTTCATTTTCCAATGTTTCATATCCAAGCAAAGTGTTTTTGATTCCAAAATAATGCACAACCCTATGGATAGTGAAGAGACAATATTTGTTGAGTTTCCAATTGGATAAGTCCAGCTACGCCTACTCTTAGTAGATGATTATAAGCTTGACCACATAGGCTCCCCCTTATAATAGACTCACTTCTCAGGTTAGCCAAGCTTCAGTACCCATGAATCTCCCATGACATACTTCTCATCTCTACTAAGAGCTGTAAAAATGTGGGATGGCTTTAGAACGAGAGTTCTTGCACCAACAAATAGATAAGTATTTGGGCTTCTAAACAATTTGGTTCTTAGTAAGGGTAATCGGCGACATGACACCTTGCAAGCATCTAGCAAGCCACTTAAGGATTTAATCAATCCTACTAGGGGCTCTTATACTTTTTAAGTTAGTACCTCGTTCTGAAGGACATTGTTTGGCTAAGGCCTACATTTCGGTGGACTTGGCGATTTAGTCTTATCCTTTTATATACCGGCCCAAGTGAAAAACTAGTTGGAGTTGCCTTCAAGTTCTCCTTTCAAATGTGTCTCTTAGGTAGGCCTCTCTAAGGGTAAATAAAAGCAAGCAAGCACATCTTTAGTTTGATCGATCTTTGTTTATGTGAATAAAGAGAGAACAAACATGATATAATCAACTCACACTCACAAACTTTGTTTAATTTTAAGAACCCAAATTGAAGTGTGGAGGCAATCACTTATACAAATTAATATCACCAAAAGACTTTTGATCCTCAAGATCACTGTGATGTTAGAGTAATAAGTTATTATGATTAATTAATTATATCATACTGGTTAATTAATTAAGTCACTTATTCCTTTAGTTGCTTAAGCTAAACTTAGGCAGATTAATAATTGATTAATTATTAAGTACGCACACTAGGGTTTCATTTAGGGTTTCCATTTTAGGGTTTCTTGATCTCTTTCATAACGATTGATCTCTTTGTAATAATTGATTCTCTTTAATGCATTTTTACTTTGAGGTTTACAAAACATCTTCTTTGGTTTTGCATGTCTTTTGCATGTGACAGGTATCCCTTTGCATGCAGGTGATCTTTAATGCATTTTTACTTTGAGGTTTACAGAACATCTTCTTTGGTTTTGCATGTCTTTTGCATGTGACAGGTATCCCTTTACATGCAAGTGATCTTGGTTTCTAACATGGTATTAGAGCTCCAAACCTACAGCTGCTTGTTCGTGATCTAAAGATATGGCCTTTTAGTGAGTTTCTAATGCAAGGGTTTCCACAGGCATCTTTTTGCAAGATCTGGGGGTAGCCAATTTTTTGGGACACTTTGGGCTCAAATGGACACTGCCATTGCGTTTGCAGCAGCCAAAAACCCTAAGATCGCCCTTCGTTTCATCGATTTCTGAGCAGTTGGTTTGGGAGGCAATTTTTTTTGCTTGGGGGTCGTACGACCTCCCCAGCACGCGTTGCGAGGCATGGAAAATGAAAAAAATTAAAAAATGAGTTTTTTTGGGGTCTGTACATGTACAGCCAGTTCAAAAATTTTCCTCCACTTGGCGGCCACTGGGTGGCCACCCAAATGCCACCACCGGCCCACTCGACCACCAGTCTATTGCTGATCTCCCCAGCCTCGCGGGCTTGCACCAGCCAACAGTCGGTCCCATGGGGGCTAGGAACTATCTGCCCAACCCCTTTCGGTGCAACAGGTGGTCCTATTGCAGACCAGGACCTCAGCCCACTAGCTTGTCGGTGGCCAAATATTTCAGCAGTTCCACAAGTATATTCCAGGAGGAGAGCATATACCGGCACCATGAAGGAATATAATGATGGCTGTCAAATTTTTCCAGCAAGGGGGGCATTTTTTGCCTTGACAGCCAGATGGCCATCAATTTTTTGCCTCGACGGCTAGACGGCCAGATGGGCATACGATATCGAAATCGAGTAAACGAGATATCACCGGAAAGCTAGTTCTGAGCACTTTCTAGTGGTGCTATTTATTTTTCAGTATTTTACTGTTTTACTACATTTATTGCTGTTTGAATTCAGATGTTTATTTTATGCTTCTGAGCTCATTACTTTTTTCCATGATCTCTGATTTTTGCTATCTTTGCAGCATTGGAAAGGTATTAAGGAGCTCTATGTTGCTGTCAATGCACTTTTTCTGTATCTATCCCAGGTTGATCGCTTAGTCCAGATTTGGCCCAATGGGTTGTTTGGAGATTACTTGGATGATTTGGAAGTTGGGAGGGTGCATTTTGCATCTTTGCACTTCGTTTTCAGTAATATAGGCATCTTTTTTGTAAGATCTGGGGGTAGCTGATTTTTTGGGACACTTTGGGCTCAAACAGACACTGCCATTGTGTTTGCAGTGGCCAAAAACCCTAAGAACACCTGTCATTTTGTCAATTTTAGAGTAGTTGATTTGGAAGGAAATTTTTTTTGCCAAGGAAGCCGTACGGCCTCCCCAACATGCTCCCCGAGGCACGAAAATAAAAAAAATAAAAAAAAATGTTTTTTTTTAATTTGTGGGCTAGTGCTCCTAGTATAGGCTACCCAACGGCCCCCGGGTGGCCACCAGGCGACCACTAGTCGGCCGCTGGTGCCGGTCCGTCACTGCCTCCACCTCTGATGCTCTGTCAGCCAGTCCGCCAGCCCCCGCGGGCCCTCTTTGCATGCCCAGGGTCATATTGGGGACTATGGGCCTGCGACTAGCCCTCGGCCAACTCCGACACCCAACCCCTAGTCATATTAGCGACTAGGGGCTCTGTCAATTTTTTTTTGCAGGGGCCTAATTTTTTGCGGCAACGGCTAGATGGCCATCAAATTTAGGCTCACTTTTTGCTGATGTCAGCATTACGTCATGATGACGTCATCTGTATGGCCGGCCCTCTTTGCCCTCTCCTAGCCCTGATTTTTCCTAAAAGAGCATTTTTTTTCTTTTGGTCATAACTTGGGCATACGGTATCAAAATCGGGCAAACAAGATATCACCAGAAAGTTGATTCCGAGCACTTTCTAGTAGTGTTGTTTATTTTCCAGTATTTTACTATTTTACTACATTTATTTCTGTTTGAAGTCAGTTGTTTATTTTATACTTCTGAACTCATAACTTTTTGCCATGATCTCTGATTTTCACTATCTTTGTAGTGTTGGAAAGGTATTAAGGAGATCTATGTTGCTATCCATCCATTTTTTCTTTATCTATCCCAAGTTGATCGCTTAGTCCATATTTGGCTCGATGGGTTGTTTGGAGACTACTTGGATGATTTGGCAGTTGGGAGGGTGCATCTCTCATCTTTGCACTTTGTTTTCAGTAATACATCATTCAATAATTGCTTGTTGCTTCATAGATTTCAGGGTTGTTCTCGTTTAGAGTTTTCGAGTGTTCTATGGCATCGGGTCTGTTGTTGCTTTATCATGATTCCTTGAGTCAATCAGTGACTCACATTTGGTTTCAGTAGTAAACAAAAGAATCTTTCCTTGCTTGCCAATATCAGGTTCTAGTGTTACTCTACAGTGATCTTCCAGTGCTTTTTGCAGTAGTCATCTCATTGTAGGGGGGTTATGTCCCACTGGGTTTTTCCTTCTCTACCTCATTCTTGCATTTGTAAATGGGTACCTGATCAGGCCTAGTTGTCAGGACCCATCTTTGCTTTCATGCATCTTATTCTAGTGTTTTAGCTTCTTCCTAAGTTCATCTTAAGGGGGGGTGTTAGAGTAATAAGTTATTATGCTTAATTAATTAAGTCACTTATTCCTTTAGTTTCTTAAGCTAAACTTAGGCACATTAATAATTGATTAATAATTAAGTGTGCACACTAGGGTTTCATTTAGGGTTTCCCTTTTAGGGTTTCTTGATCTCCTTCATAAGGATTGATCTCTTTGTAATAATTGATTCTCTTTAATACATTTTTACTTTGAGGTTTACAGAACATCTTCTTTGGTTTTCCATGTCTTTTGCATGTGACAAGTGATTGCATGCAGGTGATTTTAGTTTCTAACATTTGAGGTGCGAGAGAAGCACATACGCCTTTTAAATGATATTATTTTGGATAAGAGATTACAAAACATAAAAAGGCACATGTTCATTTTAACCTTCAAAGCAAGAATGGATTCTTTTTAAGCACCAAAATTGAAGTGTGAAATTTGCTTGTTCAATTTTAAAACCTCAAAAAAAACTCTAGTAAGTTCCTAAGGTTCTTTTTAATCCCTTTGATTTCTTCTTTTTAGCCCAAACCAAAATTGTTGAGTCCTAAAAAGATTGAAGATGAAAAAGTCCTTAGAAATGGGATTATAATTGCTCCCCAAGTGTTTAAAAACACTTGATACAATAGAATGAAGATGCCATAAGAAGTCTTGCTTTTTCCTCCTTAATTTGAATCACTTCAACCTACAAAAACTGGTTAAAACTATAGAAACAGAGGCCAAAAACTAGTTAGAAGTCAAAGTTAATCCAAACTAAAAAGCATGTGTCAAAATCAATTTGAAAATTTCCTTTTATCAAGCAACTTACTCCATTTCTTGGTGACCTTTTCAAATCATTCTACACATTGTATTAAAGTGTCACATTCCGAACTTAATTTTTTCTTCTAGTTTTCACATAATGGAACCTCTTGTTGTGAAATTATATTTTCTCTTATCAATTCTTGGACATATATTTGCATGAGAGTTTCTACATTTTTCCTTTCAACATCAACCTTTCCTGGTGAAATCTACATTCTCCTTCTAGTCTTCTATATTTTTCAAACCAACGGTATGCTTCCTTCTATTTCCCAATTGCATATGTAATGAATTCTTCTCCTTTCCTTACCCAATACTAAATCCATTCTTCAAATACATTCTATGAATGGTGATCCTAGACCTGTGCAAGCACAATATTAGTTCAATATGCAAGTTAGAAACATCATTCCCCATAAGATTCATTTGAAATGCAAAGAATAAGAAATAACATGAAAAACACAAATAAAAGCTATGAAATCCTATTCAATGCAAACAAACTCTCAATCCCATGGGGGAATTTGTGATATTTTTATGTGGAAAATAGCCCTTTCCCAATTCCTATTCAAGCTTGATGATGAACTTTTAAGATTGGTGCTCCTTGATGAAATTTTTCCATAACCTAGCTATGAAATGATGAAAAACTAAGAAGATGGATGATAATGGATGAATATTGCTCAAAACAATGAAGATGATAACTTTGCATAAGTTGTGGATCTAGAATCAATATGAGAGCCTTCTATTTATAAAAGAGAATGATGGATGAATAGGAAAAATGGATGAATGTGGGATCAAACACCAACCAATGGCACAATGCCACTTGTCAACATATGAGTGGACAAAGGTGGAGCACATTTTGATGAATGTGCACATTAATGTAATTAGGTGGAAATTCAAATTTGAGGAAGTGACATGTTGGAGGGAGAAGAAAATGGAGTTAATGCCACTTGGCTCAAGGAAAACGACATGTAAGAGGCTTTTAATGCCTTGTTGGAGGGACAAGTTCTTTTGGAGGTATTTTTTGAATTTGAAGAATATTCCAACTTGAGATGGCTTTTTGAATGAAAATAGATATTTAATAAATCAATTAAATGGATTTTCATGTGCAAGTTACAAAATCTAGAGGATTTGAGTGATTAATGTTAGCATTAATCATGATTTGATTAATTTAGATGAAGATTGATTGATTTAGGTGGAAATTCAAATTTGAGGAAGTGACATGTTGGAGGGAGAATAAAATAGAGTTAATGCCACTTGACTCAAGGCAAATGACATGTAAGAGGCTTTTAATGCCTTGTTGGAGGGACAAGGTCTTTTGGAGGTATTTTCTGAATTTGAAGAGTATTCCAACTTGAGATGTCTTTTTGAATGAAAATAGAGATTTAATAAATCAATTAAATGGATTTTCATGTGCAAGTTACAAAATCTAGAGGATTTGAGTGATTAGTGTTAGCATTAATCATGATTTGATTAATTTAGATGAAGATTGGCTAACTTGACATTATGATTTAGATTTTAGGTTTTAAATAAATCAGAATGAGAGGAATAATGATTTTAGACTTAATTAATAAAGTTTGATTTATTTAATTAAAGGGAATGGTGCTAGACTTAAATCAAATAAAGATTAATTTATTTAATTTAAAGGAAATGAACTTATGACTTAATTAAATAAAATTAATTATTTAATTAATAGGAGATAGTGATTTAATCAAATAAAATTGATTCATTTAATTAAAAGATGAAATATTATGAATTTAATCAAATAAAGATTATTCGATTAAATGGTTAATAAAGGAGATGATTCAAGATGAATTGGTGTTAGTAAATCAGGATCAGGGGTATAGGATCAATCAGTATATTTTATGTGTCTACACATTCATCCTATGGTGAATTGTTGCAATGGCATCCACTTATTCCTGTGACATAAGTACTAGATTGTGAGATAATTCAGTCTATGTTTGACAAAATTGGGTTAATGATTTCACAAAATTCTCCAGGCTAGCAACCCGTTCTTTCAACTCTCTTTTCTTTAGTTTACTCTTCTATACACTGGCGATAGTTGCATCCAAATTCATCTTCATTTCTTCTAATTCTTGTGTCCAGGATGAGTGTCTGACATTGATACTTGTTATCATATACTCAGTCATTATATCATGTCTATTTTTATCTTCTACTGGGGTAGCTATATGGATTGTTCTTCCTCCATCTACATTTTTTGGTATGACATGTTTCGTTTTATCTCTTCACCTAAGATTAGGAGTCTCCACTTCTTGCATAAAACTTTTAAGATCTAGAGGTACCAATTCCACTTCCAATGGGGAAGTCAATTCTCTGATTAACCAATTAAATACATCTTCATCACGTTCTAACTTTGTAACATTTCTCTATTTTTGATTTTCATTGTGTTTAGGAACTTCTTCTCTTACATCTTCAACTTTATTTGTTACATCCTTTGGAATAGGAACATCTTGAATATTCTCTAGCATGGATTCTGGATTATTGGAATTCAACACTATTTCTTCAATTTCAGGACTTTTATTTTCTTGTCCAACTAGGTGTTCAACATCTGTTCCTAGGAAATTATCCTCTTCACATCTTGCCACATTAGGATTTTCTTCATCTATGACCTTATCACCTGAAACTTGTGAAGGTTCTTGATTTTCAATTTCAACCTGGTCCTTCTTTCCTTTTTCAAAGACTTGCGATTCCTCATTATCATTTTGACCATTCCCCAATGAAGGCTAGGAATCAAAGGTATCTTCACTAACAATATTATCAACAAGATTATGTCCTATGGTCTCCCCTATCTCCATTTCAAGAACATTAGGGCTCCCCGCTTCTAAAGTGAGTGTTCCTTTTATGAGTTCTTCTCCTTCAACGTTCATAGGAATTGACCCTGTATCTAGAATTTCTTCCACCATGGGTTTATCTTTAGACTTCTTTTCTTTTACTCATTCCCACATTGCACCCCACTTATCCATTTTTTCCTTAATCTTGGCTTCATCTTCCTTAGAAACTTCATCCAAAACCATAGGAGTTTTTTCTAGTGCCTATTTTATAGTAGCCATATTAACTAAAGGGGGAGAAGTGAATAATGTTGTAGCCCTTTGAGATGCAGAATTTTTTTGTGTACCATTGTTTTCCATTACTCCCACCTCTTCATCAGTAGTAGTTTTATTCCTTGGTTTTACTCCAGAAGAAGATACCACTTTTGGTTTTAATTTTGATTAAACCTTTTCTGATTTGACATCTTTACACTTACCAGCTAGATTTAATGGAGCTCCTTAACTTTCCTCTTTTTCTTAGTAGGTTTCCCACATTCAAACTCATCTTCTTCTCTTTGTTTATTTCTTGTATCTTGTGAGTATGTAGGTTGTATACCTTTCTCTCTTAAATCTTTACAAAAATCATCTATCCAATGTTGAGTTTGTAGTAGAACCAGTGTAGAGAATTCCTTAACTGATGTTATTTCTTCACTTTTATAATCTGGGTCTAGAATAGGTTCATCGTAGACTCTATCTTCATTGTAAGCCTTATTCAACACTTCACCATCATCTTCCTTTACCTAATCTAGATCATCATGAATTCTAAGAATCTGTGCAGATTCTAATGATAATCTTTCATATTTTCTTTTTCTTACTTTCTGCTCGTCTTCACAATTTAGCCTATAATCATCTATATGTTGGAGATGAGCACAATAACAACCTATGTTATTGGTAATATTCCCTTCTAGGTCATAATACTTTCTTTAGAGTAGAAAGTATTCCAAATTGTACGTTTTCAACCCCTCTTCACACAAATTAGTTGTTCTAATTGCACAGAATTTATAATTCCCTATTACAATAGGAAATATGAAAGAAGCCTTTTTATGAGTCATGATATAAAGAGCTTGGGATGGCTTTAACTTTCTTACCAATTCTAGTAACACCATTTTATCTGTAGGGTACCTGGGTAGCATGAAAGGATTCCTATCAAACCCTTCCACTCTAATGTAAGTGAAAGTGGAAAACTAAATGTACCAGCCTCGAATCGGTCTAATGACATTTTGTGCTTCCAAAGACAATCATTTGGATTTTTTTGGTGTAAATAAAGTTTTGTACCTAGTTAATTCATTACTAGGGTACTTATTTGCACATGGTAAGTTTACTTAGGTAATAGGAAAGAATCCTTCTAGAAGGTTTTAGTTGTCATTAGTTGTTATCTTATCTTTTGACTTATAACACATGTGAACCTAGGTAAGTGTGATTAGTTGTGTCATGCCATATGATTAAGAAACTTGTCATAATCCTATGAAATCTTGTATCTCACCTCGACTATATAACTAAGGGGTCTCTACTACATTGTACAACAATCATATCATTGAATCATATTGATGAGAATACAGTTTATTCTCGTCACATTCTATTCTCTCTTTTTGTGCTTTCCATTTGGTCTCAAGATCCTGGTAGTCATACCCAATTCTACCATGGTATCAAAGTGAGTTGGGTGCCATTAGATAGTCTTTTTCTTAAGAGATTTGGTAAATCTTCAAAAGTTGAGTATGCTCTTCTTTTATGTCATATGATGATCTAGAGAATCAAAAAAACTTGATAGAAATGCTAGATTTGGGGGAGTCCATTTTGGATCTTTATTGCAGGTTCAAATCAAAGCTTGTTGGTGCAAATCTAAGCCCACCATTGCATCTAGAAGGTTTGAGATAGTCGATTTTTCCTTTTGTTTTGTCCAAATCAGACATACGAGGCCAAATCTATGAGGGTTTAAAGCTGAAGAGTGGTTGCCAAATCCAGAAGGTAGCTACATTTTTGGAGCATTTTGATTCAAATCTGACCCTATCATCACATCTAGAAGGGCCAAAATCCCTAAGATTGATTGTCAATTCATCAAAATCAGAGCATTTGTCTGAGGAGGAAAAAAAATCTCAGAGTCATACGACCCCCCAGATCACCATCATTGCGTCAGGGTATGATATATTATATATATATATATAAAATATTTTTTACGATTTATATTTTTTGCAGAAACACTTTAGAAAAATTTGCAATTTTTTATTTTGAAAAAAAATGTATTTAAAATATAAAAAAATACAAAAGTTTTTTAAGTCTATGGGTTACAGACTGGTACAATAGACTGTACCATCATAAGGTATAGCCTATTGAGCCATGCCATGTGGTGACATCTGATTTGATAGAGCAAGCCCTAACTACCCACAACCCCATAAGCAAGCGGCATTCACTCAAAAATCTAATGTCCATTTAATATTATCTATGCATCAAATTAAAAAACCAGCAGAATTTTAATATTCTATCAGCATCTTTCAAGATTCCATGTAGATTCTGAAGGTAGAGAAGATTCCACCCAAAGAAAGAATATTCCATTATTGATCCTAGCAAGTATCAAAGAATATTCTGGCAGAGGTATATTCTAGCGACCAGCAGGGGAATATTATTTTTTTGATAGGCACCAAGCTGTCAAATTTAGGCATATATACTGCTGACATCAGTAGTGACATCAGTAGGTTCTTTAAAAAATTTCCACCCCCTCTCATTTGCATTTTCAATTTGGGAGTTGATTTTCAAACGCAGATATCTCAGTTAGTTTAACTCCTTTTTTCAGAACAATTTTTTTTTATTTGGGATAATTTTTGTGCTCTTCATCATAGCACAATTATTTTTTGGTTTGGTCATTGGGTTTCTTGAATTTTTAGATTCTCAAAAGTGTTGTTGCTTTTTCCTCATTTTGGGAACTTTGGGAGCTCATATTTTGCTCCTACATTAACATTTTTGGGTGCAATTTTTTTTGAAAGTGCATAATTTTTTGTGTAGTTTTTAGTGGTATGATTAGATTGATCTTATTTTGTACCAAAAATTATATTTTATTTTGCAGCCTATTTTGACATCTGTAAGTACCAATATCAATTCTAGCTTGTTATTTTTGGCATCTAGCAACTGTAAACACACTAAATATAAAGTGCCACAAATCAGATATTTTCTTGGGGGTTTCTTGATTGAGTGATTTGGGGGGGTCTCTTGGTTCATTCTTTTGATTTGTTTACTTGTGCTCTCTCGTTTTCATGGATCATTCTAAGGTTCCTTTGCTCACATCATATAATTATTCAACATGGCATTAAGATTCATGGAGTATTATAATGACAAAAGGCCACTCTCTATATGTTGAAGATAAAGTACCTGAACCTAAAAATGCATATAAAAAGATAAAATGGATGATTAAACATACCAAAGCTCTTGGACTAGTTTATCAATATTTATTGTTCCAAATTGAATCATACAAAAATTCTCATGAATCTTAGGACAAATTGAAAAAATTGTATGGTACTACAAATGAAGTAACAGGCTATAAAATTGATAATGAACTGATGAGTCTTGATCCTAAGAACTTTGAAAACATCCAAGACTACATCACTAAGGTTAATGATCTAAGAGAGAAATTTAAAGCATGTGGAATTGATAAGAAGGACATTCAATTGGTCTACAATATAATGAATAAAATTGGTCTCGATTATGCTTCTTTTGTTTCTAGCTTTCATACTCATAGATTGACTATGGGGTCTGTATATACTACACCTTCATTTGTATCATTTTCTGAGATGTTGATACATGGGTAGCAAAAGCTAATCTCAATGGTTCTCATCAAGACTTCTAAATATCAGGCATTGTTGGTTAGTCAAGTGAAGGAATTAGAATCAAATAAGAAATAGAAGAAAGCAAATAATAATCCACATTCAAATCAAGCAAAGAAAAAATCCTCTTCTAAAGGGGAAACATCAAAGGAGAGACCTTTTTGTGCATATTGCAAGAAGGATGAACATGAAGAACATTATTGTTATAAGAAGGATATTGATGAGTTGAAAAATCTTCTCAAAGGGAATCACATTGATTTTCCTTCTAGAATGTCTGAATCACTTCCTTCTTCTTCAAAACAATCTAAGGGAAAAGGTCATGTTGATTTGGCATCTACATCAGGAAATAAAGGACAAGCTCTTTGTGCTTTTTCAAGTCCAAGATCAGGGAGATGAATTCTAGATTCAAGAGCATCTCATCATATGGCATCTTCACAGTCTATCTTCTCTTCATTTAAGCCTTGTACTATGTCTCCTATCTTGATGGGAAACAATACATACATGAGTGTAATTGGGAAGGGATCTATTAGTTTTGAGGACAACACTTTTTAGGATGTTTTGTGTGTTCCTCATTTGACAAAAAATATTCTTTCCATATATTAGATTACACATCGTGGAGATAGGAGAAATATAGAGTTCACAACTGATTTAGTCATCATTCGAGACTTGGAAAGTAGAGAGATCATTGCTACTAGGGTGATTGATCGTTTATCTCGGTTATATACCTTTGCACAGTTTGCTTCTGATGGCAACATTTTTCCTTCGACTGTTTATCACACTTCTTTTATGGACCATGATTTAGAGGAGACATTTGGATTTTTGAACTTGGGAGTTCTCACATCAGATCTAGTTCTTGAGTCATGCATTTCATCTCCTCCATCTATTGTTGCAATTGATGATACTTGTGATCCCACAGTTTTGGTTCCTTGTGATTCAGTGTAGCAAGATCATGATTGTCTTCTAGATATGGCTTCTTGATAGGTATTTTATACTTGTTTTTGGAGTCTCATATTGCATATTTGGGGGACATCATTGATGACATTCATCTTCTCTTTTATGGAGAAGAACCTTCTTCAATTGTTGTGAGGGAACACCTTGAACCTCTTGTTCATTGTCTACATGATCATTCTTTAAAATTTTACGTGACTATGGATAATTTTGGATAGGATTTGGAGGAGGATTCTTTGTCTTCAAAGAGGATATCATTGCCTTTATATCATGGTCTACATTCATCTCTACTAGATTTTGGATTGTCCTCTTCAAAAATGTGGCCTAGAATGCCTGTTTGGAGTGTTTTAGCTTTAGGCATCGACATGGAGACACTTGAGCATCATTCAAAGACATCATTCACCATCCATATTCTTGAAATTTTGCATACATTCATGGATTTTTTTCTTCCTAAGGGGAGGAACATTGTTTCGCGAGATTGGATCATCTTCAACATTCAATGTCGAGCAGTCTACCATCATTGCAGGAGACTCAATATTGAAGGGGGGATACCTCATCTCTCTTCTTCTTCTCTCTTATGGGGGTATTTTTCCTCACATGGGTTTTTTTCCTTCTCATGCATCATTGAGAGCATTTCATTTTTTCTATTTCATTTCTCTTTTGGGTAGGGTTTTTGTCCCACTAGGTTTTCTCCTTTTCTTTTTTTGTGAGAGATTTCATTTCATTTCATTTTCATTTTTACATGGGCACCTAACATGGCCTAGTAGCTGGGACCCATCTTTATGGTATTTGCATAATAATCTGCTACTCCCTAAGTTGCACCTAAGGGGGGTGTTGGAGTAGATAAAGTCTTGTACCAAGTTAATTCATTACTAGGGGACTTATTTGCACATGTTAAGTTTACTTAGGTCATAGGAAGGAATCTTTCTAGAAGGTGTTAGTTGTCATTAGTTGTTATCTTATCTTTTGACTTGTAACAAATGTGAACCTAGGTAAGTGTGATTAGTTGTCTCATGTCATATGATTAAGACACTTGTCATAATCCTATGACATCTTGTATCTCACCTTGGCTACATAACCAAGGGGTCTCTACTACATTGTACAAAAATCATATCATTAAATCATATTGATGAGAATACAATTTATTCTTGTCACATTCTATTCTCTCTTTTTGTGCTTTCCATTTAGTCTCAAGATCTTGGCAGCCATAGTCAATTCTAAAAGCTTTGTCACCTTCCATCGTTCTGACTAGCTTCATGGAAAACACATCATTAACTCTTCGATAATGCTCCTTGTATCCATGGATAGTAATTTGGGGTAAATGATCATATATTAAACTATTTCCTACTTTTCTACCTATAGTAACAATCATTTTCAACCCTTGCTTATTTTCCCTTAAGGTGTAGGAATAAATCACATATGATGACATATAAAAACATCTGGACTTTGGAAATGCCTTTATTTGATCGTGTAATTTGTCACTAATAAATTTTCCCCAATGTATGGGCACGGGGCCTTCCATCAATTTGGATATGATCACAAACATCCATGATTCAAATTTACTGTCATCTCACAATCCAACTACCTTGCTTAACATAGTTATGATATCTTGAACGTCTAGGTAGAACATACACCTTAAAATAGGCTTTGTTTGCTTTGTAATCTTCTGCTAACACCACTATGTGTTCATAATTTCTCTGTTGTGTTCTTTGGAACTTAGGTAGGTTTTTAATTTCACCTTCATATCAATATGGTACATCTGAGTAAATGTAGGAATATAAATAATTCCTTTCTTTGACAGATCTGGATAAGTTCTCTCCTTCTCAATGACTCTTTTGTCTAGGTCGCAGTAGTTTAAACATTCCATAACTAATTCAGGGGCCTCCATTTCAAGCAGAAACCCTCCTGCGAAAAGTATCCCACTTGCAATAACATTCCTTGTACACTGAGAAGCATTTTATTGTTGTGCATGTGTGCAAAATTTGACATCAAAATACCATCCCATATGAGTATCAATAGCTATCCCAGCAATTGGTATAGCTTATGAATTTTAGTATTTGAATTCATCTTTTGGTTTTGCTTCAGAAGTACTCATTTTTGTCATTGTGTTTTGAATTTTCAAATGTGTTCCTTGTGTGCAAGTTAGGGTTAAATTTAACCAATTTTTTAACAATTCATAAAGCTTTAAATTTACCTTTTGATTAAATTCAAATAAAAATAATCAACATTTCAACGTTTTAAAGGGAAATACCATCTTTTCGATACTTTCATCTGTGAAAATGATTAACATAATTTATGTTATTCGAGACATAATTGGTTTTGGTTGATGAGGACAATCTTTTCAGAATGCAACCTTGAAACCCTTGGTAGTTGTGTTCTTAGTTTCTTGTAATTTACCTTTCCTTGTGCACCATGATATTAGTTTTGTTTGTTCAATGTCCTTTGTAAATTTGCAATATGACACGAAGTAGAGTGTTATAAAAGCAACT
This sequence comes from Sequoia sempervirens, assembly GCA_007258455.2. Lineage (NCBI taxonomy): Eukaryota > Viridiplantae > Streptophyta > Pinopsida > Cupressales > Cupressaceae > Sequoia > Sequoia sempervirens. Next base: position 133,454,567 of record VDFB02271358.1, on the reverse strand, counting down.
GCATGTTCAAGGTGATGCCAAGTACATTAGTAGTTTTCCACCTTCATTAATTACCTATTAAAATGCATTAATTTCTCAAATAAAGGTATAATCATGGTGAATTAGAGTTCAAATTACAAACACCTAGGTTTTTGCATGGGCTCACTACTAGAGGAAAAATATGGCGTAAAGAGATTACATGGCACTCTTGTGTCACTTTGATTTTTGAGAGGCAAGAGCCTTTAATATAAATGATCATTTATGATCACCGAGAGCAAAGAGAGGAATCAAGAACTAGGTTCAAGAGAAATCAAAAGTGATTCAAACATTTTGTAATCGAACCTCTGGTTTTTGACCTCTGACTAAAGAAAGAAAAAAGCAACTATCAGACTCTAATATAAGGAAATGTGACCACCAAGATCGACAACCTCTGGGTGATGACTCACCAAGCAGGACTAGGACTAATCAAAGATAAAACATCCTTTAGGAAACCACAACAACTCTGGGATTTCGGTTACCGATAAACTGATAGAACTTTATGAAAAGAATGGGACACCAAATCTGGGAAAGAATAAGGACTAAAGAAAAGATCAAGCAAATTGAAAATGAAACCTGTAATTTTACCAACCCCCAGAACAACACTAAAGAAAGCAAAAGTGAGATGAAAAAAAAGAAAAAATGGGGTTCCACATTTTTCCAAGAGGCAAAATGGGGCATGTTGTGAGACCACACAACAACTAACAACCAATAAAACTAAACAAAACAATAGAAATTCAATTCTGGATCTAATAACTATGCTTCAACTTTTTTTAGTATTTTAATTATAAACATTCAGATCTTCATTCTAACATTCCAATTCCACTTCAGCTAGCATATAAGATTAAGTATTACTGAGCTCATGTTTGTGCAATTAATTATTTCTACTACAACAAACTTAAAGCATGGTAATTATTTGCATTGAAATACATAATTTGGAAATTCCTTTTTAAGCCAACCATGGATAGAGCCTTGTTGTCGGTTAGGCATCTATAGCCCCAACAAGGTTATCTCTATAATTCCCCCAAACATAGCTCTACTACTAGCCAGACGTCTATAGCCCCGGTAGAGATATTTGGATAGCCTAAAGAGTTGATTTCTTTCTTTTAATATTTATTTTATGGCTCATTTCAACTTTTCTCTTTTTTCTTTTGATATTTCAATGATAGCTCATTTCAACTTGCAAGCAATGAAGCTTGCTATTAGGTTGAGTACAACAATGGTAGCAAAGGTAACCTTTTAATTTTTCACTCAATGCAAATAACTGCTATCCCAAATTTTAGTAAAATGATTTAAAATATGTGTGTTTGTAGCTCAATATCAACTGAATGATTTATGCTAACAAAAGAGAAAGAATTGAATAATTCCCCAATCATTTATAATTAAAGGACCACTTCCGGTCAAAACAAAGATCAAATTCCTAGATTTTATGTTCTATTATCCTGCTCACCTTCAAATATTGTCAACCACTGTATAGCCTAATGATGCAACACCCAAAATAAAACAACAAACGATTATTTACAAAGCAACAACAAAACTATCTATAAAACCTATTTACAAAAAATAATTACAAAAAAAAAACTACGATTGGAAATAATGCTTTAAAAACTTCCTATTGACAAGAAATGGGACGTCTTCACTAGTCAAAGACTTCATCCTATAGGTGCTATCACCTAAAATTTTAGAAACTTGATAAGGACTTGTCCATAGCTTGTCAAACTTACCATGTTCACCTTTACATTCATGGGTTTTGTTCCAGTACAAGACTAAGTTGGATATTCTAAAAGTTTTTAATCTAGCCCTTTTGTCAGGCCATCATTTTACCACAGATTGATGCCTAGAAAAATGATCTATAGCTCAAGTACATTTTTCATCTAAATGCATTAATTACAGTAGCCCAGCTTCAGTTTGATCATCCAATCTAGTATATTCCTGAGCAAGCTTCCGAGTAGGGATTTTCAAATTTATCAACAATATAAGATCTACCCCATAAACTAGGTGGTAAGGAGAATTTCCCAATGCGGATTTCATCCTAGTATGATCTACCCAAAGGGATAATTTCAATAAAGAATTTCATTCTCTAGGATTCTTTTCAATCAATTTTTTAATTATATCCAACAGATTTTTATTTGATGACTCTACAAATCCATTTCCCTACAGATACTAGTTAGATGAGAATTTTAACATTATATCATATTCTAATTCCCAATTGGAAAACTTTAATCAAGAAAAATCAGGGCCATTATCACATACCTGTGTGTATGGTACTCCAAACTTGTTAATAAGATTTTCTTCAAAAAATTGATTACCAGCTCTATGGTGTATTATTTTCTAGGACATGCTTCAGTCCATCTAGTGCAATAATTTGTAGCAGTCAATATAAACCTATGACTTGCGGATGATGGAAAATTTATAGTACCAATGAAATCTAGACCCCATTGTGAAAAAGGGCATATGTCCATCACTGGTTGTAATAGTTGAGCATTGAGTCTTCCTTTGTCTGTCGCAATTTGACATGTATAGCAGCATTTCACATGTTCATATGTATCTTTAAAAATCATTGGACAATAATAACCAGCTCTCAAAATGAGGTGTACAATAGCTAAAGGTGCTCCATGAGTTGTTCTAAACTTATCATTCAACTCCTACAACACTTTGTCCTCTTTTGTTCTATTCAAACATCTCAAATAGATTCCTTCATGATTTCTTTTAAATAGAGCTCCTCCTTTGATCATGTAACTTTATGATTTTATCTTAAGAGATCTTCTTTGATTCCTTTGCATATGATCGGGGCAAGTATGGCTGACTAAATAGTGCCATATTTCTAAATTCCAATCTTCTTGATCATTTACATCCAAAGTATACTGCTGGTTAGAGATTTTAGGATCTATTTCTGCAATAGATTTCACCAAAGCCTATCCCTAAACCAGTTTCATGGGTATAATTTCTAAATAAAATTATTGCAAAATCATAACCCATTTGGCTCTTTTTTATGCAATATCACTTTTTTATAACAATATTTTAACTATAGAATCCAGAACAGTAGCTTTGACTATACTCTTGAGCATGTAATGCTTGAATTTTTGTACTGCTTTGATCAAAGCAAAGGCTTGTTTCTCGACATATGTGTATCTTAGCTCTGCTTCTTTAAATGGAGCACTCATAAAAGCAATCAAATTTTCTTCTTTGTTCTTGCCCTTTTGTGTTAGTACTGTTGCACAAGTATGCCCAAAAGCAAAAGAGTAAATATAAAAAGGTTTAACATAATCTGGGCTTGCTAGTACTAGTGCTTTTGCAATTGCAACCTTTTATATTTTCAAAGGCAAGCGTAGCCTCATTTTTCCATTCTATTTTTGCATCTTTCGTCAATATATCCTTGAATGGTTTTACTATCTCAGTGAATTCAGTGATAAATTTCCGAACGAAATTGATCTTACCAAAATATGATTTCAATTATCTCTTACTTCCCGAGGGTTGTAAATTGAGCAATGAACGCACTCTGCCTAGGTCTATTTAAATACCTCTTTCAAAAATAATGTGTCCCAACAGTTTACCTTTAGTCACCCCGAAAATATATTTCTTAGGATTTAGTGAAACTCTATAAGTTTCACACTTTTGCAATATCTCTCTAAGATATCGAACATGATCCCCTCTGTTCTTTGAAAATACGGTGAGGTCATCCATATAGATGATAATACATTTTCCTATCAAATCTCGAAAAGCGTAATCCATAGCTCTCTGAAATATAGCTTCGACATTTATCAATCCAAATGGCATCCTTCTGTAAGCAAAAGTTCCCCACTGGGTGGTGAATGTTGTCTTCATCCAATGTTCCTTAGCTACCATTACTTGATTATATCCATAGAATCCATCCAGAAAGGACATCATCTATAAACCATTTACTATTTGTAACACTTCTTCTAGTGAAGGTAGTGGATAATTATCTTTCTCAGACACCTTGTTAAGAAATCTACACACAATCGTATGTCTCCATTCTTCTTCCTTACGAGTACCAAATTTTCCACCCAAGTAGAATGTCTCATCATAAATATTATTTTGATTGATAAAATTTTTTGGACTTCCTTTTCAATTAGTGGCTCTAAGAGTACATTTATTGGTTGTTGTTTTAGTTGGAAAGGCTTTGCATCAGGCTTTAGTGGTATTGTATGTTTGATGATGGAAGTATCATAGGTTTTCAAATCTTCATATGTCCATGTTATAACCTTCCAATAATCTCTGAGTTCTTGAGTGATATTTCTCTTATCTTCTTTGATACAGACCTTTCCTATAAACACGTTCTTAGGATCTTATTTAGTATGCAAATTGTATAACTTGGATTTCCCTCCATCGCTTTGAGGTAAATATTTCTATCGAACTATCTGATCGATTTCAAATAGTCATTCCAACTCAATTATCCCTTTGGAAATATTATTATCTTTAACTTGAGCTAATTCTTCATCTTGAATTTCACCATCAAGAAGATCTATTTCTTCAGTTATTTATGCTTCCAAGATATAAGAGTTAGTAATGAACTCCAAGATGTGTCTATCATCTTCAAACACTTATAAATTTGTAACATTATTAGGAATCAAAGGTAACTATACTAGTTCAACTGTAAATCTCCTCAAATCTAAGGCATCTAAATGTTCTAAAGCACTGGAAGCAGTAGCCAAAGAATTGGCTATTTGATTAAATATTCTTGGAATGTGAGTAATTTTGAAAGCATTGAAATATTCTATTAGATTCTATACTCTATGTCGTTAATTAGACAATCACTTGTAGTGACACACATACTGTTGAACCGTAGATTTTTGGACCCAATGGACTCTCTACCTCTTATAGGGTTTTCACCCAAAAGGAGAGATTACATCCAAAAATGCTAACTAGTTCATTCAAATAAAGAATGTGTGATGTTGTATGAGATAAATGGAATGATCTAAGTAAAATTGAATGATCTATTTGACTAATCATGAATGTAAAGCTAATGAAATGCATGTTGTTTGAACACACATTGTGTATTGATGAGATGAATTAAATAGATGAGATATGCAAAATAGAGAGAAATGGATGAAATCATAGTACACCTAGAGGTAGAATGATGTCACTGGAAGGTTTTGGAATGTTTCAAAAACTACTGTTAATGGCCACTGGGACTCATTCACCAAGCACAGTGAATTAGTCCTGTTGTTGGTGAAATCTTTCGGAAACTTGTTTCTGGCTGTCGGGAGATGAAATCTCAGAAAATCAAATTTCAGGCCTACAGGTGGGACTCATTTTCCATGGGTGGTGAATTAGTCCACCTAAAGAAATCTAGAAAATCAGAGGAAGATTTTGTGGAGTTAGATCTACAATTCTATCTCCTACAGGTCTTTGCTTCTGAATTTGTCAGATCCAGGTTTGAAAGTGACTTTTTGTTAATGATTTGACTTGAATTAAGAGAAAAAGACTTGAATGACTTTGCAACTTGATCTCCAATGATTTCCAAGCTTCCAAAGGACCTAAATCTCAAAACACACAAGAAGAAGAAAAGAAATGTTGATTGTTAAGGCATGGGGGTTTGCCTTGGTGAAATCCCATTTAGGTAATTAAACCAAATTGATGAAATAAAGGGATGAAACATGTAATAATGGAATAAGTTACATTGCAATGATGATTGATCTTGTAAGTTTGTATAAATACATTTAAAATATGTCCATGAAAGTCTGAAAATTGATCTTTTAACACCTTGAAACCTAAGTTGCTTGATGGAAGAATGTATGAGATTTGAGAGATTAGAGATAAGAAGAAGATGATGGAAGATGGAAGATCATTGTCAAAATGAGGGGAAAAACACTTATTTATACAATCTTGTGCCTTATTAACCATTCATACCTCATCACAAGCTAACATCAAGTGATTTTTAAATAAAAACCTGAAAGGAATTTTAAAATATTTGAGGACTCATTCGCCACCCATGGAGAATGGGTTCCACCTTGGACTCAAAAGTGGGTGTCAGGATATAATTTGTATTTAATATTTTTTGTTAGGTTTACATTAAAAAATACACTTAATTAAGTCATGTGAGGGCATAAAGGGGGTCAAAGAAGTCATAAGAAAGGTGTAAATAAGGAGATGTGCCTAGGAGAGTGTGAAATCTTGCTATAAGACTTTACAACACTTCATAATAGGGCTTGTTAATGTGTAAAAAGGTGATTTTTAGATGGATTATAATAAAAAGAGTCTAGAAGAGTGTAGAAATGTATTACAACACTCCACAACACCTTCAATGGATGTCATAAATGCATTTTTATAAGGGTCCAAGACCTAGTGTGGATGCATAAAATACTTCACAACACTAGATTAAGACCTTTTTTATGAAATAATCCATATAAAGCAAAGGGTCCAATTTTCTATGGCACAACTACTTTCAAACTTGCTTAACTACCAATTCAGAATCACCAAACACCCTAAGAATTTTGACTTTCTTCTTGATGGCGAGCATCAAGCCATGAATAAGGGATTCATATTATGCCATGTTGTTAGTACATTAAAATTACAATTGATAAGCATAAAGAAAAGATTTACCTTGCGAGGTGATGAGTTAAACTCCAATTCTAATTCCTTGTTTTGATTTGGATCCATCAAACTTAAGAATCCAGGCTTGATCATTCGTAACTTGAAACTTACCATTCTTAAGAAATACCAAATTATCCTTTTCGGTCTATGTAATTTGACCTTTGTCTCCATGTACTTTTAGTTTAGACCTTTTGATCTTATCATGTTCTAGATAGTATTGGTTCTCAATTCTGTGAATTATTTCCAAGCACAACTTGCAACTATCTTCTGAACGTGCAGAATTGTGTAACCTACACTAGTCTTGCAATAAAAAACTTTTTAGTGAAATTTCAATTTTACCACTCTTTCGAGCTTCTATAACAATATTTTTCCAAAATTTATTATAATGACTATTTTCTTCTATGGAATAATCACAATCTAATTCAATTAAAACATCAATTCCAAGAGTTATTTGATTATGTTTTTCAGCACTGCATGTAAATAATTCTTCTATCTTAACTCCTGAGCTTTGGATTTTATAAACTCCTAGTTCTACATCAATATATAGAACTTCATTTTTCTGCTCATAATCAGTGATTACGTATTTCATACTCGGTTCTCTTTCAATTTTGATTTGATTAGGAACTCCTTTCCATGGTAACCACATATGTGAGAAATTTGTGGCCATATATCCATTCAAAGTCTTTGACCAATCCCTAGTCAATAACATGATGTAAGTATTAGGTATCTTAACAACCCAAATGTCTATGTAATACTGAATCCTGGGATCATATGCTAGCTACATGTGAATATTAGTTAACTCCCCGACTACATTTAATTTAGTTTTGTCAAGTTGAGTAACTTTCTTTAAATAACTTGTCGGTGTTAACCCTACCGTTTGACATACAGACAAAGGTATCACATTAGTAGACGATCCAAAGTCTACTAAACAATTATGAAGATTTTTGCCAAATATTCTCAACGTGAGTAAAAACGGTGGGGATTCTAGTTTTCCTTTGTAAAAGGCTACTTGTGCATCTTCCATAGGAACAATATTCTGTCTTTTATCTTAATGGAATTATCTTTCACCTAAGATTCCTTAAATTTTCTCTCCTTTGGAAGATCTTCTAAATTATTTAAGAAATATTTCCTAATCATAGGTGTTTTGAGCAATTTTGATAAAGGCTAATTTTTACCTTTTTGATTTCTTCTGCTAAATAATTAGAAAAGTTTTTTTGATTACCATAATCTACCTTTTCACTTCGTGAAACATTTGATGAATTATAATGAGAGGTTTCCTTAGGTAACCCCGAAGTATTGCTTGATTTATCCTCTGGTGAAGTATTAAAGTTGTTAGGCAGAATTGACGTGGACAATGGCCTGTTGGATTTACTTCCATCGATTGTGTTACTTCTCAGGTTATAATTATGTCCTTTATGATATTGTTGAAAAGCATGAATTTCATCAACTTCGTCATGAGGTTCATTTTCATCTTGATAAGGAAATGTATATGTTTCTAAAGTCATGGCTGAATTGTATCCTTCATATTCATGAGTATAACTCCTAACAACAGTAGGTGACTTGACACATTCATAACTTTCAAGAACCAAAGAAGAATCATATCTTACTGGAACTAATTCATTTTCTTTAGGAGGATGGGAGTCACACTATTCATTGAAATGTGTAGCATCTAGAAAAATATTTGAAGTAGTTTTAAACTATGGATAGTCCACTTCAGTATGAGAATTTGTATTATGAATTCTACACCAATTATTCATTGCAAGGTCAGCTAAATTCACCTTTGACATGGATCTATCATAAAAAGGATTAATTTTATCTAAAGGTGTGGATATCCCTCCATTATTTGGTCATGTGTTCCAAGGTCTAGGTGGCTTGGTAACATTGTACACTTGACTTTGTGAATTTTGATTGTTATTTAGAGAATAAAGGTATTAATTTCTTAATTGTGTAACCTCTATGGTTAATATTTTGAGTTAAGTTGTAATTTCTCTAATTTCTTCCGTATCATTTGTAATTTTAACATTTTGACTTTCCTAGGTTTGGGAGAAGAAATAATTTCTGTTAGGATGCAGATCTATGATGGCTAGACTAGGGTGAGGGACTAAAGCTTGACTATTTCCTAGTTGAAAGAAAGTATTATGAGGAAATTTCCCATTTTGGACCACTCAATAAAAAGCATTAGGAATCATGGGATGATTTAAAGGGACTCCATTTGCACCCCGGATAGGATAATTATTCAATCAATTTCCACCATTTGAAGATGATCCATTTTTGAGGTGTTTCATTTCTAAATTTACACTCACGGCTTCAACATAGGCTTCAGGTAAAGTAGTGGGAGGATTTTCCCTTCGCTTTACAAACATAGCAGTTAAAGGATCTACTGCCATATAATAAACCACAATAATGGACAAATTATCCACTACATAAGGTGCTTGTAACCTAGAATAAGCCTTATGGAACCTATCTTTAAAAGTAGTTATAAGTTCTCCATCAAACCTCTTGATTTGAGAAAATTGATGATATAACAAAGAAAGGTCATTAGGTGTTCTAAATCTGGCCAAAAATTGACTTTTCATATCTTACCATGATCTAACTGAGTTACAAGGAAGGTTGGTATACCACTGGTAAAATTTGTCGCTTAAGGTATATGGGAACAACCTACACATGAAATCTTCATGTTGAATCCTTTCTCTAGAACATGTATCCTTAAAGATATTAATATGTTCTTCTGCATCTTTGTGAAGGTAATACTTAGGACACAACTTGTAAGGATTTTTTGATAAATCATTATACATAGCAAATTGAATCATTGACTCTATTTTAAATAAATCCATCACTATGGGAGGCGGAAATGGTATAACAACAATCATATTTTTTGAATTTACACTTACACTTCAATACTTTTGAGGTCTAGATGACATTCAACCACTAAGCTCGACTAAAGTCACACGAGGACCACCAGACCAAGATCTAGTGACTCTACAGAAATCCAGTTTCAAACCTATCAAAACCAAAAGAACAACAATGAGGCCCTCCTTTTAGCGCTAGTTCCTGTTGATGATGATGTCACTCGTAGCAATAGTGCAAATAAAATTCTCACAAGAAAACTATGAAGAACCTACCTTTACTTGAAAGACTGAACCAAGGTAACCTGAAGGGAGGTGGTCCATGTAATAGGAAAAGGTTGACTTAGCTTAATCCCAAGGCTTCATAAAATAGTGCAAGATTTTAAAGAAGGGAGTTTTAGTTTGAACACCAAGTAGGTTTTGTATGCACCCTTAAACGATGTAGCATACAGTTCAGCTGAACTAACAAAACCAACTACAAAGATACATGTTGGATTTTGCAATAACTGAGACATGATCTATTGTCAGTAGTAGATCATGTACACTCTAGTCAACAAATGATTGAAAATAAAAATAGTAGAATGGAGAAGAAATTTGAAAAAGAGAAAGAGAGAAAGAAAGAAAATAGAGACAACACTACAAGAGAATGTTGAGAAGATTCTTGTCACTCTCATAGAATGATCACCAAACTAGCTGAATCAGCTGAACTAGTGAAGGTGAGAGGAGAGTGCTCAATATATAGAAGAACAAGGGAAAATACATCCAAGAGGTGCATTAACTCCTACTACCCATAAAAGGTGGGAGGTTATCACCTACTTGGTAAATGAAAAGACATGTGGCATAACCTCCTCAAGTGAAGATAGGAGAGAGGTGGCACATAAATCCAAAAGAGGGTGAGAAACCCAAATGCCCCATAAACTACTCAAGTAAAAACAAAATAGTGGTTATGAGAGGTGGCACAACAAGCCAAAAGAGGATGTGTAACTCAACTACCCATGTGTGGGGAGAGAGTGACACATGTAGCTATTATATTTTTCAATGTGTCCTCATATTACCACATCTAATAAACCTAAGCAAGCTTAAATAATATGTGTAGGAAAAAATAAATACCCCAAACATAAGGAAAATAAAAAACCTACACTAACACCCCCCTTAAGCGTAGCTTAGGTGGGTGAAAAGATGGGTCCCAACAAATAAGGCCATGTTAGGTACCCATGTACATAGAGATCCCCCCCAAAAGAAGAAGCCCATAAGAGGAATAACCCCCCCCTAAATAGAGAGAAAAAATACCCCCCAAAGCAGAGAGAATAGAAAGGACTAAGAAGCCCCTCCTAAAGTAGACACGTGTTTCACCCCTAGCAAAGCTCGTGGATGAAGGAACTTTCTCTCTGTGAAGGGTTTGCTGAAGATGTCTACAGTCTGCTCCGATGTAGAACAATACTTAAGATCAATGACGCCTTCTTGAATCAACTCCCGAATGTAGTGCATATGTATCTCAATGTGTTTCATCCTCTGGTGATGAACTCGATTCCTTGAGATCTGTATAACACTCTGATTATCAAAAAAGATGATTGTAGGATTTTGGAATGGAATTCCAAACTTAGTGAGAATATTCTGAAGCCAAATAGCCTCTGTGGTGGCATTAAATACCCCTTGATACTCAGCCTTTGTAGATGAAAGAGCAATTGCAAACTACTTCTTACTCGACCAACAAACTGGAATAGAACCAAGAGAGAAGCAATACCCAGAAGTAGACTTGTGATCCTGAGAATCACCTGCCCAATCTGAATCTGTATGTCCCACTAAGTCAATATCGACACCTGTTGCATAGTGAATACCATAACTATGAGTACCCTTAATGTAGTGGAGGATCCACTTAGCTGCCTTCCAATGCAACTCATGTGGCTCCTGCATGAATCTAGAGACCATGCCCACAACATATAAAATGTTAGGTCTCGTATGAGTCAAGTAGATGAGACTACAAACAAGTTGTCAGTATAAAGTTCCATTAACCAAAGGTGAGGAACACTTAGCCTCAAGTTTGACTCCTGACAGAAATGGAGTTGGTGCAGGCTTACAATCAACCATGCAAAATCGGGAGAGCATGTCAATTTCATACTTGGGTTGTCCAAGGAAGATACCTGAAGATGACTGAGTGATATCAATCCCCAAGAAATAATGCAAAAAACCCAAGTTTGACATAAAAAATCTATCATGTAGAGCAATTTTCATAGCCTTGATGGTGGATAAGTGACCCCCAATGATTAGCAAGTCATCAACATATAGAACCAAAAATGTGAGAGTGTCACCCTACTATAGAATGTAGACATTCCGATCAGAATGACATCGAGTGAATCCAACTGTGAGAAGGAAGGAGACCATCTTGGCATACCAAGCTCGAGGAGCCTATTTGAGGCCATAGAGAGAATTCTGAAGATGACACACAAGTGAAGGATCTTAGATGAACCCTTGTGGTTGCTCCATGTAGATTTCCTCCTAAAGGTCACCATGAAGAACAAAACTCTTCACATCCATCTGATGAACTTCCCAATGATGGGCTACAACTATAGCAAGGACAAGTCAGATGGAATTCATCTTAGAAACTAGTGAAAAAGTCTTAGAGTAGTCAATCCTAGGAACCTGGGAGAATCCTTTTGCAACCAAGCAAGCCTTATACTTATCAATTGACCCATCTACAACAAATTTTATCTAATAGATCCACTTGCATCGAACAAGTTTCCTTCCTTTAGGAAGAGGGACTAGATCCCATGTGTGATTCCTCTCCAAGGAATTGAACTCTTCTTGCATTACAACATCCCACTCGAGAATACCTAAAGCTTCTCAAAAAGACTATGGATCAGAAGTTGAAGCAACGAAGAGATAAGGAACTTGCTGAAAATTTGACCTAGTTCTTCTAGTATCTGATGGATCACCAACCCAATCACCTATTGATTCCAATGTTTGATGAACCCAAAGAGGTGCAAGGGATGGAGAGTCTGGAGGAGAATCATCACCCTATGAATTATGACTAGGAGAAGAATGTGAATCCACATCATCATTGTCAGCATCTGAAGTGGAGGAAGATGTCTCCTCATCAAGATTAGAAGGATTAAGATCCTCTGAAGAACTGTCATCATGATGCACGTGCTCCAATCTGATAGTGGAGGGAGAAGTGTTAAGAGAAGAACTTGAAGGGATCTCCTCAAAATGAACACTCCTCTCAATGAAAAACTCATGAGTGGTAGGATGGAGAATCCTATAGCCTTTGACATCATTTGGATACCCAAAAAATATGCAAGGTTTGCTCTACAAATCCATAGCCTTGTGTTTCTCTCTTGGAATGTGGGCCCATGCAAGAGAGCCAAACACTCTAAAGTTCTTAATTGTGGGTTTCTGACCATTCCAAGCTTGAAAAGGAGTTACCCCCTTCACAGCTTTGAGAGGAACTCTATTCTGGATGTAACACACATATTTGATGACCTCTGCCCAGTATTGAGGTGCCAAAGATTTAGAGTGAATCATATAATTAGCCATCTCTTTTAAGGACCTATTCTTGCGTTCTGTGACACCATTCTACTGAGGATTTTATGGAACTATGTGTTGCATGTTGATACCTTCTAAAGCACAAAACTATTCAAATTGATGATTCACATATTCACCCCCATTATCTATACGCATAATCTTGATGAACTTCCTGGACTGTTTCTCTGTAAAAGCTTTGAAATACTGAAAATGCTCAAAGACCACAGACTTATGTTTGATAAAGTAAACCCAAGTGTATCTAGGAAAGTCATCAATAAATGTCAAGACATATCTAGCCCTACTAAAAGATGGTTGGGGAAATGGTCCTTCCAAGTCACTGTGTACCAACTTCAATAGCTGAGTAGCCCTCCATGCTTTTCCTTTATCATATTTCTCCTCGGGATGCTTACCAAGAATGCATCCTTGGAAAACACCATCAAAAAATTGAATAGAAGGAAACCCTATAACCATATCCTGCTAACTAAGTTGTTGCAAGTAATAGTAGTTCAAGTGGCCAAACCATTGATGCCACAAATAACTCACCTCATTTGCATGAGTGAGTAAAGTCGTCAAAGGAGAGTCAGGAACAAAGTGAGAAAACTGATATAGTTTGGACTGATGATATACTTTTCCCACAACAATTGTAGACCCATTATGCATTTCACTGATTACCACTGTATCTAGAGTGAACTCAAACTGCTTGCCAGTACTAGTGTGAGTGATCTGATAAATAGATAGGAGATTAGTTGACAAAGATAGAACACAAAGAACATCCTCAAATGTCCCTTCACCCACATCAACAGACCCTTTCCCATTCACTTCAACAAGAGTGGCATCACCCATTAATATGGTAGGCATAGAACATGGCTCGAAAGAGGTAAAATTATCCTCTGATGAGGCCATGTGGTGCGAAGCACCCGAGTCAATGATCCAAGAATCTGGTTGTGAAACAACAATAACTAGGGCCTTACCCTTTCCTTTCCCCTTACTTTTGTCTGTGTCCTTAGAAGACCCTTCTGATGAACTCTGTTTGATTGAATCAAGCACCTTGATATTGTTCTTTTGTAGAAGATGAGAAAGGTGATCAATTTGCTTCTTTAAACACTTATGTTCATCATGACTAGACCTCTTACAGTAGAACAGTTGATCTTCTCCTTCTTAGGTTGATCACCTTTTGATGAAGAGGTCTGATTATCTACTTTTGAAGTAGCAAATTTATGATCTTTCTTCTTCTCTCCTTGGTTCTTTTGTTTCTTATCTTGCTTAATAGGCCCTTTTTGTTCTTTGGTGCCTTGATTGGTAGCTAAGGCATGTGACTTAGAGGGCTTAATTGTGCCCATTAGAACCAATTTGTCTTTCTCCCTAGTGAGCTCTACAACAAATTCATCTAGAGAAGGCATTTTTTAGGTTGAACCTAGGGCACATTTAGTAGCATAGAATGTAGAAACAAATACAGAATAGTTAGGACCAAGCTTAGAAAGAATACTCAAGATTAGGATGTTTATCATCCTTCTTGATTCCACATTGTTCAAACTGCAATCTAATGGCCTTCAATTTTTTGAAGAAGCCTTGTATAGTGTCAAAATTGCTAGGACTTAACCATATGAGTTCATTCTCTAATTGATGACCTTTTAACTCATCCTGCTTACCAAAGAGGCTTTCCAATTTAGTCCACACTTCATTTGGTGTAGTGACAGATTCAATGTGAAAAAGAAGGTTAGGAGAGACTGACATGCACAGAGTACCAAAGGCTTCATCACATTTGTTGAACCATTTAATGTTTTTTGCATCATCTTTTGATTCAGTTTCAAGTCCCATTGTAACACAATGATATCCATGTCTTTTCAAATATATTATCATCTTAGATTTCCATTCAAAATAGTTATATGGAGTTAAAACTGGAAGTGTAAATACATCCATGAGAGTAGAAAAGAAGATTGCAAAGAAGAAAGAAAAGTGCGAAGAAAGAAGACACATGAGACACCCCCCCTTTCCACTAGTATCAAAAATAACCCCTCCAAATATTACAATGTGGGCACTTTATGATTAGATTTTTTACAAGGCTTTTCCATATTACAAATTTTTTAAGGCCCTTAAAGGCCAAAATTACAATTTTGGTACAATTTAATTTTGAAATAAAATCTGAAAAATAAAGCCTTGTAGATGTGATTTACCCTTCAATATCTTTCCTACACCTTTTTCTTTTTGAGAAAAAAATAGATTACAAAAGTGAAAGATATGATTTACTGAAGGTAAAAAAAATGCAGCTGATTCAACTTGTAATATCTGATAGAAAGAGGAAATTTTTTTATCAAAGTCTTCGTGGATGGAAAGTTCTCCTTTCCAACTTTCCATCAAGTATTCATTTGCAAAAATTTGACACCCGAGGAAAAAGTTATGCAACTTTGAAGAATAATGCAAAATATGCCCGTCATAAATGACTTATGCCTATTTTTTACTTGATTTCTACAAAATTTATCAATGTTTTGTAAAAAGTAACAACTACCCAGATGGTTTTTTAACCTTGGGAACAAAACCTATAAATTATTTTTTCTGTAAATGAGTGGAAGCTAGAATTTTGAAGCCAAAAAGAACACGGCTCCAGTAAAAATTTAGAAAAAGTTTTACTTTGATTTTTACTGTGTCCTCCAATCTCTTATTTTGGTGAAATAAAAGTCAATCTTGAATTTCTAAAGCCTTTTGGACACTTTGGAAATGATAAAAAAATCCTCCAATATTACCAAAAAGATGCAATCACCCAGATCTCACATGAACACATACATATATAAACCAGATTAAACAAATGTTTATTTTTCCTTTAAATTGTTCTAATTCTCCCAGTCATTTGAGGATGCAAAAGAGCATACTTGGTTTTTGAGGAAAACTTCAACAATATTAGTCTCAAATCTCTCGAAACAAATTCAAAAAAATAATGAGCTATACCAGACAAACCTGTTCTGATACCATGTTGGATTCTACAATAACTGAGACATGATTTGTTGTCGGTAGTAGATCATATACACTCCAGTCAACAAATGATTGAAAATAAAAATAGTACAATGGAGAAGAAATTTGAAAGAGAGAAAGAGAGAGAGAGAAAATAGAGACAACACTACAAGAGAATGTTGAGAAGCCTCTCATCACTCTCACAGAATGATCACCGAACTAGCTGAACCAACTGAACTAGTGAAGGTGAGGGGAGAGTGCTCAATATATAGAAGAATAAGGGAAAATACATCCAAGAAGTGCATTAAGTTGTCATCAGAATCTTCTAGAAAAATTCAAAGCTTTGACTTCTTCAGCAACAACACTCTTCAACTTTAAACTGCAGTGCACAACACTCTGCATAAAACAAAGCCATTAGAGTTCTTCAAAATACCAAAAAGGAAACTTCTACCAAGACCGAGAAGAACCTGCAACAATCAATTTCAACAAAATTTCTTCATGACCCTTCTAGTATCCAATATCCGATACTTCCTTATATCACTTGGGGCTGAAGTTTTGGGAACCTTTCTTCATTTTTCTTCAGCTGATATTCTCAGAAAGCATTCAATATTTGATGCATTTGCTTCTTTTAAATTAACTATATTGTCTTCCAACTAAACTTGAGCCTAGTGTATTCCTCTGATATCTAGAGTATGTTGGTGTTCCTTTGCACTTTCTCTATTTCATATTTGACTATAGTGGTTCTACAATGTATGATCTCATCAATGACTTCATGGGTTAACAAATGAACAGGGACTTTATTTATTCTCTCAATCCATTCCTTGAAATATTCTGCTTCTTTACCCTCTTTTCCTAGTGTTCGGGGATCACAATCTTGAGATGCTAACACTACAATAAAATCTTGATCTTTATCAAACAACTTACTGTATTTCTCAGTGACCTTTTCAAATCCTTCTACACATTGTATTAAAGTGTCACCTTCCCAACTTAAGTATTTCTTCCATTTTTCACATAATGGAACTTCTTGTTTTGAAAATATATTTTCTCTTATCAATTATTGGACATCTATTTGCATGATTTTCTACATTTCACCTTTCAGCATCAACCTTTTCCTAGTGAAATCTACATTCTTCTTCTAGTCTTTTATATTTTTCAAACCAATAGTGTGCTTCCTTGTATTTCCCAATCGCATTTGTAATGAATTCTTCTCATTTCCTTACCCAATACTCAACCCATTCTTCAAATACATTAATCCTATGGTGAATTACTACAATGGCATCCACCTGTTCCTATGACATAAGTACTAGATTTTGAGGGAATTCAATTTGTGTTTGACCAAATTGGGTTATTATTTAACAAAACTCTCTAGGCTAGCAACCTATCCTATCAACTCTCTTTTCTTCTATTTACTTTTTTATACCCTGGTGATAGTTGCATCCAAATTCATCTTCATTTCTTCTAATTCTTGTGTCTAACATTGATAGTTGTTATCTTATAGTCCTTAGGTGTTATCTCATGTCTATTTTTATCTACTACTGGGGTAGCTATATGGATTGTTCTGCCTCCATCTACATTCTTTTGTATGACATGTTTCATTTAGCTCTTTGCCTAGGCTTAGGAGTCTTCACTTCTTGCATAAAACTTTTAAGATCCAAAGGTATCAATTCCATTTCCAATGGTGAAGTCAATTCTCTAATTAACCAATCAGGTGCATCTTCATCATATTCTACCTCTATAACACTTCTCCATTCCTAGTTTTTAGTGTGTCCAAGAACTTCTTCTCTTATATCTTCATTTTTATTTATTACATTCTTTGGAATAGGAACATCTTCAATATTCTCTAGCATGGATTCTAGATTATTGGAATTCAACACTGTTTCTTCAGTTTCAAGACTTCTATTTTTCTCTCTAGCCAGGTGTTCAACATTTGTTCCTAGGATATTACCTTCTTCACATCCTGTCACATTAGGATTTTCTTCATTTATGAACTTACCACCTAAAACTTGTGAAGGTTCTTCATTTTTAATTTCAACTTGGTCCTCCTTTCCTTTTTCAAAGACCTACAATTGCCCATTATCATTTTGATCATTCCCTAGTGAAGGTTGGGAATCAAATATATCTTCAATAACCATATTATAAACAAGATTATGTCCTGTAGTCTCCCTTTTCTCCATTTTAATAACATCAAGGTTCCCCACTTCTAAAGCGATTGTTCCTTTTATGAATTGTTCTTCTTCAACATTCATAGGAATTAACCCTGCATTTGGAATTTCTTCCACCACGAGTTGTACCATGGGTTTATCTTTAAATCTCTTTTCTTTTACTCATTCCAACAAGGCACCCCACTTATCCATTTGTTCCTTATTCCTGGCTTCATCTGCCTCAAAAAATTTATCTAAAACCACAGGAGTTTTTCCTAGTGCCTATTTTATAGTAGCCATATTAATTTAAAGGGGAGAAGTGAATAATGATGCAACCCTTTGAGATGCGTACCTTTTCTGTGTACTAGTGTTTTATATTACTCCAAAGCACAAATTCCTATTGATGACGATGTCACTTGCAACAACAATGCAAATAAAATCCTCACAAGTAAACTGTGAAGAACCTATCTTTACTTGAAATACTAAACCAGGGCAACCTAAAGGGGGGTTTTCCATGTAATAGGAAAAGGTTGACTTAGCTTAATCCCAATGCTTCATTGGTTAGGTCTTGACCATACTAGGTTCACTTTAGGATATGATGTGATATTGCTAGTAATCTCAAGGGGCCTACAGTAATTTCTAGTTTCATTAAGAATCATAAACATCAAATACAAGATTTCCAGTTTGATCAAAAAATAATCTTATGAAATCAAAAGATTTGCAATAATATTTCATGAACATCAAACAATTTTTCTATCACTTATGTAGATTTAGCGTTAAGCATTCAACAATTTAATAGAAAATGAAATATTTTCAATAAATTTCCATTCATTCATCTATTTTTTGGAACATTTTCAAGAATTTGAACATCTAATCTAAAATAAAGCATAAAAATACAAAAAAAATAAAATTTCTCTCAATTATTCTCCACGCATCCCCCAAGATTTAATCAAATCAAAGCAAACCGCTTTATACGTCACCAGATTGCTTCAGAACTAGGCATAAAATGGTGCAAGCTTTTAAAAAAACAGGTTTTAGTTTTGACATTGGGTAGGTTTTGTATGCACCCTTAAATGGCACAACATATAGTCTTGTTCGACTGAACTAAAAGAACTAGCTATAAAGATACATGAGATAGGTAGCTATTAAATTGGCTTTGATATTGATTATGTTCTATGTGCATATAAGTTTTTAGTCTGGAATGATTAAGAAAACAAGAAAAAAGAAAAAAATTAAAGAAGTTTTGGCTCTTCTAACATCCACAAATTTTGAACTTAAAATAAAATTAAAGTAATAAATGGCCTTTTATAGGAACAAGGCCTCAAGAGTTCAAAATTAAACTCTATCAAGAGAATCTGAAACAACAAATGAAAATGTAGCACGTGGCATATGCCATTTGTCATTAGAATCTTTTAGATGAAGTCAAAGCTTTGACTTCTTCAGCAGAAACACTCTTCAACTTCAAACTATGGTGCACAACACTCCACATAAAGCAAGGCCATCAACATTCTTCAGAATACCAGACATGAAACTTCTACTGGGACTAGGAACAACCTGCAACAATCAATTTCAATAAAATGTCTTTGTGACCCTTCCAGTATTCGATATCTGATACTTCCTTATATCACTTGGGGCTCAAGTTTCAGAAACCTTTCTTCATTTTTCTTCAACTGATATTCTAGAAAAGCATTTAATATTTGATGCATTTACTCTTTTGAAATTCCCTACATTTCCTTCGAACTAAACTTGATCTTGGTGTATTCCTCTGATATCTAGAGTATGTTGGCAGTCCTTTGCACTTTCTCTATTTCATATCTGTCTATAGTGTTACTACAATGTATGATCTCATCAATGAATTCTAGGGTTAAAAATTGAATAGGGTCTTTATTTATTCTCTCAATCCATTCCTTGAAAGATTTTGCTTCTTCACCCTCCTGTCCTAGTGTTCGAGGATCATAATCTTGACGTGCTAACACTTCAATAAAATATTGATCTTTATCAAGCATCTTACAAAATTTATCGGTGACCTTTTTAAATCCTTCTACACATTGTATTAAAATGTCACCTTTCCAACTTAACCATTTCTTCCATTTTTTACATAATGGAACTTCTTGTTCTAAAATTATATTTTCTCTTATCAATTCTTGGACATCTATTTGCATAAGAGTTTCTACATTTCACCTTTCAGCATCAACCTGTTCCTACTGAAATCTACATTCTACTTCTAATCTTCTGGATTTTTCAAACCAACAGTGTGCTTCCTTGTATTTCCCAATCGCATCTGTAATGAATTCTTCTCCTTTCCTTACCCAATACTCAATCCATTCTTCAAATAAATTCATCCTATGGTGAATTTTTGCAATGGCATCCACCTATTCCTATGACATAAGTACTGGCTTTCAAGGAAATTTAGTCTATGTTTGACCAGATTAGGTTAATGATTTCACGAAATTCTCTAGGCTAGAAATTTTTTCTTTCTACTCTCTTTTCTTCTGTTTACTCTTTTATACCCAGGAGACAGTTGCATCCAAATTCATCTTTGTTTCTTCTAGTTCTTGCATCTAGGATGAGTGTTTGACATTAATACTTATTATCTTATACTCCTTAGGTGTTATCTCATTTCTATTTTTATCTACTACCGGGGTAGCTATATGGATTGTTCTTCCTCCATCTCCATTCTTCTGTATGATATGCTTTGTTTTATCTCTTTTCCTAGGCTTAGGAGTCTCCACTTCTTGCATAAAACTTTTAAGATCCAGAGGTACCAATTCCACTTCCAATGGGGAAGTCAATTCTCTGATTAACCAATCAGGTGCATTTTCATCACATTCTACCTCTCTAACACTTCTTCATTCTTGGTTTCCAATGTGTTCAATAACCTCTTGTCTTACATCTTCAACTCTAGCTATTACGTCCTCTGGAATAGGAACATATTCATTATTCTCTATCATGGATTTTGGATTACTGGAATTCAACACAGTTTCTTCAGTTTCAAGACTTGTATTTTCTTGTCCAGCCAAGTGTTCAACATCCGTTCTAGGACATTACCTTCTTCACTTCCTGCAACATCGATATTTTCTTCATCTCTGAACTTATCACCTGAAACTTGTGAAGGTTCAGTTTCAATTTCAACCTGGTCCTCCTTTACTTTTTCAAAGACCTACGGTTGCTCATTATCATTTTGATCATTCCCATGTGAAGGCTGAGAATCAAAGGTATCTTCAATAACAATATTATCAATAGGATTTTGTCCTGTAGTCTCCCTTGTCTCCATTTCAAGAACATCAAGGTTCCCAACTTATGAAGTGAGTGTTCCTTTTATGAATTCTTCTTCTTCAACGTTCATAGGAATTGACCTAGTATCTAGAATTTCTTCCACCATGGGTTGTACCATGGGTTTATATTTAGACTTCTTTTCTTTTACTCATTCCCACATGGTGCCCCACTTATCCATTTTTTCTTTAATCTTGGCTTCATCTACCTCAAAAACTTCATCCAAAATCACAAGATTTTTTCCTAGTGCCTATTTTACAGTAGGCATATTAACTAAAGGGGGAGAAATGAATAATGTTACACCCCTTTGAGATGCATACCTTATCTGTGTACCAATATTTTCTATTACTCCCGCCTCTTCATCAGTAGTAGGCTTAGTCCTTGGTTTTGTTGTGGAGGAAGATGCCACTTTTGGTTTTACTTTTGATTGAACCTTTCCTAATTCAGCATCTTTACACTTACTAGTTGGCTTTAATGAAACTCCTTGGCTTGAAGCCTCAGGGGCTCTTTTTTCAATATGTATACCAGCAATTGCTTTACCATCTTTCCTCTTTTTCTTAGTAGGTTCCCCACATTCAGACTCATCTCCTTCTTTTTGTCTCTTTTTTGTATCTTGTGAGTATGTGGGTTTTATTCCTTTCTCTCTTAAATATTTACAAAAATCATCTATCCAATGTTGAGTTTGTAGTAGAACCGGTGTAGAAAATTCCTCAACTGATGTTATTTCTTCACTTTTATAATTAGGGTCTGGAATAGGTTCATCTTAGACTATCTTCCTAATAATCCTTATTCAACACTTCACCATCATCTTCCTCCATCTAATTTAGAACATCATGAATTTTGAGAATCCGTGTAGATTCTAATGAGAATCTTTCATATTTTATTTTTCTTACTCTAAGATCGTCTTCACAATTTAGCCAATAATCTTCTTGATGTTGGACATGAGCACGATAACCAGCTATGTTCTTGGAAATATTCCCTTTTGGGTCATAATAATTTCTTTGGAGTGGAAAGTATTCCAAACTATATGTTTTCAACTCCTCTTCGCACAAATTAGTTGTTCTAATTGCACTGTATTTATAGTTCCCTATTACAATAGGAAATCTGAAAGAAGCCTTTTAATGAGCCATGCTATAAAGAGCTCGGGATGGCTTTAACTATCTTACCAATTCTAGTAACACCATTTTATCTGTAGGGTACTTGGGAAACATGAAAGGATGTCCATCAAATCCTTCCACTCTAATGCAAGTGAAAGTGGGAAACTAAATGTACTATCCTCCAATCAGTCTAATGACACTTTTTTCTTCCAAAGACAATCATTTAGCTTTGTCACCTTCCATTGTTTTGACCAGCTTCATGGAAAACACATCATTAACTCTCTATTAATGCTCCTTGTATTCGTGGATAGTAATTTGGGGTAAATGAGCATATATTAAATTATTTCCTACTTCTTTTCCCAAAGTACCAATCATTTTCAACCCTTACTTATTTTCCCTTAAGACACAAGAATAAATCACATATGATGACATATAAAAATATTTGGACTTTGGAAATGTCTTTATCTGTTCATGTAATATGTCACTAATAAATTTTCCCCAATGCATGGGCATGGGGCCTTCCATCAATTTGGATATGATCACAAACATCCATGATTCAAATTTATTGGCATCTCACAACCTAGCTACCCAGCTTAACATAGCTATGATATCTTGAACATCTAAGTTGAACATAGACCTTAAAATGGGCTTTTTTTGCTTTGTAATATTCTCTTGGCACCACTGTGTGTTCATAATTTCTCTGTTGTGTTCTTCGGTACTCAAGTAGGTTTCTGCTTTCATCTTCATATCAAATGGTGCATTTGAGTAAATGTAGGAAGTCCAAATGTATATATAATTCTTTTCTCAGAGAGATCTATATTAATTAGTTGTTCCATCCTTCTCAATGAATCTTTTGTCTGGGTCGTAATGGTTTAAACATTTCATAACTAATTTAGGGGCCTCCATTGCTTGTGGAAAATGTCCTGCTAAAAGTAAACCACTTGCAATAACATTCCTTGTACACTGAGAGGCATTTTCTTGGCATGCGCATGTGTGGAATCTGACATCAAAATACCTTCCCATATGAGTATCAATAGTTATCCCACTAACTGGTATAGCTTGCGAATTGCAGTATTTTAATTCATCTTCTAGGTTTGCTTCAAAAGTATTCATTTTTTTTGGCATGTTCTACATTTTCAAATATGTGCCTTGTGTGCAAGATAGGGTTAAATTCAACCAATTTTTTAACAATTCATATAAATTTCAATTTACCTTTTGCTTAAATTCAAATCAAAATAATCAACATTTCAATTTTTAAAGGGAAATACCATATTTTTGAGACTTTCATGTGTGAAAATGATTAACATAATTTATGTTATTCGATACATACCTAGTTTTGGCTGATGACGACAATATTTTCAAAATGAAATATAGAAACCCTTGGTAGTTGTGTTCTTAGTTTCTCAAAATTTACCTTGTGTGCCATGATATTAGTTTCATTTGTTTAATGTCCTTTGCCAATTTGCAGTGTGACATGTAGTAGAGTGTTATAAAAGCAATTGCTTGCTCGAGGTGATACCAAGTACATGATTAGTTTGCCGCCTTCATTAATTACCTACTACAATGCATTAATTTCTCAAATAAATTTGTAATCATGGTGAATTAGGGGTCAAATTATGAATACCCTGGTTTCTGCGCGGTCTCACTACTAGAGGAAAAAGAGGACACAAAGATATTACATGGAAGTCTTGTGTCACTTTGATTTTTGTGAGGCAAGAGCCTTTAAAATACATGATCATTTATGATCACCAAGATTAACAATCCTCAGTATTGAACCTTTGAAAGATTACCGGGGACCAGAACACTTACCCTCAAGCTTTAAGAAAATCAGGAGAAAAGAGAGGAACCGGGAACATGGTTCAAGAGAAATAAAAAGTGATTCAAAAATTTTGTAATCGAACCTCCAATTTTCAACCTCGGATTAAAGAAAGCAAAAAGAAACTATCGGACTTCGATATAAGGAAATGTGACCACTGGGATCAACAAACTCTGGGTGACGACTTATCAGGTAGGACTAGGACTAATCAAAGATACAACATCCTTGATGCAACTGCAACAACTTCAAGATTCTGGTTTCTAGTAAACTGATAAAACTTTATGAAAATTATGGGACACTGAATTCGGGAAAGAATAAGAACTATAGAAAATACCAAGCAAATTGAAAATGAAACCTACAATTTTAACAACCCCCAAAACAACACCAAAGAAAACGAAAGTGAGAGGAAAGAGAAAAGAAAAAAGGGGTCCACTTTTTTTCAAGAGGTAAAAAGGGGCGTGTTGTCAGACCACACAATAGGTTGGATCCAAGAATTGTTCTACATTTTATCCATTGGTTCCAAATGCTAAACTAGTCAAACAAGAATTGAGAAAAATACACCCACTTATTACACTCCTTGTCAAAGAAAAATTGAAGAAAATTTTGCATGTGAGCTTTATTTGTCCCATGGACTATGCAAAATGGATATCAAATCTTGTCCCCATCACTAAGCTAACTAGTTGAATTCGAGTGTGACAAATAACATAGTATAGGTTAAATACACTTGATCCATAAAAATTTGAAGCATATTTAAGCCACTAAGCATCAATCCCAATAAGATATTCAATGTAAATAAAACTAAAGAAGCCATTAAAAGTAACATTCTAAAACATGAAATCTTGAAAAACATCTATTCTAAGCCATTGAATCTTATCCTATTAGGGGAGTGGTGTCCCATTGATGTGGAATGGTGACCCTTTCCCAATCCCTTGGATAATATGAGACTTTCCAATCAATTTTATTGATTAAAATCGATGGAAATTAATGAAAAGATGAATGAAAACATGAAAAAAAGATAAATTAACATGATAAAAGCAAAGATGGTTGATGTAAGTGTATGCAAAGCTATTCTAAATGTGCACAAGATTTAAATATGCAAGCCCTGGATTCAAAATATGCTAAATGAATGCAACCTAAGTTATCATGGAAACCATTAATGGATGCTAAGCTACTATGATCAGGATTCTAAACTAAAAAAGCTAAATGTATGCTAAATATAGATGCAAGATGAGAGTGATTTCCAACGGCATAAGTTTTTTCTACAAGGATGGATCCATTTGTCTCCAAATAGTGATCTATTTATAGGAGAGCAAATGAGAAACTAGTGGCTTAGATCGACTTGATGAATCAATGGTCAATAATGAAATAAGGGTGAGCACATGGATCAAGGATTCTCATCAATGGATGAGAATCAAAGATCACATGGATCAAGAAAAGATCAAGGGTTGAGAATGATTTCAACAAACACACTTTGTAACAACTTTGAAAGTTTGTTACAAAGTTTTTTTGAAAAGAATAATTTCCTTTTTGGAGCCAAATAGGAGAATATTCCTTTGGAATATTCCCTATGCAAGTGGATGGAGTGAAATTAACAATTCAGTTAATTAAAACTAAATTTGAATGTGCAAGAAGGAGAATAATATGATATTCATTAAATTATTAATTTATTTAATGAAAGGGGAATGCAAAATGATATTTAATTAAATAGTTTAGTGTTATTTAATTAAATAAGAGGACTTAGGGGTTAAATTGAATAATTTTATTTAATTAAATTTAACAATTTGAAATGTTAGTGTGAGAGGGGATGAATTAACCCAATTAGGTCAATTAGATTAATAGATGAAAATGATGCATTTAATTAAACAATTAGCTTAATTTAATCAAACATGCAAAAATATAATGAAATTTAGGACAAAATGATGTTAGTGATCAAATTCAAGTGTGTAGTATCATTCAAGATATTTTTATGTGTCTACATTGAGTATGCATAAATTTTAGAGATCTAAACAATGATTGTCCTAAAGATGAATTCTCGTTGCCTAATATTGACATCATAATAGACCTCACATTAGGATATGAGATATTATTGCTTATGGATGATTTTTCAGGATATAATTAGATCAAAATCTCCCCCAAGGATCAACATAAAATATCCTTCACTTGTGCTTGGGGTACCTTTTGCTAGAATGTCATGCCATTTGGTCTTAAGAATTCCATAGCAATGTATTAGAGAGCTATGACCACCATCTTTCATGACTACATGCATACACTCATGGAATATTATGTTGATGACCTATTAACAAAGTCCATATCAAAAGATAGTCATCTTTTAGTATTGGACAAGATTTTCAAAAGATCAAAAAGAATAAAAAGTTAGATTAAACCCAAAAAAGTGTGTTTCTGGGGTCCAATCTGTAGACTTCGAAAATTGGCTTAAGCCTGCGACTTCAATATTCTTCATAATTCATATTCTTCATGGTCATGATTAAATAATGTCAATTATTTAATTATTCTCTATAGTCTTCATTTCTTCTATTAATTAAATAATCTTAATTATTTAATTAATTCACACTTTCTTTATTCTATCGATTAATTAAATAAATGCTTTTATTTAATTATGTTACTAATTAACCTTATCCTTCTTGTCAAATTAAATAAATTCTTATTTAATTTACTCTTTATCATACTTCAACTATAATTAAATAAATTCTTTATTTATTTAATTATTCATTTAAATCCCTTCATCATTTAATTAAATAAATCTTATTTATTTAATTATTCTTCAAATATTAAATCTTGAATTAAATGAATTATTTAATTCATAAACTCTATTTTAACACATTCCTCTATATTTAGATAAATTGTGTGAGTTATGTAAGTATTCACTTTTACTCGACTCGACATCTATTTTAATCACTCAGTTAACTCTTGATTTAATGTCTGAGTGGCTTTCTCGAGTAATCTCTTCATCAAATCATTCAATCGTCCAATT
This sequence comes from Sequoia sempervirens, assembly GCA_007258455.2. Lineage (NCBI taxonomy): Eukaryota > Viridiplantae > Streptophyta > Pinopsida > Cupressales > Cupressaceae > Sequoia > Sequoia sempervirens. The sequence continues at coordinate 133,427,364 of VDFB02271358.1, read as the reverse complement.
CTAACTCATTTGCATGTACATGCGGATTAATTAAATATTCCTATTTAATTAATTAAATCTTGTGTGTGCATTTGAACAAGAGTTTCTTTAATCAATCTTTATCTTTGTCATGCAAAGATAATTCTTTTGTTTTCGAATACCAAACTAAAGATTAAATCATTTATTGAATATTTAATTCTATTTCTAATTTGTATCAATCATGTCATTACTGATAGTTATCAGAATGCATGTCTAATCAGTCAATCTCAACCGTCTATTGATCTTTCGATCTTGGCCTGTCGTTCGAATAATCAATTTTCTATAAATTGATTTGTCGTTCTTCATTCCAATCTCTCTCGAAATTGAAATCTCTTTTCAAATCTTGTGAGCACTTGTCTTGAATCTTCGATGTTTTGCTAATCATTATCTTAGGCTATACTTGCACAAATTACTAAAAATTTGAGGGAAATTATACTACAATAGCAAAATGGAGAAGGGAAATCGAGATGAATCATAGAAATACGTTTGAAATTGGTGAGATTGTTTCAGTTTGTTTACGTTTTACTTTCCTTTGTTCTTTGTTGCTTAACATTAGATTTGCATTTTAGATTTACATTGCATGTTTGCTCTAATATGTTCTTGTGCACTTTCTTGGCATTACATTTGGTGAACCTGACATGAAGACACCATCTTTGCGTATCTGTAGACTTTTATTTTAATTTTTGCAGGTTTTTTGTACGGAACGATGCATCAGTTTGACGAAGCGACGCAATTGAAATCCTGAACCACATTTGACACCAGAAATGATGCATCTAAAAATTCTTGAACCGCAATTGAGTGGTGAATACTGAGACGCAATTGAAGAAAATATCAACACATCTGACTAGTAACATAGCGATGCAAATGACTGGTAACCTTTATTTCTGTTTTTGGAAATCTGAAATTTTCAATTAATTTGTGTGTTACTAATATCTGATTTTCAGTGTGTGGCCTTTTGGAGTTAACAAGTTTTTGTAGGATGATTGACGAAGACGATATTGAAAACTACTAACAAGTTTTTTTGCAGGATGCTTGTCGAAGACCCTAGTTAATTTTTGAAACAAATTGTTTGGTAGCATAGCAAATCTTTTGTTTGGTTTAAAATTAACAACTGTCTACTGTGTTTGGTGTGAAAGCACAAGTTTGGTTACCCTCACGACTTGGTACATCGAAGTATCCTCTCCCCTTGCACATCCGTGTGATCCTGGGTGTAAGAGAAATGGTTACCAACTCTAGAACTTGGGCCTGTTCTAGTGGAAAAAAGTACTCACCCCAAGATGACTCAGACCGGTAGCACCCTGAACTCGAGGGACTTCCAACCGGTATATAAAAGTGGTCATTGCTTGGTATAGTGCAGGGTACAGTATCATGCCCAAAGAGACTCACTACTGATCCCCTTGAGTAGAGATAGCAGTTCTTGGGAGGTCATTACCCAAAGAATTTGAAATTGGTGTGCTTGAAAGACATTAATGAGCCATGGAGGGGAGCCAATGCCACCAAATTTCTAAGCTATCCACTCTCGAGAAGGAAAGGTGTTTATCACCAATCCAGGGTATTTTTAGTGGGCTATACCAAGTATACAAACCCTAGGCCTTTGGCCTATTAGGATGTGCTTGTTTGTTATCAACTTAAATGTTCTTTGAGTCCAAAATTGAAACTAAAAACACTTTGTCTTATGATTGTCTTTGATTGCCAAAATTTGATCACAGAAAATAGAATCAGTTTAAATCTCATCACTGAAAATACATAGAGAGTCGCAACTGTTCACCAGAAGGTCGCAATTGATTTTTAGAGTTGCATTTGTTTATCTTTGAGTTGCATCTATTATTATGAGTCGCCTCTGTTTAGCTTTGAGTTGCATCTGTCAGTAACAGTCTCATCTGTCTAGAGTAGAGTCGCATCTGCAAGTTAAGCTCACAATTGCTTTGCAAAAATAGCATGTGTTATATTCTGAGTCGCAACTATCATTAGGAGTCACATCTGTTAGAAGGTTAACCACATTTGTTAGAGTCACACATTGAAATTTACTAGAGAAACACAATTGATCACTAGAAAACCACAACTATTAACTTGAACCGCATCTGTGAAATCCCGAGATGCATTTGTCTGATTATCAGAAAACCAGAATTCACAGTCACTATCCAGTCAACATGATTATACCAATTTCAGTTGTCTTTACACAAACAGTCCTTGAACAGAAACCTGAAATGATTTGCTCAATATTGCATCCTTTAGGTTCATTCGATCATTACCATAGTTGTCTTAATTCAGAGTTTAGTTTCATCTTAGAATACATATTACCTTGCATTAAACTTCTAGAAAGGTCACTTTTACAAACTTTAGGACTAGTTCACCATCTACACTCTAGAAAAGTCATAGTGTCAACAAAATCTGTCATTGAACCTAGTTTTATTAGTTTATCCTTTGTCCTACACAGAGTCCTCCTAGCTCATCAGTCTAGTTAGGAAACTCAACTTGTCTTTGATCCTCGTCCTACATTGGTTCCTTGACTTAAACTAAATTGATGCCTTGGTTAGACTTTAGGTAGTTGGTCCCTTCGTCCTAAGGTTTATAGAATTGATTATTTTAGAACCTTGCTTAGGCCTTACATCTTTAGATTTTAGCCTAGTGTCATCCTAGAACATTCCTTATTTTGCATACGAAAATCCCAAAAACATAGACTAGGGTCATATTGTTCATAGATATAGTTTTGCATTTCCTACATATTGAGCTTGTCTTACATGGTTGAAACTAGGTCTAAGAGAAGAGAGAGAGAAAACATGTCAAACCCAAATGAATTCATGAATCCATTTTCTTCAAGACCTCATAAGACTCTATTAGACAAATTCACCACTAGAAACACTCAAGGACATATTTCCATAGAGGACACAAAGGCTGCCGCACAAGACCTTGAGTTTGCCTCTTTCGTAGATGAGTACCTAGCAAATGATCCACAATGATACTTAGCCAAATTGCTAGCTGAAGGCGCTACCTTACCTCTAGGATTTGATATTAGCACCTTACAAACTCAACCTACACAAGGGACAAATACCATGACTGCTAGTACTACTATGCCTCAGGTCAGCACAACTATGCCATCTAGCACACCTACACAGAGTACGATAGTCCATTCGTCCCCATTTGGTACATCTAGCATGACATCAGGATTTAATTTCACTATAGGGGCTTCATCATCCACTCCCTTCGGTCCTCTTGTTGGGAGTAAAATGCCTAAAACCTCAGCGTCTACACCTTATGTCAGTGTCACAAGTTCGCAGTCAATGGTCATACCTAATGCTAGTATCATGAGCACCATACCACAGTCAACGGCCATACCTAGTGCTCTAGTCACTAGTACTATACCACAGATTACACAAATAGGAGGCATTCCCTCCTTCCAATACGATAATCAAAATCCATTCACACATATTCCGAGTTAGAATCTATTCTCCCAAATTGGTACTCAGAATCCATTCTCTCAAATATGTGGTCATGATCCATTTGCACAAATTCCAAGACACCAATCATTTACACAGATTCCCAATCAGAACCCCTTTTCCCAAAGTGGTACTCATAATCCATTTACACAAATCCCAGGTCAACACCAATTTATGCAGATTCTAGACCAGAACACATTTACCAACATTCTAAATCCAAATCCACCTCAAATTCCAATGTTCAATCGAAACCCATCATGATACTTTGGATTTTAGAACACATACACGGATCCGCATAATCCCCCTAGCACATCTTTGACCCAAGTTGACATATTACAAACACAAATGGATAATATGTCAGTGTCAACTAAGAAATCATTTTCAACAAAGGACATATACCCATTCCCCTTTGATAGATCATTGTACATGACCCCTTTTCCTCACAGATATGTCATACCAAATCTCCCTAAGTACAATGGCAAACAAAATCCAATAGAACATATAAGGGAATTTTCTACCATATGCATAGATATCACTTATGACCCCATGTATCTTATGAGGCTATTTCCAATAAGTCTTGTAGGAATTGCAATAGAATGGTTTTCAGGTCTAGATTCTGGCATTAGATCTTGGGGTGAACTGGTTGAGAAATTTGTGGAGAAATTCTCCTTCAACATAGACCACGAGATAAATATAGCAACCTTGTGTCACACAATGCAAGACAAAGGGGAAACATTCATTGCTTTCTTCCAGAGATGGAGAACTATAGCTAGTATGTGTCTTGTTGAGATACCCGAAAAACAAAAAGTTACAATGTTTCAAGAAAACCTTCATGCAAAACTCAGGAGTAACTTAAGGGTACATTGTTGTACATCTTTTTCGGAACTAGTGGAAAAAGGGGTTATAATAGAGAAGGATCTCATAAAAAAGGGGGAACTTAAGACATCAACATCTAATAGAAACCCGATCGTACAAAACACCCCCACTGATAGAAATAGATTTTGGTCTTGCAACAAAAATGTCACCAATGATGGAGTGGTTGATGCTAAAATGCTACAAGCAGGACCCCTCCTCACATTACAAGGACCTCATACTTTTTCCAACACGCTTAATGCTGTCAATCCACCTCTGAACATGGTCCAAAATACTCAATGTCCACAACAAAGAAGATTTCAAAAATGTGAGTTCACTCTCTTAGGGGAACCCATTGAGTCGATGTTCAAACAACTATTACAAGATAATCTCATACAGCTGCAGGAACCAAGACAATACGATCTAGGACAATTTAAACCAGCTTGGTGGGATGACAATGCCTCTTGTGATTATCATAGAACTAAGGGACATAACCTAGAAAATTGTCGACAACTGAAGAATATCATACAGGATCTTGTTGAAAGGAGAATTATTGAAGTTAGTGGACAAAAACATAAGTCATCAAACACTGATGATCAAGTATTTTCTGACCCACTACATGACCATGGGAAAGGAACTGTCCCCAGTATGAGTACTAAGACCAATATGTTAGCCAACTATGCCAATGTCAAGCACAATTATAATAGTGGAAAAATCATTCACTACCTTCGCGCTGCCGATGAGAATATCAATACCATTATTATCAATACTAATCCTGAGTGTGCGGTCAATACTCGTCATACTAAGTTCACTATCCAAGGCCCTCCATCGCAGCAAACACCCCAACCTTCCAAGTTACAATATAACCTTCTTGACCAGTTGGGGAAGACCGCAACCCAAATCTCAATCTTGGAATTGTTGCGTATTTCCCCTGAGCATTGATCTATCCTTGATAAGGCTTTATAGAACACTACGGTCCCTAATGATCTTGATGTCAATCATTTCCATGAAATGGTGGGCTACTTGACCAATAATCACCATGCCACATTTTCTTAATAGGACTATGCAACTAAAAAGATGAACCACAATGACCCTTTACATTTAGAAGTCCTTGTTGATGACACCAAAGTTAGACGAGTTTTGGTAGACAGAGGAGTAGGGTTAAATCTGTGCACTTTAAAACTAATTAAGGCTTTAGGTATTTCAAAAGCATGCATAGACATGACCAAGAGTATTTTCATTAAAGCTTATGATGATGAGGAAAGAAAATCAAAGGGAGTGGTAACACTTCTTATCAGAATTGGTCCTGCGGTGATGGAGACAAAGTTCCAAGTCTTGGATCTCACCCTCCCTTATAACCTTCTGCTAGGTAGACCATGGATTCATGCCATGAAGGCAATCCCTTCCACGTATCATCAATGTCTTAAATTCCCTTACAATGGCACATAAATAACTATAGATGGTGATCTGGATCCTTTCCAGTATTGCACCAATCTAAAGGAGATCCCCCAACACCAAGTGCCAGTAAACCAAGAGGCCTCATCATCTAATTCATACTCCTATGTTGATCCATCCACACTCACTCAAACATCTACTTCACCCTCAATTCCTACTATTCCTAGGGTTGAGATCCAAGACAAGGGTTGTGGAGAGTATTACATGAAAAATTCTTATTGTGTTAGCCATTTGATTCCTCCTAATTCATACGGTTTACCTACATCAGATAGGAGACATTGTATGGTCACTATACACATTCCTCCCACAACAACTTTTACTAAGTGGGGTGAATTAAGCAAAGAGGCCATAGATACAGAAGATGTCACTTCCTGGCAATATAGGGAAGATGATGAGGAACCCCTCTTACTTGCTCATATTCCTACAAATCTATATGGAAAAGGTTTCAAAATCATGCAAAGAAAAGGATATGATGGACATAGTGGTTTAGGCTTAAACCAAGATGGGAGGATTGAACCAATATTTGTTTCTCAGTGGCCAAAAGGAGTAGGGCTAGGGTTTCAACTGATTCAGATTGGTGTTCCTAGTACTCCATTACCCTTACTTGAGGAAGTAAGTGCTGCAGAAGATATTAAGACATCTCACAAACCAGTGGACCACTATCATTGTGACTCCCCTGACTCTAACGATTATGAGTGGGATTCCCTATCCTCTACCTCTTCCATGGACCTTAACAAGTTATTTGGAGAACTTGACTTGATGTTAAGTTCCTCACCAAATCCCTTAAATTCTTGTCCACCAAAGAAAATGACAAAGGAGGAGTGGTTTAAACACTACTATTGGGAATCACTTGATCCTACCTCTTGGCAACTTGAGCCACCTGTTTTTGATAGTTAAACCCTGGCATTAGGCCCACCTATCCATCCACCTAGACCCAAACCTAAGAGAAAAAAGGACCTAGTACAAGACTTTTGTAAACACATGAATAATTCAATCTTTACCTTGACCCCATTAAACTTTGATAACTTCGACGATGAAATGCCCTTAGTTTATCCCCAACTCATTGATTGGGACCAACAAGACACACCCGTCTTAGACATTTTTGAGAATGACAAAGCAATTACGGAGTTCTTGGGATTACGAGAAGGCATAACAAACAGTGATCATAAGGCTAGTTTTACTATTGACTTGGACAACAAAGCATATTTTGGTGAATCTGTTCAACCCTCCAGTCGCAAAAATGAGAAAAAGAATAAACAAAATAAAAAGGATGAGTATCTAGGTGAAAACTAAAAGGCACTTTTAGACAATGAAAAAGTAAAAAGAAAGGATGCATCTGAAGGTGAAAACCCCTTTGAGGCACCTAAGGATGGAGGTTTGAACATTCTCCCCATTTCATAGGAAAGGTCACCCATGCTCGTTGAAGAATCAGTAGTAGTCAACATAGGTACCAAAGAGAATCCTCGACTGGTTTATTTTGCAGCGTCATTGACAACAGAAGAGCAGCCAGAGTTCCATAACTTCTTTGCACAGAGACAAATAAATTTTTCTTGGTCATATGCCAACATGCCAGGGTTGGATCCTGAAATTGTTCTGCATCATATGCCCTTACAACCAGGTGCCAAACTAGTGAAACAAAAATTGAAAAAAATGCACCCACAGATTGCTTTGTTAGTCAAGGCAGAACTCAAGAAACTCTTAGACATTGGTTTCATCAGATCTATCAACTATGCAGATTCGATTTCCAATCTTGTACCAGTCACTAAACCAACTAGGGGAATCCACATCTGCACTGATTTTAGAGATATTAACAAATCTTGTCCTAAGGATGACTTCCCTTTGCCTAATATAGACATGATAGTTGACATGACAATGAGATATGACATGTCCCTTATGGATGGATTTTTCAGGATATAACCAGATCAGAATTGCAACTGAAGACCAACCTAAGACGGCTTTCACTTGTCCTTAGGGATCATATTGCTGGAATGTTATGCCCTTCAGACTCAAGAATGTTGGAGCAACCTATCAACGGGCCATGACTACTATCTTTCATGATCTAGTACACACTCTTATGGAGGATTATGTCGATGAAATTATTGTAAAATACAAGACAAGGGCAGAACATTTATAGGTTTTAGACAAGATATTTTAGAAGTTGGAGAAGTATAAAGTGAGACTCAATCCAAACAAATGTGTGTTTGGAGTCAAGTCGGGAAAGCTGTTAGGTTATATCATTTCTAGATGAGGCATTGAAGTGGATCCGGCTAAGGTAAAATAAATCATGGACATGCCTCCACTTACTAATCTTAGTCAACTAAGGACATTACAGGGAAGGTTGCAATCTATCATAAGATTTATAGTGCAGTTAGTAGATAAGACACATCCTTTTCAACATCTACTTAAGAAAGGAGTACCCTTTGCATGGATAGCTAGGTGTGAAGAGGCTTTTCAATTGATTAAAGAATATTTACTCACACCACCTATCTTAATGCCACTTGTTGAAGGAATACCATTGATTCTTTATATTACAACAACCCATTCATCACTCGGAGCATTGCTTGCACAGAATGAAGATGAAGGTCATGAAAGGGCAATCTATTATATTAGTTGAACTTTGGTAGGTTATGAGCTCAAATATAGTACCATTGAACGTGCCTGTCTTGCAGTAATATTTTCTACTCAAAAATTGAGGCACTATATGCTAAACCATCAAACAATGTTGATTGCTAAAATAGACCCTCTGAAATATCTCCTCAGCAAGGCAGCATTAACAGGACGACTGGCCAAATGGGTTATGATACTTAGTGAGTATGATATCTAGTATGTAGAAAGAAAGGCTATTAAAGTACAGGTCATTTCTTATCAGTTAGCTGACACACCCATACAAGAAGATCACCCATTAGTTGCACACTTTCCTGATGAGTTTATATTCACAATTGACATAAACATAACATGGAAATTGTACTTTGATGGCTCACATACAAATCATGGTTCAGGGGCTGGTATACTGTTTATTACACCATAGGGTGATTCCATCCCTAAGTCATTCAGGATTGCATTTCCATGCACTAAAAATATGGTAGAGTATGAAGCTCTAGTGACAGGGTTACGTATGGCAGTCAAGTGGAAAATTAAGATTTTACAAGTATATGGGGATTCTCAACTAGTAATCAAACAAGTAAATGATGATTATGAGACTAAGGATGAGAAGCTTGCTCCATACAAGCGCATGGCTGATAGCTTTAAAGAGTACTTTGACAAAGTCAAATTTCATAAAATGCCTTGTGTTTTAAACAAGGCAGCAGACGCTATGGCTACAATTGCATCACTTCTTGATATTCCTAACAACGTGCCTAAGTTTGAGTTCTTTGTAGAACAACTTTTGGTCCCAGCCTACGATATCCCAGATTCTAAAATGGTGTGTGACATTGTTGGTCTTGATTCCCCATGGTACAAAGAAATCTATGATTACCTTCATGCCAAAGTTATACCCACTGGCCTATCAAATAACCAACGTAGGACATTCCTCCGCAAGTCAGCCAAATACACCATCGTCAAAGACACCCTATATAAACATGCCTTAGATAATACCCTACTGAGATGTGTTGATTCTACTAAAGCACAAGCAAACTTGCATGGGGTGCATGAGGGTATATGTGGTTCCCATTTTAGCAGTCCTACCTTAGCCAAAAAGATTATGAGACTGGGTTATTACTAGCCTACTATGGAAAAAGACTCATATTTCTTTGTAACAAAATTCTGCCAATGCCAAGTTCATGGAGACTTGATACATGCGCTAGCATAGGAGCTCCAACTTATAACGTCACCATGGCCCTTTTCCCAATGGGGACTTGACCTCATAGGTAAGATCCACCCTACATCATCTAATGGACACAAATTCATTATCACTACCACTGAGTATTTTACAAAGTGGATTGAAGCCATTCCTATGACATACATTACTGGCACGTAGATTTCTAGGTTTATCCTGAACTATATCATCTGTCAGTATGGTGTCCCTCAGTCCATAATCACTGATAATGGCCGCCCATTTAAGAACCAAGAAGTCTGCCACCTATGTGATGAATTTCATATCCAACATCACTTTTCCACTCCATACTACCCACAAGGTAATGGCCAGGTAGTGGCATCTAACAAGACCATCATTAGGATCCTCAACAAGACTGTTAATGATGTTGGTCGTGACTGAAATTTACAGCTTAACCCTACCTTATGGGCTTATCATACAAGTATTCGTACTCCCACTGGTGCTACTCCATATTCACTTGTATTTGGTTCTAAAGGTATTCTGCCTATTGAGGTCGAGATTCCTTCCCTAAGGGTATCCTTGAAAGGCCACATTAATGATGAAGAGTACTGAGTATCGAGACTCCATGAGCTAGAATTCTTAGATGAGCAAAGACAGAAGGCACTAGACCATCTTCAAGCATATCAGAATCACCTTCATCGTAGCTATAATAGGAAGGTATTGAACATAAACTTTGACATTGGTGACCTGGTTTTAATGGAGAACCCAAAGAATCAAGCAGAAAGAGAAAAACCAGGAAAGTTTGAACCAAATTGGTTAGGACCTTATGTTGTTATAGAAGCTTTTGGATCAGGAGCATACCAACTCTCCACTCCTGAAGGGGAACCATTGTCCTCACCAATCAATAGTCTACATCTGAAGAAGTTCTACGCATAGCTTCTGGGAGCCTTTGTCTTAATTAGCAAAAATACAAAAAAATTAGAAAATCACAAAAATCGTTATCAAGGTGAAAACTTGGCAAACAGGCGTCTTGGTAACACAAAAAAAAATAGATAATCTAGAAAATAGTAAAGACAAATCATTCATCCAATAGTGAAAACCACTTTGGTGACACTTTGGATAGGTACCATGGTGAAAACCTGGCAAATAGGCGCCATGTGTAGTTAACTCTGCTCCTTTGTCTACTATTATTCTAATCATAGTCCTTATCATTGTACATAGTCCTTATCATTGTATATAGTCCAATTCCCTCTACATAGTCCGCTACCCTATACATATCCCTTATCCCTATATGTACTACCTATGCCTGTACATATCCCTTATCTTTCATATCCATCGCTTGTATATACCATTCGTAATAAGTGGTAGTCTTTCCCAGAACTTGGAATGATTGACATCGAGTGCAATTCATATCGCCCATTTTACCCTATTCATAGTCAATTGGTCTCACACTCAACTGGGGGAAAACACTTGACATGTGTCATATTGGTTCTTACATTGGTTGTGTTGAAGACGTAAAACCATGGAAAGTCCATGAACATCACAAAATGACCTGAGAAAACACAAAAACATCAGAAAACTTCAAAAAGACAAAAAAATCAAAACATTTCAAAAATCCAAAAATAGCATCAGAGTCAGTCACACTTGTTAGTCTTTGTCGTTTGTCTAACTACGCTGCCTCTGTGACTGGACGTAGGCAAGGCCATCTACTAATGTGCCCCCGAGGCATTAGGTTAGTCTGTTTAGGTTTGTCTACATGAATTCATGATTTAATCCATATGTCTATATGACAAGGTCATTGGTCGTGTCAAACTACAAGGTCTCTGAGTGCACAACGTAGGCAAGGCCATCAATCGATGAGGCCCCAAGGCCGTACTAGGTCAGTCCATTAGGGTTTGTCATAGTCATTTTCACACACGTCTTCTGTTTGTAGTCAATCTTGTCAGTCAAGTCAAGTTGAACTATGAGGTCTCTGCTTGTATAACATAGGCAAGGCCATCAATCGATGAGCCCCCAAGGCCACACTAGGTCAGTCCTTTAGGGTTTTGTTATCACACATAGTCAATTTTCAATGCATCATCTCAAGTCATGCATCAATCTGGTGAACAAGTTAGCAATGTCTCTAAGTCAAATCAAACAACTTGCCAAACAAAACAATCAAAGAGGATCAACAAATGTCTGCTATAGGATGTGTCCTTCCTAGAAATAGACATCATCATGGCATCCATTTGGTATCTTATTCAGGATGAGTCCTTCTTGAATACAGCTATTGGAAAAACAATCTATGTCTTATATAGGATGAGTCCTTCCTGCATAATCGACATGGTCAAACAATCAAACATAGCCTTACATAGGTTATCACATCAACGGTATTTGACTCAATGTCTTATACGATACATGTCTTTCTAAAACCAGGCTTTGTCATGCCTTATATAGATAGTCATAACATCGAAACTAGACTCACAATCTTATCCAGTATGTGTATTTCCTGACATCGGGCTCTATCAATCAATCCTTCTATCAATCAACATGAATCAAACAAACAAGATCAAGTTTTGGCAAATATTTTACTGGCTTTTTGACTTTCTGACTTATTTATCTTACTTTTCATTTGGCTTTATGATAGGAATTATGTTACTAGCTTTCTCAAGGATGTCCCATGAAGGATTTAGAGAAGCAATAATGTATCAGAATTCTATTTTCTTTGACTGTTGTCTATCGACTATCTTTTAAACTTTGATTTTTGAGTCATGTTACTAGTTTCCTCAAGGATGTCCCATGAAGGATTTAGAGGAGCGATGACGTCTCATGACCTGTCTTTTATTTTGTTTGCCGTCTGTGGTTTGTCTTGACAAAAAGACTGGGGTAACTTGTGCCCTTAGTATGAGTTAATGACACTTTTTGTCTGCAACTGTCTGTTATTAGCAAGTGGATGACCTTGCACACCTTGATCTATGTCATATCATGGTATTTTTCTCCATTTGTATTAGTCCCACCCAATGATGATAAAGTGCAATACCTTTTGTGATACAATGAAACATTAAAGATTCTTAATACTAACATCTATCGCATCTCTTACGTTATTTCTCAACGTACATGTTAGACAAATACATACATATAGGCATATTTCATATCTAGATCATCATGGCATAATAGACATTCATCATCAAACAATACATATCATAGGCATTCCATGTACAAAGCAACTTTAAATACATGCATCACATTACATTTGTATAAGAATCACATGTAGCCAACATTATACATATAACATCATATTGCATCTCATAATTTATAAATTGCATACATCACATAGAATCAACATTATCTCATTAGCTGCATAAACATCATAAAATACATATACTCATCCATCACAAAGGCATATCATATAAACATCACATGTATAAATAAAGACTGCATAATCCATACATAGAAATACATATCATGAGAATCACTGCCAAAATCATATATATATATATATATCTCGCTTAACTGTGTCACATCACAATGTCATAATATATCAATAATACATGGAAGCCCACAGGCTATAGGATCATAATACAATGTCTCGATGCATCTCAAGAAGTATCTCTATCCTAAACTGCCACTGCTATCATGCCTGGAGTGTGTGGAGGAATGATGATGGGAACCCGATGACCTGTGAGCTGAGGGAGGTCTGTCATACAGACCTACTCTATGTGGCTGCTCCACCCCCTCTGTGCTAACTTTCCTAGTGTGGCTCCTGGTCTGGGACCTGCTACTATGTGCCTCTGAGAAACTGGGAGCCCATCTCTCTAGCAGAACCTCTGCCTCATAAAGATCCCGATAATATCTCTCTCTCCCCTACTCTGACTAGCTCTCTGGCAAAGGCAGCTGATGGCCTAGTACATAAGGCTTTGAGCTCTAAGAATCTCTGCTTTGTCTCTTGTTGCCAAGCTATAGCCTAATCTCTATCCATCACCACTTTGTCCCTCTCCATCTGATATGCATCCCTCTTAGACATCAGAACTCTCATCTGCTCCTCCAAGGATGCAACCTGAGCACGCAATGTATCTGTGTCTGGATCCACTACCCTTGTCTCATCCTATTTTCCCCTCACTCTCCCATCCTCCTCCTCATCTAACTCCTCTAGGATCTAATCTGAAATCTCTCTCTCATGATCATCATCCTCCTCATCATACTCCTAGTAGGCACCCAACAAACCCAAGGCATCAATCTCTGCCTCCTCTCTGCCTGCCTCCTCGGTACCTACCTCCTCCTCTACTGGGATGTCTGGAATAGCCACCTTTGTAGGCTGCACCTCCTCTCCACCTATCGCAGTATCCATATCCTCCCCTCCTCTCCCAATGTCTGGCATGGACACATCCTCCTCTCCTCGTCCCTCCTCACGGATCGGTGACAATGGTGTCCCTCGTCCCCTCCAACCATGTCTCCCTCTCTTGCCTCCACGCCATCCACCTTGGCCATCATCTCCTCCATCACCATGGCCTCCTCTGCCTCCTTGACCTCTACCTCTATTGCACTTGCCTCATGGACTTGTCCCTCACCACTCTACTGGCGCTGGCTGCTCTGGATCTGTCAGTGGAATTGGTCTGTGTACTACCCACCACTGATCATACTCCTCTGTCATCCCTAGATCTGCTGGACCATCCCTCCATCCCCATGGAAATGCCTGTAGTGCATCAATGTTGGAATCTACTATGGCAACATGAATCTCTGGACCCCATAGGGGGACCTCTCGCGATGATCTCACAAACTCTGCTTGTCCTCTAGGCACATCCTGCACCTCTCCAAACTGTCGCAGGACATGATCTGGCAATTGATGCTCTATAATGTGGACATGTGACATTGTCCGCCTAACTAAGAACTATGTCTATCAAAAAAAAGGCAAATGCTAGTCCTCATCTAACCACTCGGCATAGCCCAAGTATGGTCTCCATGTAAACTGCTCCATAGTGTCTATGGCATGTCTGAAATAACCCGTATCTCCTATGTGGTGTTGAGTATTCACCCCCGCATAATGGAAGGTGTAAGGAGCTCCATGTGGTACATCTACTGTCATAGGTGGCTAAAAAATGGCGATGTGTTCCCATGCCCATACCATCAGGAGCATGGTATGACAACTCATGGACTATGCCTCTCGGTACGTAATATCATGCAAATGAAAGTATAACATCCCGAGCACACATGAACCCCAAGCATATACCACTTGACACTCTAGCATGCCTACTAGCATCTCCCCCCACCCCACGGGAAAACCATGACCTCAACGGTTAGGAAGTACTATGCCACCTATCAATGTACACAATAGACAGTCTAGCTGCCTATACCTCTGAGCCAACACATGCCACCTAATCTCATAGTCATCGAATCCTAACTGGCTAATGTCCGCATGTGGGTAGTATCTGCACATCTCGGATGCACCCCTCTGGGTATCATACGTCACTTGTGTGCCTCTAATAGGAAGTCTGAGGATCCTGTAGACATCCTCTAAAGTAACAGTGGCCTCTCTAGTCAGTAGGTGGAAAGACGATGTCTCCGAGTGCCACCACTCACACAAAGCTATCAATAATCCTCGATTCACCTAAATCTGGGGCATGTCTGTCACATGAAGTAGACCTAGGTGCCATAGGATCTGTCACTCTACTGGCCATAGGCTATCTCTGAATTGAAACGTCATTGGTCTCGACTCCCATGTATATATCGTGTCTAGCATAACCTGCAATAGCATTATACATGCCTCATGTTAGCCTGAATCATCTATTCTAGTGCAAACTGACTAAACTAAATAAAATTCAAATGCGTTGTTATTTTGCACATGCGTCATTATTTCTCACATGCGTGGCTCTTTAACATATGTGGTGCATAAAATTCATATGCGTCGTTATTTTTCAAATGCGGCTAATTATATCAAATGCGTTACACTAAATTTATATGCGTTGAAAAATAAACATTGTGTTGAGAAATATTCAAATGCATTTCAAAATAAACAAATGCGGCTATTCTAAATGCAAATGTGAACCAAAATGTCAAATGTGGTTCATAAATATACAAATGCATTGAACCACAGACTACCTATGCAAAACAGCTAACGTGAAATTGTATATCTGGATTTTCGCATGCAAATGCGTCGTTCGTACACACAAATGCAGTGATTTATTAAAATGATGCATAACTAAAACTAACATTAAATGCATCAAAACACACGCAAATGAAAAATTTCAAAATCCAAGTTTGAGGTACATACCAGGGGGTCTGCGTTGGCTGGCCTCTAGAAGGTTCGGATCCTGTAGGCGCGATGGTGAGTGTGCGGAACAGGCGACATCCTCGCTATGGGTGCAGAGCAAATTCTCAATTCTAGGGCTAAGTGGGTGAAAATGAATTGGTTTTTACCCATATTCCTATATATACCTAGGGCTTAGGTGGAATTTCTGTCCTACTGGCCATGTTAACTTCCCATTTCGATTAGCCTGTACCTATCCCTGACATTTCCAACCTTAATTCTGCAAACTCCACTGCATTTATGGTCATCCAATGGACTAATCGGGATCATTTCCAAATTTTTTTGAACTTTTTAGAAAATTTGTTAATTTTCTTGAGGGGGCATACCTTCACCTATTTTACATTGGAGCATTACTGGGGCATATTTCTTATCAATTTTCTTTGACACAATGTCAAAATGACATTGTATCAAAGAGGGGCAAATGTAGACACCGAAAATTGGTTTAAGCCTGCGACTTCAATATTCTTCATGTTCATGATTAAATAATGTTAATTATTTAATTATTCTCTATAGTCTTCATTTCTTCTATTAATTAAATAATCTTAATTATTTAATTAATTCACACTTTTCTTTATTCTATCTGATTAATTAAATAAATGCTTTTTATTTAATTATGTTACCAATTAACCTTATCCTTCTTGTCAAATTAAATAAATTCTTATTTAATTTACTCTTTATCATACTTCAACTATAATTAAATAAATTCTTTATTTATTTAATTATTCATTTAAATCCCTTCATCATTTAATTAAATAAATCTTATTTATTTAATTATTCTTCAAATATTAAATCTTGAATTAAATGAATTATTTAATTCATAAATTCTATTTTAACGCATTCCTCTATATTTAGATAAATTGTGTGAGTTATGTAAGTATTCACTTTTACTTGACTCGACATCTATTTTAATTGCTCAGTTAACTCTTGATTTAATGTTTGAGTGGCTTTCTTGAGTAATCTCTTCGTCAAATCATTCAATCGTCCAGTTCTAACTCATTTGCGTGTACATGCAGATTAATTAAATATTCCTATTTAATTAATTAAATCTTGTGCATGCATTCGAACAAGAGTTGCTTTAATCAATCTTTATCTTTGCCATGCAAAGATAATTCTTCTAATTTCGAATACCAAACTGAAGATTAAATCATTTATTTAATCTTTAATTCTATTTCTAATTTGTATCCCTCATGTCATTACTGATAGTTATCAGAATGCATGTCTAATCATTCAATCTCAACCATCCGTTGATCTTTCGATCTTGGCCTATCGTTCGAATAATCAATTTTCTATAAATTGATTTGTCATTCTTCATTCCAATCTCTCTCGAAATCAAAATCTCTTTTCGAATCTTGTGAGCAGTTGTCTTGAATCTTCAATGTTTTGCTAATCATTATCTTAGGCTATACTTGCACGAATTACTAAAAATATGAGGGCAATTATACTACAATAGCAAAATGGAGAAGGGCAATCGAGATGAATCATGGAAATACATTTGAAATTGCTAAGATTGTTTCAGTTTGTTTACGTTTTACTTTCCTTTGTTCTTTGTTGCTTAACATTAGATTTGCATTTTAGATTTACATTGCATGTTTGCTCTAATCTGTTCTTGTGCACTTTCTTGGCGTTACACAATCAAGTAAACTTTTAGGATTTATCATCTCTCATAGAGGTATTTAATTTGATCCACAAAAGTGAAAGCTATCATGGATATTCCTCCACCAAAAATATAATTCTCTTACAAACTTTACAAGGAAGATTGTAGTCTATTCGAAGGTTCATCACTCAATTAGTAGATAGGTGTCATCCATTCCAATATTTTCTACATAAGGACATACCATTCATATGGACCGAGTTTTTTCAAGAAGCATTTTAAAGGATAAAGGATTATCTATTGACTCCTCTAATACTAATGCCTCCCATTTATGGTAAACACTTAATACTATACATATTAGCAACCACATCAGCATTGGGGGCATTGCTAGCATAAAATGATAATGATGAAAGAGAATGAGCTATCTATTATATATCAGTCACACTCTTGTAGGGTATGAGCTTAATTATAGTCCCATAAAATGAGCTTGTCTTTCAACTGTTTTCACCACACATAATCTTAGACATTATATGTTAAACCATCAAACAAAATTGATAGGTAAGATTGATCCCTTGAAATATCTACTAAGTAAAGCAACTTTGATAGGTTGGTTAGAAAAGTGGGTCATGATCTTGAGTGAATATGAAATAGAGTATGTTGATCATAAGGAAATGAAAGGACAATAGTTGATCAACTCATAGACATTCCAATGACAACAGACTATTATCATAGAATCTAGCAGCGCTCGTTCCATGGATAACCCCCTACGAAACTTGTCTATTTCCTAGGATTCGTGAATTTCAAGCACACAAAACAAATTGATTTTTAAGTCACCTCGAAAGGCATTCCAAGTTTCAAATATTTTTTTGAATGTTTCCCTATGTTTGCCTCATGAAGACCTTCGAGATGAGCCCCTTTGTGAAGTCTCACTGTTTGTACTTAGTTAATTGTGAAAAATGCAGTTGCATTGAAAAAGTGCACTCCTGTTGACAAGCCAAAAATTGGCTAAGTATGAAAAGTGCAGGGGCGCTGCATGAAAGTGAAATCTTTAAAAATGTAATAGCACTAAAAAAGTGCGCTATTACACTTTTTACCCACACTTAGTCTTTTTCTAGCCCTAGCGCGTTTCTTCATGTTTTTCACATTTTTCGTTCATCGTTCCACTTTTCATGCCTAATTTATTGCTCGACTTGAGTTAGGTTTTTGAGTTACCATTTACTTAAAAGTTTTTTTCGCATTTTTGAGTCTGGAGGATGACATGATCCTTGCTAGAGAAATCAGGATGGGTACTAACAGAAATAAAAAGATGCAAGCCTTAGGGTCTTCAGCATCTAATGTTAGTACTCCTAGCGCCAGCTCAAATTTCACAGATCCCATGATCCAAAGGCTGGGAAATGAAGTTTTGTCTCTCAAGAAACAAGTTTCAAGCCATAACAATAGTAGTAATTACAAGGACATCCCTAGGAGGACTTCCCATAATTATGATAGCAATAAAAATCAAAATCATCTCCCAGCACCTCCAGGAAGGCTTGCTCTAGAAGCCCTGCCCGCTAACAATGCTACGGGATACTATGAGACTGAACAAGATGATTATGCACAGCCTGAATACCCTAAAGAAGAAAATTCCAATCTCTTCCAAGAAGAAGAAACTGAATCAGTTGGCAACTCCAAAATTAGCTATTTGCAAATGGTAGAAGGAGAAGAAGATGACTTGGTGACTAATACTTACACTGTTTTTACGCGGCATCAACAAAATCAACTTGATAAAGCTCAAGCTACTGTTGTCTCTGAAAAAGAGAAGCCACCGGTAATGATCGCCAAAAGAGGATCTCCCCTCCCTTGGCAACCAAAGAAAGCAACAAATTCACAAGTAAGTGTACCTCACTCTCCTTCGTTAACTCCCATTATTCCTAAAGCTAATCCTCTCGTTCCAAAGACCAATGTACCTTTTGCAAAACCAATCAGTGAAGTTACCACTTCCAGCCTACAAAGTTCTTTCCAGGCTTTTGACATTATTGACCATGCCAAGAAAACCAAGGTTCAAATGTCTGAAGCTGTGTACCTCAAAGCCAATCCTGACTAATTTGATAGGCTTGTCAAGTTTGTAAATGATGAAAGAATTTCCCCAAGTCAGGATACATCTTCTAACATCCCTGTTACTCCTAAACCCAAGATATCAGAGAGCAACCTTGTATCTAATCCTCCAACCACCTCTGAATGCATTGATCCATTTTTCATCTCCCTACTTGTAAATGGTTTCAAGCTGAGTAACTGTGTCATAGACTCTGGTGCATCTGACAATGTGATGCCTGCCAAGGTAGCTACTACTTTGGGCCTCGAGGTGACCAAAAATTTTAGCCATTGTTTTTCCATGCAGAATAAACAAGTGCCATTAATTGGCCAGATCAAAGATGTGCAATATGCATTCGCCGCATACCCAGAGAAGAAAATAAAAATGACGATCCTTGTGGTTGATGTACCAGCCTCCTACAGAATCCTCCTCGGATGCAATTTCTACAAAGATGTTGGAGGAGAACTAAGTATGGATATGTCCAAAGCAGGAATACCAGTAAAAGGTGTGATGCAAAATTTGATTCCCGAAAAAAGAGTCAAAGTTTTCAGTTACCAAATCAGATGATCCCAGAGCTCAGATCTTGTTCGAATCCTCAGGCGTGGGAACTTACTATCTACAAACGAATGAGGTAGGTGAATCCTTGACTCAAAATGAGTTAGAAAATGATGATATTTCTTCTACTTCAAATGAGGCATCATCAGGCGATTTATCTATCTCCGATCATGAATCTTCGTCAGATGATGAAGCTTTGGACTTTGACACTGTTAGCATTGGTGATGCTAACAGTGTCTGGTTGCTTGAATTTGATGGTAGCTGCTCTTCTACTGGCTCTGGAGTAGGAGTGGTTTTTATTTTTCCAACAGGAAAGTTTTTTCCTTTCTCCTTCAAGTTGCAGTTTGATAACACCAATAACACCCCCGAGTATGAAGCCCTGTTGTTGGGAATGCAAGTTGCACTAAAGAAAGGTATAAAAAATATTCATGCACAAGGTGATGCTGAGCTAATAGTATTTCAAGTGAGAAATCTCTATCAGACAAAGAACGATAGACTTAGGCATTATCATAATCTAGTGTGGGATTCCATTGAGGAATTCGAAGCTTTGGATATCTCTATTCTTCCCAGGGAATACAATACTAGAGCTAATTCCCTCGCAATCTCTGCCATGCTCTTGGTGCCACACAAAGACTTTCAAGGTTCTACCTACACCATAGAGTTGGTTTTCTACCCAAGTGTCCCTGAAAATTTAGAGAACTAGAAAATTTTCAATGATGATCATCAAATCATCGCCTTTCTTGAAAAAGTAGAGAATTTTGATGAGTTGTATTTCGAGGGCAGTGATTCTTTGCCTCGAGAATCTGTGTCTAATATAGATCCTGTTACGGGTGAGGAGTATTTGCAACTCAAAGGGAATAAGATTCCCAAAGGATTGGTATCCTTGGAAAATATTTTTGACAAACATGATCGCCACATGAAAAAGCAACTCTCAGATTCTGACTCATCTAATGAAGTGGAATAGATAAATTTAGGAACCGAAACTAATCCTAAGATGGTGAACATTGGCAAATGTTGCATAGCCAAAGAAAGAAGATAGTTTGCTCATCTACTACAAGAGTATATTGATGTCTTGGCATATTCATACGAAGAGCTAAAATCATTTTGGCCTAAAGAAGTACAACATGATATTCCTCTCAAGGTTGGAGCTTTGCCTTACAAACAAAAGCAGAGGCAGTACAATCCCAAGATCTCTGGAACAATTTTGGTGGAGGTTCAAAAGATGTTGAATGCATGGATAATATTCCCTATCCATCATTCAACATGGATAGCCAATATCGTCCCTATTCGTAAGAAGAATGGTGAAATCCGCATTTGTGTAGATTTCAAAAATCTAAACCAATTGTCTCTCAAAGACAATTACCCACTTCCAATGATGAATTAAGTTCTACAAAATGTAACTAGATCCGAGATGCTCTCCATGCTAGATGGATTTTCTGGCTGTAATCAAATTGAATTTAATCCAAGCGATCAACACAAAATGGCTTTTACAATGCCATGGGGAACCTTTGCATATCGCAGGATGCTGTTTGGTTTGATCAACGCTGGCACTACATTCCAACATGCCATGGATCTCGCTTTCCATGACGTGATGGGAAAGTTCATTGTGGTGTATCTTGACGATCTCATAGTTTTCTCTAAACAATGTTATGAGCATTTCTACCACTTGAGGAAAACTCTTGAGAGATGTCGTCAGCATAGTATTTCCCTAAATCCCAAAAAGTCAACTTTTGGGGTGACAGAAGGTAAACTTCTTGGTCACGTTGTATCTATAGAGGGAATCAAGGTTGACTTGGAAAGAGTCAATGGAATTAAATCTCTCACTTTTCCGTCGAGCAAGAAAATTGTTCATTCTTTCTTCAGCAAGGTAAATTTCTTAAGGAGGTTTCTTCTAGACTTTGCTAAAAAGACCCGTTATATTGTGAACATGATGAAGGGTAACACCACATTCCATTGGACAAAAAAAGGAAAAGTGGCGTTCGATGATATTAAAGAGGGCATTGCTCATGTGCTTGTGTTGGTCTGCCCCAACTACACCAAAGACTTTGTTATGTACAGTTATACTTTAGAGCATACACTATCAGCAATTCTGGTGTAGGAAAATGATGAAGGTTTTGAATCCTCCATTGCATTCATGACCTGCCCCCTGAAGAATTAAGAATTGAAATATTCTCAAATGGAGAAGCACGCTTTCACAGTTGTAAAGGCTGTCAAACATTTTCGGTTCTACATTCTAAGTAGCCATGTGAAGGTTCTTGTCGCAGATTCGACTATTAAGTCTATCCTAACACAACAAGAATTTGGAACAAAGAGAGGCAATTGGATTGCCAATATTCAGGAGTATGATCTAGAAATTAAACCCACTAAGTTGATACATGGATGTGGACTTTGTCAGCTTATTGCCGAAAATAATCCAAATAAAGAAATTTTAGAGGATGAAGAAGTTTCAGATGAGGAAGAGGTTGATCCAAGTACACTGCCAATGGTACTTTTTGTTAGCACCACTGATGAATGGTATTCCAACATTGCTCACTTCCTCACATCTGGAGAATGCCCTAATCACTTAACTCCAAAGCAAAAAAGAACCATCATGCTGAAATTACCTAATTTTGTCTTATGGGACAACGGCTTGTATAAGCGCGCAATGGATGGGACTTTTCTCAGATGTGTTGATAAGGAACAACAACAAAAGTTGCTGAAATCTTATCATGATTTGGCATGTGGTGGAAATTTCTCAGCACCAGTAACTGCTCACAAAATCATGAGAGCGAAGTATTACTAGCCCACACTTTTTCAGGACACGTACTCCTGGGTGCGTAAGTGTGAATTGTGCCAACAGTTTGTTGGCCGACCCAGGTTGGCATCTTTGCCATTAAAACCGGTTGTGATCGAAGAACCTTTCCAGCAATGGGGCATCGACTTGATAGGTGCAGTTAATCCATCATCAAGTATTGGACATATCTATGTTTTGACTGCTACTGACTATTTCACCAAATGGGTGGAAGCGATACCTACCAAGCATGCTACTTCAGAAGTAGTGTGTAGTTTCTTAAAAGAAAGCATTATTTCCAGGTTCAGTGTGCCGAACAAGATTGTTGCTGACAATGCTTTCGCCTTCTCATCAAACGAGATTACTGAGTTTTGTTTTGAACATGGCATAACTTTGTCACATTCTTCTGACTATTATTTGCAAGGCAATGGTTAGGTGGAATCAACAACAAGAATCTAGTGACTATCATCCGCAAGATGGTGGATGAGAATCAATGTTTGTGGCGCAAGGCTTTGTTTGATGCTTTGTGGGAAAATAGGATAACTCTGAAGCAAGCAATCGACATGTCTTCTTTTCAACTCTTGTACGGATTGAATTTCAAGATTCCTATAACTTTGGAACTACCAGCCCTCAAACTGGCAAAGGCCATTGAGGATGAGACGTTTGATAACTCTGTTGATAAGCGCATCATGTATCTCTCTGAATTGGAAGAGAACCGGGTTCATGTGTCTGACTGCATCACGAAACACCAGGACCAAGTGAAGAAGCTTTTTGACAAAAAATCCAAGTCTCGGGAATTTCAAATTGGTGACCTCGTTCTCCTATGGAACAAATGAAGAGAACCAAAAGGTATGCATGGGAAATTTGACTCACTATGGACAGAACCTTTCCAAATACATCAGTTGCACGGTGAGAACAATTTATTATTGGAATATGGAGATGAAATGACATTTTCCCTTCCTCACAGTGGGCAACATCTCAAGCACTTTACATAGTAAAGCAATTGGCATTGGTATGTAAATATTTTTTATTTTTAAAGTCCTTTTGAGTCTTTATGTTTTAAGTTTTGTCGTCATCACCTAACTCTAAGCCCAATGGATGGATAAAGGCACTTGAATTCTAGAATTCTTCTCCCTTCATTCATTTTAAAGAATAGTTGAAGGAAGATCCCCAGCAGGAGCTAGCTGTTAGCATAGAATCTAGCAATGCTCATTCCACGGATAACCCCCTATGAAACTTGTCTGTTTTCTAGGATTCGTGAATTTCAAGCACACAAAACAAAGTGATTTTTTAAGTCACCTCGAAAGGCATTCCAAGTTTCAAATTTTTTTTTGAACGTTCCCCTATGTTCGCCTTGCGAAGACCTTCGAAATGAGCCCCTTCGCGAAGTCTCACAGTTCGTACTTAGTTAATTGTGAAAAATGCAGTTGCACTGAAAAAGTGCGCTCCTGCTGACAAGCCAAAAATTGGCTAAGTATGAAAAGTGCAGGGGCGCTGATTTTCAATGCCCCTACATGAAAGTGAAATATTTTAAAATGTAATAGCACTAAAAAAGTGCGCTATTACACTTTTTACCCACACTTAGTCTTTTTCTGGCCTTGGCGCGTTTCTACATGTTTTTTGCATTTTTTCGTTCATCGTGCCACTTTTTGTGCCTAAATTTATTGCTCGACTTGAGTTAGGTTTTAGATTACCATTTACTTAAAAGTGTTTTATTGTTCCTTTATCATTATTTATGATCTTCATTCTTCTTTTCTTCTTGCTGGGCGAGTTCTCTTCAAACTGCAATCACGTTTTTGAGAAATTCGAAGTTCCTCTCCAGCAATCTTCGTGTTTTCTCTTGGTAAGTCTTTCTCTTTACCTTCTCTTCATTCTCTTCATTATGTTAAAATTAATTTGTACATTTCTAAGGATTTACTTATGTGTTTTTGTTTATCTTCTTTTTCTTCTCACGTTTTTCCCTCTACCCACGCATTTTCTTTATTCTGCTGTTAGTGTAGAATTTTGTCTATTTTTCAAGCACTTTGTTCCTCTTACCCTAGTCACGTTATGGTTTATCATCACGCGTTCTTATTTCCATCACTTGTTTTAGCAAATGGACTCATGCACATACGTGTTTTCCTATTTTGTTTTAAGCTGTTCTTACCTGCGTATTTTGGTCTCTTCACACGTTTCCTATGCTACTACTTTGAAATGGAAATAGTTGAAAATATCATTCACTTCAAAATACATTCTCAAGTGTTGCTTCTACTCCTCTCAATACTTCCATATCTTCAAAGCGTCACATTATGTTTTCGTTGCCTTTCCCAAACAAAGAAGCGCACCCTTTCAACACCAAGAAAGAAATTGTTAACTTCATTGTGAGAAATGTAAGGGTGCCAAAAAAGTGCGCCTTGACATTTCACAATTTTTTTCTAACACTAAAAAGTGTAGGAGCGCACTTTTTCAGCACCCCTGCATCAAAATCTGAATTCTCTAAAATGTAAGGGCACCAAAAAAGTGCGCCCTTACACATTTCACAATTTTTTTAGAAGAATTTCAAACTTGCCTAATTTACTCCTGAACCTCATTCCTTCCATTTTGTGCATCATTTTGTGTGCCTTGTCATCTGCTCCATGCTTTCCCATCATCGTTGCTTGTTTTGCACTTTCCCATACTACCTAATGACTAATGTTTGTTCTGGCTCAAAACTTTGCAGTCTCTTTTCAAAGACCCTCAAAGTTGAGTGATCAAAGTTTCAGTTGTTCTTGCTGACTACCAGTAAAAATCTATCTTCTTCAAAAGTGAAAGGCAAAATGAAGTATAAATATCAAGGCGTCTATCTGTCGACTGTAGTGGTCTCTAAGGTGGAAGAAATAAAAGACATAGAGGTTGGCCATCAAGACTTGGTTGATTTTGCGAAGCAAACCGAAATGAAACCTCTCCCTAATCCAATGAGAGCAATTGTACACAGTAACTTACATTTGGTAGCTATGTTCCCTACAACTATACACAATACAAAGTTTGTTCTTCAAGTGGCATCTCACTACATCAGAGAAAGTAGAAGTGTGATCGATTCTTCTGGGCATGAGATTCTAAGACTCGACCCTAATTTCTTTGACATCGTGTTTAAGGTTCCTCAAATGGAAAAATACATTGATATCTCTATACAAAAAGCACAAGAAGTCTTTGACGCTGATCCCAACAAGGCTAAAAACTTGATAAATGCCCAATGGTTGAAGAAGCCTAGATAATCTATTTCCAAATGGCCAAAGGGACTCCTGTGAAGTGATTTCAAAGATGACATCAAAGATATGATCACATTTTTAAGCAGAGTAAAAGGCTTGCCAAAATCGTCCACTTTTCATGATTGGATGTATGAATACATCAGGATTATAAGACGACAAAAGGTGCACATTGACTGGGGAAAATAGATTAGTGATGAAATACATGAGCAGCTGATCAATGCTCCTTCCACATTGAAATTCTATATGACTTCTTACCTGGTGTACGCAACAGCTGTAATGAGACAATTCCCAGGTCTATCTACAAAAGGGAATTGGATGATGGTACCTGTGTACAAATTTTTCTATCAACTAGAGCTGAAGGAAAGCTTTCATCACTTTAGGCAGGTCACAGATGCTTTCTTCACACCTTTACTTTCCAATTTTGATCCAGCTCTTGAAAGGAGGAGGGTATCTAATGAGGCTTATAAGGTGGTAAGTAAAGTTGGATGCCTATTTCTTCAATTCCCAATGTTTACTTATTTGAGAATAGGGTGTTACACTGGCTATCCTTACATGCTGCCACGTTATCCTTCAGATAAGTAGGTTCTCATGGAGACATGCAGACAGTTGATTTAGTGCAAAAATAATGAAGAAGTAACCACAAGTGTGGATTCAAGTTCCCACTGACCATTGGCAGGTATACTGTCCCAACTGTACAAAAGGCCAAGTCTTTTTATGTTGAAATGCAGATCATGACAATCAAGACCTATAGGTATAGGTTTGATTTTGATTACCGAGATGTCAGAAAAAGATTACAAAAGGGTCATCATCACAAGTACCATTTTGAAGACATCTAGGCTTATTGCAGAGATGAAGAAGTCATTCACAAAATGGATTATTGTAGGTTGACTGTTCAGCAGATCAGAGACCTTGAAATTACTAACCTACTAGAGGATTTTGTAGATCCTGGTGATATCATGAATGTGGTCTATGATGAGCAAGGAGTTGCTAAAAGGTCGTTGCCTACAATTCAATGGTCTAGGAAAGAAATTACTAGCATAAGAGAGAGATTGAAGCCAATCTTGGCCAACACTCCGGAATGGTTGCATAAGCATGGTTATGAAATGAAAAGTTTCAGAATAGATTCAAAAAGAGAAGAATCTGAAGCAGAAGCTCGCCAAAAACAAGAACTCTACATAAAAAATAAATCAGCGGTTGTTCCCACTTCTTCATGAAGAGGTCCCAGGATCAAGTTTACTATTGGCAAGAAAGATACCCAGTCCATCCCAGAAGGAGAAACCATGAAATTCGATCCATCTCGCTCTAAAGGTAAAAAGTCTATTATAGAGGAGATAGATTATGATGAAGGAACTTCAAGTGATCAATCCGCTAAAGATGAAGACTCAGAAGAAGTAGACTCCGATGCAAAAGAGGTTTCTAAAAGTGGGCAAGAGTCTGAAGAGGATTCTGAAGAAGAATCTGAAGGTGATTTTGAAGGTGAACCAGAATTAGAGAGACAAGAGGGTGATCAACAGGAACTCAGGCATGATCGAGAAAGAACTACTTCTTCTCCTGAGAATGTAGTTGAGGAAATTCCTAGAACATCATCGCCTATGATTTCTAGTATTCCTCATACCCCTCCAAGTTCAAGAACACCTCCACCTCATGTTCCCTCTTCACCCATTCCTACCACATGCATTCCTGCAGTTGAGATATCCATTATTCCCGTAGCATCAACCTTGCTTGATACTCCCTCATTGACAAGCATTCATACGGTTGATATACTGTCAAGTCCTCCATCATCCATTCCTAGCCTATCTTCACCAATGTATGATATCACTTCTAAAAATGAATTCAATCATTTCATGAATGAGTCAATGCATGATCAGCTCAATGTGCAATCTACAGGAGCAATAATGACAAACACTTCTCCTATTGTCACAATACCCATGGTAACTTCAGATGTGACAACAACTTCAAAAGTAACAATGACAACTGAGTTGACATTGAATCCAGAAGTTCACACCTCCTTTCTTCCCCCTTGGCTGATATCTCAAGTGTCAAAGTGGAAGAAGCAAATGATCTCTCCAGAGGAGCTTGACCTTGAAGAGATAGTCCCTCCAAAGGCTAAAGGGAAGAAGAAGGAAAAAGTATACTCAAGGATGAACATTGATAAGTCTGGCCACAAGTATGTAGAGATTGGCATTCCACCGCATGAAGAAGGTGATGTCAATATGGAAGACTACACAGTGACAAAAGTCTAGCTTGGCAAGGTGGTGCAAGAGCACCAGGCAAAGGACTATTTTGTTTTTGAGTTTTTAATTTTTTTCTGCTATCATAAGGTCATGTTGACCATTATTTTAAGTTCTTAGGGTTGTTTTTGGTCTTTGGAAAAGAGGGTGTCAAGATTCCAATGAGTTTAGAGGCTCACTTTATTAAATAGTGAAAAATTGTTAAATGTCTGAAAACACAGCGGGTTTTAAAAAAAGGCATTTTTAGGTCATTTAAGCCTCGACCCAAGAACCTAAATTGTTGGGAAGGCATATTTAAGGCATTACACGACCTTTTTGGTTAGTTATAAGTTCTTTGTACGAACTGTTTTTCCAGAAACTGAAGAAAACAACATTCTTGTCTTATTTTTCTGTTTTTTAGTTCTTGTTTGCATGACAGCAGTTAAATGAATTAAAAGAGGAATTTTGTAGGTTTTTTTAGCATGTAGAGAAGCCTTTGGAAGTTTTTTTTTGGCACATTTGATAGCTGTTTCATTGTTTTCACACATTCTTGTAAATTCTGTGTTTTTTCCCTTATTTGTTGTTTTGACTGGAACTGTGTAAAAATGGAGTTCTAGGCTGCATTCCCTCCGTACCTGGAAGTATGGAATTGTTTGGAACATGGTCAGGCTCCATATCTGTACATATTTTAGTGTTAGGTGTTAGGTTTTCTTTGGTTGTAGGAGTTATGAGAAAAGCCTTGCCCTAGGCAAGCCAGTGAAGAGCCTGGCTAGGACAGGCTGCAGAACAGCGTTGATAACTTGCAGGGGAGAAAATATTTTCAAAAAATTATTTTTGGAGAATTTAGGGGAAGGTTTTGGCCATGTATGGTACCAAGGAGGAGAGCCCAACAATCTATTTAGGAGGAAAACTTTTCACCAGTCCTAAAACTGGTTCTGGACAGTTAGAAAACCCTAGTTTTCTGGGCGGTGTTTGCATGAGGGCAAATAATGGCTTGGAAAGAGCCAAGACCCTAGAAATATTGAAGTTGTAGATAGGGGAAACAAATTACCTAAGCCAAGAACCACGTTTCTTTGGTGGGTTTAGGAGGGAAAAGAAATTTACCCCTGTTCAGAGACCAAATAGTGGCTCAAGAGCAAAACCTATGGAATAGGCTTCATGCAAGTGTTGGTAAGATGGAGTCTAAGTGAAGTTCTAGAAACCCTAGGAGGTTGTTTTGGAGCTTTGGAAAACATTCCCTCACCCCTGCAAGATTCGTTCATGTATTGAGGGAGGATTAGTCTTTTGGATGCATAAAAGGCTAAGAAAGAAAGGAGTCATAGCACCAAGATTTGGCTTGGTAGTTGCAACTTGACAAGATAGTGAGGTTGGCAGGAGAACCAGGGGAACTTAGACAAAGTAGAGTTCCTATAGGTTAGGGTGGAACAGAAATTTCACCAAGGAGGTCTATGTCAAGGCCTAGCATAGGAATCTATGATTATTTCTTGCAGCTTCTGAAAATAGTGTAACTGATTCCTACAGCTTCCAGGAATCTGTGATTGCTTCATGTAGCCTCCCTATCAGATTGGTATCAGAGCAAGTGAAAGATTTGGGAAAGAATCTTATATGTCAGAGGAAGTTGAGTCAAGTGAACCACCCAAGAGACAAATGCACAGTTAGCCAAGATGGTTGAAGAGCAGGAAGAGGATAACAAATCCCTAAAGGAAAGAATAGAATAGCTTGAAGAAGCACTGAACAAGGTGAAATTGGAAGGCAAAGTGCCAAAAGAAGAAGAGGTTGCAGAGGAGGAAAGAGTCCCTGAACCTGACCCTGTTTTGGAGGAGGAGCCTTTCTTGAAAGCATTGAAAGCATTGAGTGGAAAAGGACTTGAGGGCATACCATTGTTTAGTGGAAAGATGGATCCTGATTTGGTCATGGATTGGATAGAAGGCATGGAGAATCACTTTGAGTGTGATGGAGTAACTGAAGCACAGAAGGTAAAGGTTGCTAAATCAAGGTTGAGAGGGTCAGCTTTGACATTGTGGAAGTTTGTACAGACTGAAAGGGAAAAAGAAGGTAAGCAGCCCATTTCAACTTGGAAAGGAATGGTTGCTAAGGTAAAGGAAGCATATATGCCAGATGATTATGAGATTCAGTTGCACAAGAAGAGGCAAAGTTTAAGACAAAAAGATCAAGATGTCAACACCTATACTGAAGAGTTCCAGAAGCTTTGCTTGAGATCAAATGTGGCAGAAGATGAGAGCCTAAAAGTGGCTAGATACCTAAATGGTTTGAAGTGGAACATCCAAGAAGAGATGGCTCTTTTGAGTCCTAAAACAGTACACCAATGTTATCAATTGACTATCAAGATTGAAGAAAGGAATAAGAGGAAGCATGATCAGTCTTCTAAAGGTAGAGGCAAAGGCAGAGATCAAAGAGGACAGTGTGGTGGTTACCAAGGTAGAGGTAATGATCAAAGGAACCAAGGAGAATCAAAACTTGCTAAGCATGGAGGTGAAACATCTTCAAGAGGAGGACTTAACAGAGTAAGAGGACCTCAAGGAGGTTCAAATAGAAGAAGAGGAGCAGGTAGGAGTAATTCTTACTTTGCAAACATGAAGTGTTATCACTGCAATCAGCTAGGTCATCCAGCATATAGATGCCCAGAGAAAGCTTCATCTAGCAATGAGAAAAGAGTAGCTTATGCACAAGAGGACACCATGAGTGTCAAATCACCTAAGATCAATCAAATAGAATCATAAGTAGGTGAAAATCTGATGTTTAATAGAGTGCTGATCAGACAATTGGTCAAGGAAGAACCCAAGCAAAGGAGAACTTTGTTTAGAGCAAGGTGCAAGATATTGGGAAAGGTATGCAAGGTCATTGTAGATTCTGGTTCTACAGATAATATCATCTCTGAGGAGGCAGTAACAAAGCTAAAATTGGAGAAAGTACCCCATAATAACCCCTACAAGGTCACATGGTTGAATAAAGGGCAGAGTGTTTTGGTGAATGAGCAGGTCACAGTAGAATTTTTGATTGGAGGCTATAAAGACAAGCTGGTTTGTGATGTATTACCCATGGATGCATGTCATCTACTACTGGGCAGACCTTGGCAATATGATAGAAGTGTTGTTTATGATGGAAAAGAGAACACTATTTCATTTAAGAAGGATGTAAGAACCTTCAAACTGCAGTCATTGATTGAGGAAGATGAAGGATAGTCAAAGGTACCCAACATTATGTTGAGTAGTGGCAAGGAATTCCTTAAGGACCTACACCAAGGGAATGAAGGATATGTGGTCATGATGCAGTCCAAAGAGGAAGAAAAGGCTAAAAGGACAGTGTTACCAGCAGCAGTCCAAAACTTGCTTGACAAATACAAGAGCATAGTCAGTGATGGAATACCATCAACTCTACCACCAAAGAGAGCAATAAGTCATCAAATTGACTTCATACCTGGAGCTTCATTGCCTAACAAAGCAGCATACAAGCTTAGGCCCGAGCAAAACCAAGAGGTGGCAAGACAAGTGGAAGAATTGTTGAATCAAGGATTGATCCAAAAGAGCATTGGCCCTTGTGCAATCCCAGTTGTTTTGGCAACAAAAAAAGGTGGTAAGTGGAGATTATGCATTGATTCTAGAGCAATTAATAGAATTACAATTAGGTATAGGTTTCCTATTCCTAGAATTGAAGACTTGATGGATTGTCTTGGAGGTGCAAAATTCTTCACCAAGCTGGATCTTAAGAGCGGGTATCATCAAATCAGAATTAAGGAGGGTGATGAATGGAAGACAACTTTTAAGACAAATGATGGTTTATATGAGTGGAAAGTGATGCCATTTGGTCTCTCAAATGCCCCTAGCACATTCATGAGACTAATGAATGAGGTGTTTAAGGATTTTACAGGGATCTTTGTAGTAGTCTATCTTGATGACATACTGATTTTTAGTAAGACAGCAGAAGAACACCTCAAGCAAGTGGAGATGGTACTTAAAAGGCTGCAAGAAGAACAATTGGCCATTAACCTTGAGAAGTGTGAGTTCTTCAAACAAGAGCTTGTGTATCTAGGCTTTTTAGTATCCCAAGGAACATTGAAGATGGATCCAAGCAAGGTGGAAGCCATCCTAAACTGGCCCACACCAACCACAGCAACAGAGGTAAGGAGTTTTCATGGTTTAGCTCAGTTTTATAGGAAATTCATCAGGAATTTTAGTGGTATATGTGCACCAGTCCTAGATACTATCAAAGGTGGTCTGAAAACAAATTTTAAATGGACACAAGAAGTTGATAAAGGTTTTGAAAAACTGAAACAAGAGGTGGCAACCCAACCTATTCTATTGTTGCCTAGTTTTGACAAGTTGTTCACAGTTGAGTGTGATGCAAGTGGAGTAGTTGTAGGAGGAGTACTTAGTCAAGAAGGTAGGCCTGTAGCCTTCTTTAGTGAAAAGCTCAATGAAGCCAAGAAAAAGTACTCTACCTATGATCTAGAATTATATGCTTTAGTGCAGTCCCTTAGGAAGTGGAGGCATTATTTGTTACCCAAAAAGTTTGTGGTTTTCACGGGTAACCAGGCACTTAGTTACATCAACACCTAAGAGAGGCTAAGTAATAGACATTTGAAATGGATGGAATACATCCAAGCTTTCACATTCACTATCAAGCACAAAAAGGGACAAATGAATAAGGTTGCAGATGCATTAGGTAGAAGGTTGCTGACAGTGCAGGAAATACAGCTAAAGAGCATTAGAATAGAGTGTTTCAAAGACCTCTATGGTGAGGATGAAGAATTTTCAGAAGCCTACAAGGTATGTTCTGATTTTGAGAATCATTTTCATAGTCAGTTTGCTGAGTATACACTACAAAATGGACTATTATTTAAGGGTAACCAGTTATGTGTTCCAAGAGGATCAATGAGAGAAAATCTGATTCAAGAAAAACATAATGGCAGTCTTAGTGGACATTTTGGTATTAATAAAACTTTAGAACTAGTTCAAAGATTCTATTACTAGCCTAAGTTAGCAAGAGATGTCAGAAAATATGTGGAACAGTGTGTTGTATGCATGAAAGCTAAAGGGGGAGCTAACAATGCCGGTTTGTATCAACCCCTGCCCATTCCAAATAGACCATGGGAGTGTGTGAGCATGGATTTTGTGGTAGGTCTTCCTAAGACCAAGACTAGTTTTGACAGTATTTATGTTGTGGTGGACAGATTTAGTAAGATGAGTCATTTTATTCCATGTAAGACTACACATGATGCAAGTTACATAGCCCATCTTTTCTTCAGGGAAGTTGTAAGAATCCATGGATTGACATTGAGCATTGTATCAGACAGGGATGTGAAGTTCATGAGTCATTTTTGGAGGACTCTATGGAGCAGATTGGGTACAAATATATCATTTGGATCAGCTTACCATCCTCAGACTGATGGTCAAATAGAGGTGGTTAATAGAGTGCTAGGTAATCTTCTAAGGTGTTTGACTAAAGAATATGGACAGACATGGGATATGGTAATTTCTCAAGCTGAATATGCTTATAATGACAGTGTAAATAGAACTATAGGAAAAAGTACTTTTGAGGTTGTGTATGGGATGCACCCAAGAGGTATTTGTGAACTTAGAGACCTTGGATCAATGGAGAATAGGAGTGGACATGCTGAACACTTCACTCAGACCATGAAGGAGATTCATGAGCAGGTTAAGAAGACAGTTACTGCAGCAACTCAAAAGTTGAAGGAGAATGTTGATTTGTCAAGGAAGGATGTAAAATTTGCAGTTGGAGACTATGTTATGGTCCACCTCAATAAATATAGATTGCAGAAGGGCATGGCAACCAAGTTACAGATGAAAAGAGTGGGTCCATGCAAAGTATTGGCCAAATATGGCAAGAATGCATACAAGGTGGAGTTACCATCAGATTTGGGCATCTCTCCAGTTTTTAATGTTGTTGATTTGATCAAATATAAAGGGACAGCCAAGGATCTAGTTCAGGATAGTAAGGATGTATTCAAGGATATCAGCAACATATCCATACCAACTCCAGACAAGCTGCAAGCAAAAAAGATCTTGGAGTCAAGAGTGAAAAAGACTACAAGGCACAAGGTGTACATGGAGCATCTTGTCAAATGGAAGGATAAGCATGAATCTGAAGCTACCTAGGTAGGAGAATCAGATTTGAAGAAGCAAGGCATTGATATTTCTCTGATCTCTCCCAAACTTCCTTAGTTGTTTGTGCTGAGAGGGGGAGAATGGTGCAGGAGCACCAGGTAAAGGACTATTTTGTTTTTGAGTTTTTAATTTTGTTGTGCTATCATAATGTCATTTTTACCATTATTTTAAGTGGTTATGGTTGTTTTTGGTCTTTGGAAAAGAGGGTGTCAAGATTCCAATGAGTTTAGAGGCTCACTTTATTAAATAGTGAAAAATTGTTAAATGTCTGAAAACACAGCGGGTTTTAAAAAAAGGCATTTTTAGGTCATTTAAGCCTCAACCCAAGAACCTAAATTGTTGGGAAGGCATATTTAATGTATTCCACGACCTTTTTGGTTAGTTAGAAGTTCTTTGTATGGACTATTTTTCTAGAAACTGAAGAAAACAACATTCTTGTCTTATTTTTCTGTTTTTCAGTTCTTGTTTGCATGACAGCAGTTAAATGAATTAAAAGAGGAATTTTGTAGGATTTTTTAGCATGTAGAGAAGCCTTTGGAAGTTTTTTTTGGCACATTTGATATCTGTTTCATTGTTTTCACACATTCTTGTAAATTCTGTGTTTTTTCCCTTATTTGCTGTTTTGACTGGAACTGTGTAAAAATGGAGTTATAGGCTGCATTCCCTCCGTACTTGGAAGTATGGAATTGTTCGGAACATGGTTAGGCTCCATATCTATACATATTTTAGTGTTAGGTGTTAGGTTTTCTTTAGTTGCAGGAGTTATGAGAAAAGCCTTGCCCTAGGCGAGCCAGTGAAGAGCCCGGCTAGGAAAGGCTGCAAAACAACATTGATAACTTGCAGGGGAGAAAATATTTTCAAAAAATTATTTTTTGGAGAATTTAGGGGAAGGTATTGTCCATGTATGGTACCAAGGAGGAGAGTCCAACAATCTGTTTAGGAGGAAAACTTTTCACCAGTCCTAAAACTGGTTCTGGACAGTTAGAAAACCCTAGTTTTCTAGGCGGTGTTTGCATGAGGGCAAAGAACAGCTTGGACAGAGACAAGACCCTAGAAATCTTGAAGCTGTAGATAGGGGAAACAAATTTACTAAGCCAAGAACCACATTTCTTTGGTGGGTTTAGGAGGGAAAAGCAATTTACCCCTGTTCAGAGACCAAATAGTGGCTCAAGAGCAAAACCTATGGAATAGGCTTCATGCAAGTGTTGGTAAGATGGAGTCTAAGTGAAGTTATAGAAACCCTAGGAGGTTGTTTTGGAGCTTTGGAAAACATTCCCTCACCCGTACAAGATTCGTTCATGTATTGAGGGAGGATTAGTCTTTTGGATGCATAAAAGGCTAAGAAAGAAAGGAGTCATAGCACCAAGATTTGGCTTGGTAGTTGCAACTTGACAAGATAGTGAGGTTGGCAGGAGAACCAGGGGAACTTAGACAAAGTAGAGTTCCTATAGGTTAGGGTGGAACATAAATTTCACCAAGGAGGTCTATGTCAAGGCCTAGCACAGGAATCTGTGATTGTTTCCTACAGCTTCTGAAAACAGTGTAACTGATTCCTACAGCTTCCAGGAATCTGTGATTGCTTCGTGTAGCCTCCCTATCACAAGGTTACCAATGAAAGTGAAAAGGCTGATGTGCAAGTGACATTGGATATCTTGGCTGGAAGACTGGATAAAATGGAGCAAGCTCGCAATATGTACAAAAAGAGGGCAGAGCATTATGCCACTGTTGTAAAGAGACTTGCAGGATCTCTAACTAATGCACAACTACTGACAGTGGTAAGTCTTGAAGACCCAGCTATAAAGCAAGCTGAGAAGTTTGCCTCCAAAGGCAGAGTGTTGTATGATTTTGTTGAGATCATAGAACATGGATCTCAGATCATAATTGCTGAGGACGAGAAAACTACCTTGTTGGCCAAGCTCACTACAGAGCTTGATAAGGAAAAAAGTGTACTTTCCCAGGAGTGCAAAGATATGGAAAAATTCCTATTGTCATGGTCAGAGATGAAGTAGGTAAAGCTCAATAAACTGGTGGAAGTCAGGGTATTTCCTGACAAAGAAAAGTTCATTGAGGTAAGAGAATCTTTGAAACATCGAATTCAAGTAATTCAATCTCTTACGAAAGATCTCCACCAAGTGTAGGAAGATGTCGAAGGACATCATGTTATACTTGAAAAAGGTATCAAGGAGTTACCAGGTCAACTTCTTGAAGAAAATCGTATCTTCCTGCCAGCCATAGAAATATCTCAGATCTTCAAAGAAGCCATCATGAAGTTGATTGACAGTTCAGACTTTTTGGAAGCCTCACTAAACATCATTTGTGATACAAGGCTCACATTAGATAACCTGAAAACACATCTTGAAAGGTGCAAGAAGGTTCACTCAGCTACCATGAGATCGATCATGAGAATTCAAACCATTGTGGATTACACTGTTGGTCTGGATGAGAAGTTTGTGCAAGAGACTAGAAAGAAATATGAAGACTTTCATGCCCAAAGCAAGGAAACATGAAGAAGCTTTCTAATCTCTAGTGTTAGACATTTCTGGTGCATGCCTTTATGGATTTTGTAAATATTTCCTGACATCTTAAATGTCTTTTTGTAAATTGTAATTACACCAAGCTCGAAGATGTAATCTTTTGGAAACAAATTACACTTTGACTTTTTTCAAATTTAGGTGAGATCTCCTAAAATCACTCACCCAACTTTCCTTGATTTACTCAATTAGTTTCCTAATTTTTCTCATCCCTCTTTCTATATAATGTGAGGGATTTCTATTGTAAATTTATCCTTTAGTATTTTGCAACGAAGTGCTGCCCTTTTTGAAGAAGAATTGTGAAACTTTGTGTTCATGCTTTGTGAATGAAATTTGATCAATAAAGAAGAGGATTGCAAACCAAAATTTGCATTGGATTCGATAATTTTATGAATTGATCTCATTTGGTGGTGATTAGCTTATGGAATCTGAAGAACTCTAAGTAATTTATGTAAACTTTGTGTTACATCTGTTATTTAGATTTTCATTTGTGTTTTGTTTATCTTTCGGTTGAATGATCTACAAGACTTTGTGCTTGTAATTATTCATGCTCTTTGGATACTATTGTTGAATGATCTACAAGACTTTGTGCTTGTAATTGTTCATGCTCTTTGATAATTTGGTTGGATGATCTACAAGAATTTGCACTTGTAATTGTTCATGTTGTTCGAGGAATTGCTATGTCTAAGAAGACTTTGTGTTTCTAATGTGACAAACTATGCACTTTTCACAGATCCACCATTGATAAAGCTACGGAATGACTTTGTGCCTTCGTGAGCTTTCCCTTTTACTTTATTTGTTTATTGTTAATTACTTCTAGTATCTCTACGCTTTGCTTTGACAAGATAGAGGTATTGGTATTACTGCTAGTTGATCGTTTAAAGTTATTAAGAATTGTGAACTTCCAATAGTGAAGCATTGTAAACATCTTCTCTGAAAAAAGAGAGAAGGATGAATGTAACACACCCCCCCCACTTCATAAGTATTGTGTACATTTTGTAATTATTGTTTTTTTTACTATCTCTTCTGTCAGCAGTAAGGGCGCCTCCCCTTTCTGAGAGGAGAGATTTACATCTCACATAGTTGTGGCTGAAGTCCTACTTGTGTAATCTATCAAGAATTTGATTACATAATTTTCACCCAACACAGACCATCCCCTATTGTCATATTTTCTAGATGAATCAGTCTTTGCAATAGAGACGGCTACAACATGGAGATTTCACTTTTATGGGTCTTATACAAATCATGGTTCAAGAGTTGGTATTCTCTTTATCACACCCCAAGGAGACTCAATACCAAATTCATATAGAATAGCATTTCCTTGCATAAATAACATGGCTGAATATGAAGCATTGTTGATAGGACTTTGAATGGCTATCAATTAGAAAATCAAGAATCTTCAAGTCTATGGTGACTCCCTATTGGTTATTCATCAGGTTAATGATGACTATGACACAAAAGATGAAAAAATAAAACCTTACAAGTGCATGGTTGATAGTTTCAAGTTGTAATTTGATGCCATTTCCTTTGAGTAGATCCAAAGAGTTCAAAAAAAAGTATTTGATGCAATGGAATCCATTGGATCTCTCTTGGATATACCTGATAATGTATCATAGTATAAGTTCTGGGTAGAACAACTGTTGATCCTTGCATTCAATGTCTCTAAATTTGAACTCATGTATGAACTTGTTGGTCTTGATTCACCTTGGTACAAAGACTTTTATAATTACCTACATGACCAAATCATCCCTCTTGACTTATCCTCTAACCAATGCAAGACCTTTATCTGAAAAGCATCCAAATATGTCATCATCAGTGATACCCTTTAGCTTTGTAGTCTAGATAGCACCCTCCTAATATGTCTCAATTCAAATGAAGCATAAATAAAAGAGGGACACACTAGTATGTGTGGAGCTCACTCTGTTGGTCCTACCCTAGCCAAGAAGCTTATGCGAATAGGATATTATTGGCCTACTATGGAATGTGATGCCTATCACTTCATCAAGAAATGTAGCTAATTTCAAATACATGGAGATCTTGTGCACACACCTTCCCAGGAACTTCATCCAGTCACATCACGATGGTTGTTCTCTCAACGGGGACTCGATCTCATGGGAAAGATCCATCCTACTTTCACTAATGGTCATAATTTTATCCTCATTGCAATTTAGTACTTTACTAAATGGATCAAATCAATTCCAATGACCTACATCAATAATAAATAGATATCCAAGTTCATCCTCAATTACATCATATGTTGGTATGGCATTCCCCAATCCATTGTCACAAATAACAGCTGTCCCTTCAAAAATTAGGATGTCCATGAACTATGAGAGAGATTCCACATCAAACATCATTTCACCACTCCATAATACCCTAAAGGAGATGGTAAAATTGAGGCATCTAGTAAGACTAACCTTAAAATCCTAAAGAATACTATCGATGACACTGGTCATGATTGGCATATTCAACTAAATCCTATATTATGGGCCTATTGCACTAGCATACACACTCTGAAAGGAGCCACTCCATATTCCTTTATCTATGGATCTGAATTCATTCTTCCCATTGAGGTCGAGTTACCATCCTTGAGAGTATTGTTGTCACATGAAATTTCACCCTACTGAGCATGAAACTCAACATTCCAATGACACAATAGAAATGACCTCGAGGTGTGGGACCTTTGTGCATATGAGGT
The DNA here is from genome assembly GCA_007258455.2 of Sequoia sempervirens. Classification (NCBI taxonomy): domain Eukaryota; kingdom Viridiplantae; phylum Streptophyta; class Pinopsida; order Cupressales; family Cupressaceae; genus Sequoia; species Sequoia sempervirens. The sequence goes on along the minus strand of VDFB02271358.1, from coordinate 133,387,748 downwards.
TGAATCTCTAGAGAAGTATGGCTTCCTTTTCCAATCCCAATGCAATGTGTTGGTCCAACCCAACACATGAAAACCTACCATTACCCTACTCTAACAGTTGACAAGGGAAAATGGGG